>VWZZ01004882.1:263802-290194 GCA_013399095.1 Psophia crepitans | reverse complement strand
CAACCTGTTCCAGTGCCCGACCACCCTTTCCGAGAAGAAATTTCTCCTCATCTCCAACCTGAACCTTCCCTGGCGCAACTTGCAGCCATTTCAAAAGGGGGGACGACATGCATGTTTTCATCTGTCTCTCCCCCATGTGTGGGGCAGGTGTGGCTGCTGTTTTTTAAGGGACCACATTCCTCTCACAGACAGGCATGCAAAGCGCTATGTGCCCATCAGCCATGACAGAATCAGTAGCATCTTCGTGGTGGGTCTTGCTGGTACAGCCCCAGAATTAAGAGGTGAAGGTTACGTGGGAACAAAGTCCTTCCCCCCACCACAGTGGATAGGTGGGTCCTGCTGGTCAAAATCGGGCTGAATTGCTTTGACATTACAGAGGCTGGGTGGGAGGGCCAGTCCTAAGGACTTGGGTTCTTAGTGGGTCTGCGAAAATCTGAAGGAGGCCATCATGGTGATGAGGTGCTCCGGAGGCGAAATGGGAGAATGGAGGGGCAGCAGTGCTGTGGAAAGCTGCAGAGGCTTTTACAGATCAGGAATTTAATTCAGGCCATAGTAACATTAAAGTTGTATTGGTTCTTTGTTGTTTCAGGTCCTATCAGAACTTTCCAGGTACTGCTGGTTTGTTTTTTTTTTCATAGCAACATTTCCTTCTGACCCAGGGCACTTAACTACTATAATATTAACTCTAGAATAGACAAGTATTTGTAGATAGATAGCTCATCTAGAGAAGGAGATTTATTATTTTCTATCTAGAGCCAGCAGTCTTCATGGACATCCAAGTATTACTCTTAAGGAGCTGTGATGGATGGAAAAGTAGGTTGCTATCTGCAGTGAGGCAGTCTGGATATGGGAAAGAAAGCAGTGGATGCTACAGGACAGGTGGGTGGGTAGGTAGATGCTCTTAACCCTGTGTTTTTGGACAGCAGTTCAAGATCAGAGAAATGCCATTTGTCCATTTCCTGTTCCCTCATCTCTAAATTCCTACATATTAGGAGTAAGGAATTGGTAAAATTGTGGTAAAATTTGAAATAAATTCTGAACATGGATTTGGTCTAGATCTGAACCATTTGGGTCTATCCAAAGAAAGTTCTGTCTTGTCCAAGACTTTCTGAAACTCTTTGGTTTCTGCTGCCATGTGTTAGGTTTTCAGTTTCTCTTCCTTTGCATTCAGCAAGGCCATCAGCTTCCTCTGCTGCCAGGGACTTCCTCCGTCTTTTACACGAACTGACGTCTCATCCTCTCTGCTAACAGTCAGCTCCCGCTCTGAAGTCTGTCTGCAGAGATGAGACTCTCTTGAGGGACACAAAGAGTTAAGCAGTGAACAGAGAAGTCACCTGGGTAGCAAAGGAGGGAGAGGGGCTGATCTTCTACTCAGAGTGCTAGGACTGGCTCCCAGCATCAACTTTGTGAGGGGGCTGCCCTCTCTTTCAGGGATTTGGGTATTTTCCTTACTTTAGCTAGGGGAAAAAAAAAAAAGAAGAAAACCAAAACAAAAAGCCTGACATCAGATCTAATTAATAATAATAGAAAAGCCAATTTCACAGCCCATTACCCCTCATAGCCAGGTGGGGGGTAGGAAGGTGAGGACGAGGAGGGACTTGAACAAACATGGGCGGATGTGTTTGTGGACCTGATGAAAGAGATGGGGCGATGGTGACTCACAGAGTTTCCCTGCCAGACGTATAGCTTTAGGCTTCATTAACCCAGAACCCAACAGAAGGTACCATAGCCAAGGGGAGAATCTTTAAAAATGCCGACAGCATCATTTTGCTTCATTAGCAGGGCTCCTGTGTGCCTCCTCCTCTCTTCACTACCACCACGACCCCCTCCCCTCCATGCCCCCTCCTTTCCCTCTCTTTCCGTTTCGTTTAACTGAAGGCAATTCATCTCGTTTTAATTAATTTTTACTTGCAGCGTTATCACCCCAAGTATAAAGGCAAAAAGTTGTTTTTTTTAATTACAAAGCTAACGGCATTAATTACCAGTACAGTAAATGCATCGACGCACGGGAGCCAAGTGGCGTTCTGGAGGCACTGAGGCAGCGAGCGGCCGTGACAGCTGCAAAGGGTTTTGGGTTGTGGGGTTTTTTTCTTCTTTTTTTTTTTTTTTTTCTCCCTTCATTTCTGTTTAAAACCTCACCACAGAAGAGCCTCAATTTGGAAAAAAAAAAAAAGCCAACAAAACAGCCTGAGATTTTCTAAACCACAAGTCAGCTCCAGCCATCCACTGGGATATGGCATCTGGAAGGGATGCAACAGGGAATCCTTAAATGTTAGGGCTGGAAGGGACACAAAGAGACCAGTTGGTCCATCCTTTGCCCCGAGGCAGATGCCACTAGACCTGTTTCAATCTCGATGGATGTTTGTTAATCCACTTTGAAAGACTTAAAAGAAATGCACATTTTTGCTAGTGAATGTTCCCCCCTCCCAATATGCACATAGAGTCTAAGTCCAACTGGTTGCTAGCTCAGCCTAATTTCAGTCTCATTTCCTAAATGGATCCCTGTGACATGGAAAATTTGCAGAGCTTTGATGAGCTGAGCAAATGGAGATGAGTTAGGACAGGACCATAGGAAGCTGACCTCTGTCCAGGCACAGCACATGAACCCACCTCCAGGAGGTGAATGTGACCCTTTGCTTCAGCTCTGAATGCCCTGGACGCTGAGGACAGACCAAAAAGCATAAACCCCAGTACTTTGTGTTAAAAGTAAAGGATTGGTGATTTTACAGGGGTTGCATTTTTTTTCTCAGATTCATGGTGGCATGGAAGAGGCATATCATGACTGTGATAATGGGCTTGGGCAAAAGTCTCCTTGTAAGGAAAAGGTATGGGCTTCCTCAGTATCCTTGCAGTGGTGTGTGGGGTGAGATGTGCAAATACTGTGATCGTGTGCCCTGAGGGTGAGGCTGTGCTGGTTGATGAAATGCTTCCTAGCCCCAGAAGCACTTGCCTTACCTTACTTCTTTCACCTGAGAGGTTTTGTGTTGGAAACAAGCCTCAACTGCAAAATTTGGTTGTAGCTGATAAATTGTGGTTCAGCCTATCGGTGAGATAAAGCATAGGGTATGGTAATAGGGGGAGTTTGGCTCGGATGATGTGATGTAAAACCTGGGGCTTCTGAGGTGAAATTAAGAAACTGGGGAGGAAACCAACGCTGATTCAGCGTTCTCGTACTGAAAACTTAGAAACTGAGACCCTCTGGATAAAGAAAGGAACTAAAATGTCAAGTCTGGGAGGAGAATGTGGGAGAAGTCCCCACCAAACGGGAACCACATCATTGCAGGGACTTTTTTTCCCTTTAAAAGCACGTTCACTTCTCAGAAAAAGGGTTAAAAACTATTCCTGAGCTTTTTGTACACATCCTACCATATGAAGGAGCCCTTAATGACAGGGGAAGGCAGTCGAGAAGAAATAGCTGTGCCTCTGTCGAACGTGTGCAGACATAAGGGTTCTGGCTGGGAAAACAAATGTCAAGGGAACCTGCTTTCTGAGAGAACCGGGCTTGGAGAGTGAGGTGTGAACAGCATTGACAGCGGTAGGAGAAGGCCTCTTGGGCTATTAGGAGGCATCTGGCCTGGTACCTTTTGTTTTCTTCTGAGTGGTCCAAGAGAAAGGTGCAAAAAAGATCATTGAGAGGAAGGGAGGGGAAAGCTTGGATATGCCTGTGTTGCAACGGTAAGTACCGTTGAAGGGGGCTTTGCCTTCACCAGGCAATTCCTTGAAGGAAAGGAAGGATGGTACAAGAAGGGCACCTCTGCAGTCAAACAGTGCTGAGGAGATGATGCCGTGTGTGAGGAGGATTACTTCTGTTCTTCTGTTATTTCCATTGTGTTAGAGGTAAAACAGCAAGTGCTGAGGAGCAGGGGAGAGGCGTGCCCCAAACCGAAGTTCTGAGACGGGCTTCCCGTGCCACGTTTTGCTTTGGCCTGGCTTTCTAGCTAAAACCTCATCTGTTCTTGCCATGGTGAAACCCCTCCACGAAGTTGTAGAGGATGTCTGAAAGAATGGGAAGTGGTGTCTTTGTACAGCCTTGCCTTGCAGTAACCTACAGCCAGAGCCTGGCTGTGGCAGGACAGCAAGAAGGAGTGGGAGTGACCCAAACAGAGTGATGTCTATAATTTTATTATCCCAACCAGAAGTTCCATTGTACAGAACATCAAAAAAGGACTTTAAAAAAAAAAAAAAAAAAAGGAACTTAGTCAGAAACAACCTGAAGGGAAAAAGTTATGAAATTAAAACCCAAAGAACCAGCAGGGAAAGTGCTTTAAAAAAAAATCCCTTATTAGAGTCACAGGAGGTATCACTATACTCCCAAATGAAAATCAAAATAAAAACCTGGAAGCAAAAAGGTAAGAGAAACTGGTGCACTTAAATACCAAGTTATGTGGGTTTATTTGAGTCAGAGAAAGAATCCTTTAAAAATTGGATATTCCGTCCAAGTGATGCTAATAGGATGGAACATAAAATGCAGCACTGAGATGTAAAATAGAGATTAAGGAAAAATTTGAAGAACAAACAGCCAAAGATAACACAACCAATAATAATAAATTCTTTACATACCAAGAGCAGGCAGCCCCAGGGAGAGTCAGTTAAGGAGGTAATCAGGACAGATAGAGATTGCAGAAAAGTCTTGGTCATTACTAGAGAGGAGAAGAGAACCCTGAATGCCCCAGCATGCATTTTGTAGAGAAAAGATGACATTGTCCTCGGGTAATATGTGAGTAATAACAAAACTGTGTGCAAAATGGCGCTGTAACAGATCTCCAGGTTATTGCAAAGGGATTCCATGTTGGCAGGTCTCAAATTTGACTTGTGGTCCTCCGTAGAGTAATTTGTATTCCCTCAACCTCACCCCAGTTCCGCCATATATTCTGAGGGAAGAAGCAACCTGAAAAGAGCAGGTATGAAATGAGAATCCATAGAGGTAGCAGGGAGGCATCCCTTGTTAGATTCACAGGCGATTGTACCATATTCCTAGATTAAAATTAAAATCACAACTTGGAAATGAAAAGGAAATAGGAACAAGTGCAGTTAAATGCCAAATTGCATAGGTTTATTCACATCCAAAAAAAAAAGAAAGAAAAAGGGAAAGAAAAAAAGATCATCCCAGAGGCATGGAGTGCCCTATTCTTTCTTTTCTTTTTTTTTTTTTTGGTTAATGATCAAGTCCTCATCTGTACCTTCTTAATCACTTCTGGTATTCCCCTTTAATTGTCTCTGTTAATTCTTCCCACTCTGAAACATGCATTTTTTGTCACGCACATTAGACTTTGAGCTGATTTGTTTTTTTCTTTTGCCATTTCCAAAATGAGGGGCATTGCTCTGGCGTCCTCTAGTCCAGGAGCCTAGCACGGCTTTCGCCCAGCATCCCGAAGTGCATGCCACTGGGTCCACAGGTTGTTAGTCCAGTGCACGAGCAGAAATGGGTCAGGAGTGCATGTTAGAGATCAGAGTCTGAAGAGTGTTCGTATCTCATCAACATATTACTCTCAACATTTCAAAACTGGTCTTTCTTCTCTACCTGTTCCTTTTCTAAAAGTATTTTCATCAGCATCCTTGGATTTTTGCCATAGCTGACTTAACTTTCAGCTTAGTTGCTAGATTGTTCCTCCACTCTCTCCCCTTCGCTGTCCTCCCATCCACCTTCAGCCCGTGCCTGTGATCTGCATCCCAGTCACCTTCCCACTTCTGTTCCATGTCCTTCTCCCTTTTGCATTTATTTATTTATTTATCTTCCCCGGGGATGGAAATGGGGAAAAAAATAAAAATAAATATGTAAATGAAAGGGGAAAAACGGAGAGAAATTTAATTAAAATGTGTGTGTTTCTTTTCCTTCGAGTGCTTTAGGGTGGAATAGCAAATTGTTAAAAAAGAGAGCACTCAGAATAAGGTTAAAGAGCTGAAAACTGATTACATGCAATTGAAAATGAAAGCAGGGAGGGGGTGGTGGAGATGCAACATACTGAGATAGGTAAAAGGCTCAGGGAGACTCTTGCTGGAGATGGGGCATTTTTCACTGTGAGTTACAGCCAAGCAGGCATTGCATGCGAGGTCTGTAACGGGGTTTCAGACACTTTGCATCAGGAGAGAGGCAAGGAGGAAAACATTTTATTTTGAAGAGCAATCTGGAGAGGGCACCTTGTAGATGAGAGCTAAAAAAACCGAAAAAACCCACAACAGCTAGGAAGGATAGTGGTGGGGGACAGCCATCCACTTCATCCCAGCCTGGTTTGTATCAGTAGATCTGCCGTGGCCCAGGAGAGGACAGTACTTCTAGAGTGCTTGAAGGCGAGGAGGAGGGAGAGAAATAAATAAAATAGGCTCATGGTTTATGCAGCATCCGCAGTCACCGGTTCTGAGCTTGATCAAAGCCATAGGTCTGTGTGACTGAGGAGAGATTGTTGGGCTGTGGGGTTGTGCTTCAGCTTACTAAAGATGCCAGGGTGAAAGCAAAGCTTGGGGAATGGGTGGAAGTTCTCCACCCCTAGAGGTATATTTGGACTGCAGTGGTCTGGCTAGGGCCCACTTCTGATCGACCCCCGGATGTTCACAGGGTGTTCTAACAGCTTCCTAAAATAACAGCTCCCTTACGCTGCACACAGGTCATTCAAGTCTAAAACCTAAAAGCCATAAGCAGACTACGACAGCATCAGGACCAGCAATAGTTTTGTGCGCAGGGGGTGAGAATGTGTATATTATGGGGCCTCACTTTGAGCAGTGTTTTTCCAGTGCGTCTCCTCCATTCTGCTCTCATTCCAACCTGGGAATCATTTCTTGGCAGCCTGTTTTTCTAATTAAACACAGCCTTTGAAAGACCACATCCCCACTTGTGCCCTACCTTGGTTCCAGCCTGCCAAAGCCTCTTCATTACTCAGAGCCCATGGGACACCTCATGAATTTCATTTTTAAACCAGTGACGTATAAGCCGCAGGCCTGGCCCACTGCAGTCACTGAAAGGGAATATTCCTAGCAACTCTTTCTCAGGGCCATTGCTGCCCACTGCAGGGACTGGCGAGCTCTCTCTCCAAGCTGAAGCAAGACTCAAGTCCTTTACTTGCTTTGGCTGCTAGCACGCACATTGCAATGTCGGCGGGAGAGACCATTTCGGTGCTGCTCGTGCACTTCGGGGCCTTGGCTGGAAGAGAGAAGGAGGGCGCTGGGGGCAGCTATTGAAGTTTGCACCTTATGGGCAGTCTGAATGGTGTCTGGAACAGTTTCCGTACTAAATAGCTGTCCCACCCAAGTTCCCAATCCTGACTCATCCGCACACTGTCTGAATCCTCAAGAATGTCTTCTGGAAGGGGCTTAGTAGCAAAGACAGACAGCTCCTTCCTACTCTTGCATGGCAGGGATTGATGTTGCAGCTTTTATAACCTACCAAAGGTAGCTCTCCCCTTCTGCCCACAGATATTAAGGGTGCAATTTTCCTTTCTATTTCCCATGCTTTTTAGAGTGAAAGAGAGAACAGAAGTCTCCTTGCTGTGATGCAGAGTGATTGCTGCCATTTGACATTCACATTTATCTGCTTGGTCTTTTCATTATCTCCCTCCCATTTGTTTCTGCTCATTCTCAAGTGTCTGCTGATCCTCTCCCTTCCTCTGAGACTAGCTGTTGTTAAAACTCCCCCGCTTACCTGCTCTGTATATCTTGACTTATCCGCTCGGTTCATGTCTCCGTTCATTGATTTTTCATACCTAACTGCTAAATGAGCACTGTTTGCAACTCTTCCACAAGCATCTTCTGCTTCGCTACCGCAAATTCCTCTGTTCTCCACCTAAAACAGTGCAGCTTCTCATTACAAACAGCAAAGCCAGCAGGCTACTGATTTTTCTTACTTCTGCCTTGTGTGCTGGTTGTTTTATTTCAGTTGAGAGGTCGCACCACTGCTGACTCTCACTAGAGATGTTTCCCTAACTTTGAGCCCAATTTATCAGTCAGGATACATGGCTCATTTTTCCCAGGTGCCCCAGACCAGGAATAGCCTCTGGCTGTTACATAGCTTTTCTACAAACTGTGTCAAGAAGCAGCAAAATCCTGCCTCCGGGAACATGTTCCCTTTCTTAGTTTTATTCTGTATTGTTACAATCTCAGTTAGTGTCTCAGTTATGTATAGACAGGCAAAGGCTGCAAATTCTGATCAGAAATTCATGGATGTTGGTATCCCAAGGGCTTGTCTGCCTCGATTTTTTTGTACCACGATAACTATATAAATATATGAGGGATAAGCGACAAATACCTTTGTAGGAGTATTACTGTGCCCACGTTTGAGGGTTATTCCATACCATTCCAAGCTGCTTTAGTATTGCTAAATCTAGAAGGCATCTACCTCCAAAGTTAGTTATAAACCTAAGTGCTATGAAATTCAACCTCCAGTACAGGCGTACATGCCCACAACCAAAGGCCAGCTTATATTTTTTATCCCATTTGTATCCACAGAGGTATAATCCCACATTTCCTTTCCTTGAAATGGTTGCTGTTTCTGTTAACTTCGACATAAATCTTCAGCTTTAACTTGGCCTGCTGTTTGGAAGAAGAGAGGGAATAATAAAACCACGAGACACAAAACACCGCTCGTGACCTGAACAGAACTTCTGTAAGATTGCACTGGGTGTTGGAACAAGTTGTGAAGACATTGTAGGTAAAATAAGAGATGTCCAGAATCAGTGCTGAAAATTCAGACCTCCCCCTCAGGCTGCTGCATGTTCACCACAGTTGGGTTTGGATGTCTTTGGGGCTGTTGGCTTTTTGAAGTAGGAAAATGGTTTCATTGCCTTCTGCAAGTGAGGCACCTCTTTTGTTTCAAAAGTGGGAGTGAGTTTGGCTCACAGGAGATGTCCTGTGCTTGTAATTGTGGGAACACTGTGATCCTGGAGGTCTTCTGAAATAGATTGCTCTGCCATGAGATTCCCTACATCTGTTCCCAGTCAAGGCAGAAGTGTTGGGAGAAAAGACTTTCTTGAGAGTATCTAGGAAGCCCAGCACCTAATACTCAGGGATTCAGAAAGGCACTGACATGTGAAGTAAAAAATGAATCAAATCTGTAAAGTATCAGGACTGGTCTGTAGAATAGGACATCCAAGGGGAATCTGTTTGTTCAGGCCTAGATTTTGCCGTGCCCTTCCCTCGGTCGACTGTGATGCAAGGCAAAGGGCAAGTCTCTGTGCCCAAGGTATGCAGCATATCATGCCTGTTTGCTTTCTTGGTTTGAGTGATAGCTCAGCCATCCAAGATACTCTGAAAGGTTCTGGACCAGACGGTCTCTGGGTAAAAACATCTCCTGGGTGGAGAATACGGTTGGAAATCCTACTGGAGGGCAGCAAAACCCCCATGTCTGTGGGTGTCTGGGGGCCACAGGGGTGGGAAAGTCTCCCTGGAAGGGAGTGGGGAGGTGGGAGTGGGCAAGCCTGCAGGCCTACTTGTTCCAGCACTGGTCTGCAGCTTTGCTTTCCCAACTGCGAAAGGCTGGCAGCGTGCATATGTCGCTCTTAATCTTCCTTTTGCATCCCTGTTTTTGCAGTTGTCAGAGCGCCGTATTATGCAAATTGGAATTAAGCAATTAAGGCGATAATGTTTCCCTTGAAGAGTTCGACAAGGCAGAAGGAACACAGACTGCTTTTCAGACAAGCTTTTGGTTGCATATTTACCTAAAAACAAAAGCAAGAAGGAGATGGACAGCCACACACGCACACCAGCTTTGTGACCAAGCCACACTTCCCTCCTCGTGCAGCCCTCCTTCTTACTTGTCCCATAACACCATCGAGGTCATGGGGTAGAGGGGCTGCTCGCTTGCCTCCCTCAGCACAGGAGACTCGAGGGAGGGACTGCCACAGCCCTGTGATGAATTTGCATCTTAAACAGATGGTTAAAGGTGTAGCTCAGCACTGTACCATGCTTAGGAAGAAGGGCTTTGGTCACTGGCCCGGTGCTTACAACTTACACAGCTTTGCAACATGGCTGTGCGGGGATGAGGAGGAACAAAGTCGCTGTGGGGCAAGAGTTCAGAGCTGCTCTCTGCTGAGAGTTTTTTGTCTTTGTGACATTGCCACCACCATGTATGAGTTCTTCCCATCTTGTCCACAGTTAAAGGTCCTCTTGTTTTAGAAGACGACTGTCCAGTCTTCCTTCATCTATTCTATTCATTTGGACTTGCAGTGAGTCTGTGAAAGAGAAGAAGGTTATGCATTGGAAGGGGTTGCCCAGGGAGGTGGTGGAGTCACCGTCCCTGGGGGTGTTTAAAAAAAACTTAGCTGTGGTACTTAGGGACATGGTTTAGTGGGTGATAGGTGGGAGGGGGACAGTTGGACTAGATGATCCCAGAGGTCTCTTCCAACCTTAATGATTATGTGATTCTATGCTACTGAACTGTTTTGCCATGGCATTGATTTTTACATCACAATCAAAAACGAGCTAAACTGAGGCTGCAAATCTCAATTGTCTTGGAAACTAAGGTGCTGGGAAGCTGGACTAACCTCTGGAGATTGTGCTGGTGGTAATTCTTCACTTTCCTGCTGTTCAGCAGGTGACATAGTGCCTTTAAAAGCTGTTGATAAGATGTAAAAATTGCTTTGAATCAGTAATTACGCTGATAATCAAGCCCTGGCGATACAAATGTAGGATTCTGCAAAATGGCATCATTTGAAATAAATGTCACCCTGTGTTTTTTCACAAGTAGTGCTTTCTTTCCTTGGGATGCAGTTGGTCACCCCTGCTTTGAACTTGCTTGGCTCTTGACACAAGCTTAGCATTTTCTGCATTTCCTACAGGCCTCAGGAGGGAAAGGAGCAGAGCGTGGGGAGTTACTGAGTTGTTGCCAGCTGAGATACAGAGGGCTTGATTCACCGCGGCTCCATTATACCCAGAGAGTCACACTGGCATAAAACGATGAATCAGAGGTGGTGACTCAGGCTCCGGTGCTCTAAATAGTCAGCAGAAGTGGCAAGCCAAGTCCCAAATGGCACTAATGACTGAGGGGAGATAAGAAAATGTGTGGCTTAATAGGGTGTATTCCCCAGCTCACATGGGCACCCAGGGAAGCGTTACCAGATAGAGTTAATTGGGTGATCTGGCTGTGTAACTGAGCAGTCTCATATACCAATATATAGGAACGCATGGGAGGATTTGGTTCAGCTTAAACCTTTTCCCAAGTTGTATGAGCTAAAATGACGGCAGGCCCGCTCAGAGCAGATTGCTGAAAGCTGGGAGGGTGTTGTAGGGATGGATAACCCCTCTACCCTAAGCATACTTCACTGCCCATTTTCAGAAAAAGGATTAGGGAGGCCCTTGTTCCAAGCCAGCAGGGCTGATCCTAAGCTGAGTTGCTAGGTAGGGCTGTAATGAGATAATTCTGCCAGTCTGAGACTACTCTTTGCTTATGTAAAGCAGCATTCATGTGGAAGCAAAGTTATCCCCATCGGCACCCGTGTCCAAAGCTGCTCTTTACGTCTCCATCTTGCCTGGTCACTTCCCAGCGAGGTCAGCTGAGCTTATTCTCAGTGGCAGTTGTTTGGCCTGAATTAGTGCTCAAGGAAGCATTGGCTCAATCGATCCAGATAACTCTATCTAGCCTTTGTTTAAATAAGGCCACAAGTTCCCGCCGTCTCTACATCATTTATCTGCTGTAGAGTTCAGCAGCCAAGCTGTGTTTGTGGAAGCAGGAAAAACAAACAAAAAGGAAAAACAGTCCCAGAACAGTTAAAGGTAAATGCCTATTTCTGCTTTCATTCAGGGCAACCGAGGAAATACATTGTGGCTGCTATCTAGCCTTGGTCCCCTCATCCCTTCCCCTTGCCTGCCTTTAACTGCTCCCTGCAGCCACACTTAGTGGTTATTCCACATTGATTTGCCGTTTAACCAGCTTACCAAGCCCCGGTTTTAACTGCGATTGCTCTTTTCGTCCCTCTAGCTGAGGGTTGCACCACATTCCCCTCCCTCCTCTCCTCTTCAGAGAAGCTCTGGACACTCTGCCGGATGTTTTAATGAGCTTGCATTTTCGTGAAAGGCCAGATCTGATCGTGACTTGAATGGCAGCTGCCAAACAGACAGAGCTTTTCATTTCAAACTCAGCAAGAAAATGGCTCTGCCTCCCATCAGAGCAGCTTGTGTACTTCAGAGGCTCCAGTCATTATGAGCAATTTCTATTAAGAGCTGAGTACCTTTCATTTTCCTTGGTAGCACAGGATGCTCTCGGGGTCTGCTCAGCACCGTTGAGGATTGTGCCTTCTGTGTTTTGAACTAGCATCAGCAAAGATTAGGCAAGCGTGCTGGGAATAATGTGACTCCAGTTGCAGTCCCTGAAGGCTTTTTTGTTGTTCTTGTTGTTTCTGCTGGTTTGCTAGGTATTCCCTCTCCCTGATTAATATATTTATCTAACAAAAGTTGCATTTTGTACTCTACTGAAAAACATTTTCCATTTTCCGTATGCCTGGCAGACTTCCGAGTGGTGTGCTTCCCACCAAGGACTCTAAGCATTTGAAGGGTAAACACCAGAAGGACATGAGTCTCTTACTGGGGGTGCTAGGCTGTGCAGTTGGAAGACATGAGGTGTCATTAGAGAAAGAAGATATGCTAAAATGCCCTGATGATGAAGTTGACTCGAGTCCTGGTAGTGGAGCAGGTCTGCAAGAGGAGGGACAGAGCTCTCTTTCCACAACAATTGAGGACAAGTCAGTGGATATGATGGGATGTGGCAGGGGAACCTAGTAAATGGGTGGGACTTTTTCTGCCTCAGAGGACAGGGAAACTCAGTCCAGTCCTACTGCAACTCCCACAGTCATGATGCCTGAGCACTCACAAAGGCCATTTTGGACCTCAGTGTGCACTCCTGGTGTACACCAGAAGTTAGTCCAGGAAACAGCTTTGGGAGAAGGCAGTATCAGGGAACAGTACCATTGTTGGCAAGGTCCAAGGACGAGCCCAATGGACCTTCTGATTTCCAAAGAGCAGAGGATGGTTAGGATGTTGTGCTGCCACTCTCTCCCTCACCCCATACTTCAAGTCCCACAGCTGAACCTGCAGCTTATGGCTGCCACAGCCTGCAGAGTGGCAGGAAATCAAGTAGCTGAGGGGAAGAGGGGAACAAAGCCTACCAAGTTTATCCTTTGCCTTTTTCGTATGTCACGAGCAGTGGTTTCAGAGAACTCAAAGGGGTGTGAGGTCTGCGGTAAGGATAAGGTGCATGTACGGAAGTATTGCCTGAGCAGTATGTTGGAGTGACAGGGAAGTCAGTTAAGCTACAAACACGGTCTTCGGTGAAGAAGAAGGTACTGAAAACACGAAAGATGCACCACAAGAAGGGCGCTTCATGCTACCTTTGTACTAAACCTCAGCATAAAGCAAGCGGAGAGAAAACCTTGACCTCCAACTTTAGGAAATTGTGTTTTGCCACAATTGCCCCAAACTATTGAGCACTTGACCCCAACTGCAAGCAGGAGGAGACTCTGTTTACACTGCTGTCTGTCTGGAGCATGCCCACCAAAATCCCTTGGAACAGGCAATATGATCTGTCTACAACTAAATGCATCTAAATGTCATTGAGCTTGAAAGTGGCTGGCAGGTGAGTGACTACTCAGGGAAAGTATCCCCTTTTCTTCTAGACTTGCCTTCGCATCAGCTTTTGGTCACTGTGGGAGACAAGACAGAAGGTTACACAGACTATTTGTTTAACCTGTACAACAGCTTTTCTGTTCCGTGCTATGTCAGGCTTTGTCTCCACAGTGCCCTGGGAAGCAAATGGATCTTTGATCCCTGTTCACATCAACGGGGATGTCATCAATGCCCATTATTTTTTCAAGGGTAAAGTAACTTCCAGTCAGATTTGAAACCATTGAAGCTTTAAGTCCACAACTGCGTTTTGGCTCTCTTTTGACCTGGGCCACGCCTGACATCTTTCTCCACTCCAGTACCTCATTCCATGCACAATCATGTATGCACAATAAAGCAGTAAAAAATATAGATGAGGAAAGCATAGCTTTCTCGTACTCTTTCAGTAACCTTTTTCACTTGGCCGCAGTGAATGATGATACTGACCGAAAGACTTAAGATTTTGGTTCCTCATCTTTGATTTTTGCACCTAGTCTCTGATTTCAGCTTCATCTAATCGGGCAAAACAGCCTTCCCTAGCATCCACTGAAGAATGACTGCTTTCAACAGTTCCTCTAGCACAAAGCATTTGAACCCATGCATCAGGAAAGTAGAGTGGCCCCATTTATTGCCATTAAAATGCAGGCACATGCTGTTTATCTCCCTCTGGGAACAAGCCAAGAAGAGTTTTAGTGTCAGGGCTAATAGTAATAGTAATAATAATAATAACAACAACAACAACAATAATAATAAGAAAACCCCCTAAGTGTCAACTCCACATTTTCTGGGGCCTGGTTAAGTTCTCTGGAGCGTAGCACTCCATCACTTTTCTCAGCAGGGTATAATTACTAATAACTTGAAGGTTTTATCTCTGGACTTCCTGTACTAAAAAGGAGAAAGGAGGTAAATCTTGCATTCCATGGGAGTATAGATGTTTAATTAAGTATCACATTTAATTGTTCCAGACTCCAGCTTGACAGTCGCTCAGTTTTGAAAATTTTGTCATGTTCCCCCCACCCCCCCTTTTTTTTTTTAAAATCAGAATTGAAAAGATAAAAAACGTTGGACCAGATGGTGTCCATCCAGTGTCTCCCTCTGCACATTGGAGTGACCCCTTGATCCAGGACTGGTACCCAGGTCCTGCTGGCATGCATTTGCATGCCTGTGGTGCACTCTGTGTTTGCACTCCAGTCTTGAGGGGGACAAGTCCCTCCCTCCATTCTGCTTCCAGGGGCCCTTTCTATCATCTTAAGTCCAACCTGACTTGTGCCTGCTCTGTGATATTTGTAGATAGATCTCTTTCTTTTTTCCTGTTCCTTTAGGACTGGAGAAAGAAGGACAAACTGTACCTTGAAATAATAAAAGTTCTGGACCTTTCTTACACCCCCTTTCATCCAAAGATCTCAGATCTCTTGCACTTTGCAAGAATTAATAATATGAGGCTTGCTCTCGCTCTGTGAGGCTGACCAGTTTTATTTTCGTTGTAGTGAAATAAGCAGTCTCTTCGAAGTTGACTTGGTCTACTTCAGGACTGGGAGACCTTGCATACAGATCCTAAGCAGCACAGCCCAGGAACTAGAAAACCAGAGAGACTGGTCTGACCCCAGTAGCCTCAACAAAAAATGTGCCAATCCATTGATTGCACCCCAATCGTTCCCATCTGTGCTGCTAGAGAGTCACATTTCCCCAAGCTAGTGGAGGGAAAGGTGTGGTTAAAAGTGGTTCACCCAGAGGCCCGATGTTGACAGAAGTACCTGCCTTGTGTGGGCTAGCACTCTTGCCTCTGCCAGTGCCCATCACAAGAGCTCCTCTGGAGAGGGAGAAGCTAGGGTTTCCCCTGGATCTTGTTGCAACACGTCCATCTCAGTCCCTACCAGCCACGTGTCATGTGTTCCTTCAGTCACTCAGCAGACTGGGCTCCGTATCTGTCTCTCTACAACAGGTCTGTGGCCTTAGGACCTCACAGGAACTTTGCTGGGGAAAGGGATCAAAAAGGTATCAGCCTGGCAGATGATGAAATTTGAACTCTTGTCTTGTGATTCTGAAGGGTTAATCTCTGAAGGGGGAGAGAAGATGTCCTGGTTTCAGCTGAGAGAGTTAATTTTCTTCCCAGCAGCCAGTATGGGGCTGTGTTTGGGTTTGTGCTGGAAGCAGCGCTGACAGTGCAGAGATGTTTTTGCTGTTGCTGAGCGATGCTCAACCAGAACCAAGGCCTTTGCTGCTTCTTGCACCGCCCCGCCGGCGGGATGGCTGGGGGTGGTGCGGGGAGTTGGGAGGGGACAGACAGGGCAGCTGACCCCAACTGACCAAAGGGACATTCCATACCATATGGCGTCATGCTTGGTTTATAAGGGGCTTGGGGGGAAGAGGAAGGGGGGGCAGCAGCGTTCAGAGTGATGGCATTTGTCTTCCCAAGTAACCATTATGCGTGACGGAGCCCTGCTGTCCTGGGGATGGCTGAACCCCTGCCTGCCGTGGGCAGTGGGGAATGAATTCCTTGGTTTGCTTTGCTTGTGCACGCGGCTTTTGCTTCACTTATTAAACTCTTGTACCTGAACCCACGAGTTTTCTCACTTTCACCCTTCTGATTCTCTCCCCCATCCCGTTGCGGGGGACTGAGCGAGTGGCTGCGCGGTGCCCAGCTGCTGACTGGGGTAAGACCACAACAGAAGATAACTTCTCTCTATGTCTGCTTGCCAAGGAGCAGTGAGACATCATGGCTTGGTCTCTGCTGGGGTCTTAGCTCCTCATTTGTACACCACCAGAGGCAGAGAAGTGTGCTAGCATGTGAGGCTGTGCGAACTCTGCTAGGAGACAGCAGCCACAGCGAGGTGTCAAGGCTGCTGGTGGAAATTGGGTCCGTGTAAGTCTCCTGTTTGACCAGGCCCAAGAGGCTTCAAAGGAGGCAGGCCTGACATTTACATGCACTAGGTAGAAAGATCACAGATAATAAGCTCTGTGTGTGTGTGAGACCGTGAGATCTGAGTCACTCCTGCTGAATCTCCTCTTAAACAGTACCCAACAGCAGTTTCTCCACTGGAGTTGTTTCCTGGGGCTGTCAGAACTTTGACAGAAAGACTAGAATGTGGGGATTTGGTTTCCTTGTCTTTATGTTCCTCTTTCAAGGATAAAAGGCAGTTCTGGGTTGCTTTCCCTCTACCTACCTCTCTCACAACTTCTACATTCAGCACAGCAACTTTTCTGTGCTGCATTTATCCCACCTCTGTGTTGAAAGCCTCTGGAGGCAAGGCCCCCGTTGCCTGCCATTGCATTTCCATGCCTTGTTTATAGCTCTGAGAGACTGAGATGAACCAACATTCTAGCTTGGCTGGAATAAGGTGCATTTTAGTCTTTTTGGATGATCTCACAGAGGCAGGTACCACCATGACTTGCTGAAGTGGCTCTGCTGTCTTCAAAAGGACAGAAGGCGATTTTGTAATGCCATGGCCACAGCAGCCCTCCAGTTCAGATCTGAGGTGAGATCTGTGGGAGGAGACCACAACAGCAGAGGGATGATAGGAAAGCAAGGGGAGGTGAGAGAGAGAGAGACACAACAGTTAAAAAAAAAAGGAAAAAAAAAAAGAGTGACATGAAGACTTTACTCTTCATTTATAAAAGGCTTCATCTATCAGCTAGATTGCCTTAATGTGTCTCCTAACAAGGCTCCCCCAACACACACCCCTGCCTTTCCTTTGGTTTCCTTCTTTGATACTGTCACATGTTCTTCATTTTCCAGCACGTTGCATTCATTCTTTGCCTTTAAACTCCAAGGATTAAAGCAACTGGATAAAATAAATAAATAAATGAAATTAAAAGAGCTGACATTTCATGCTGTTGTCGGCAGCCTTTGATTTTCTTCCAGAACAAGATCATTACTTTTCTCTCCAGCTTTGGAAAAAAGAGATGGACAGACTTGTCTTATTATAAATTCATTTATCACTGGTGGCGTGTTGTAGGTGTGGGGAGAAGCTGAGGAAAGAGACACTTTTCTCTGCCATATAGGGAATTGTGAATGACTGTAAGATTACAGCAAGGTAGTACCTAATCCTAGTTGTGGGCAGGAAATGTCTTTTGGCTAAGTTGTTCATATAAGCCCCAGGACAACAACTTCATGGTCCGGGCTGAAGCTTAGAAGGTGCTAGCATATAGTAGTAACAACGAAGATTGGGATCATCCTCATGAAGAGCAACCTCAGCTGTGGAGCTTTGCATCCGAGACAAGAATTTCACAAGCCGTCAAGAGGAGACAAGGTAGCCTCTATGACTTTTAGCTCAACCTGCTGTTACAAGCCTGAAGTATGAAGAGCTGATTTACAAAATTTGGCATTGGATCTGAGTCTGTGCAAGTTTAGAAGTCTTCAGGCCCAGGAGTTTTGCTGACAAAAGGTTATATCCATCCAGGAGCTCTTCCTAGGCTTGAAGTTAAACTCAAGCTTGCTGAGTCTTTGCCTCTTTGGAGCAGACTGAGCTGCAGCTCCACATGCACAAGTGCAGTCAGGATCAGTGAACCTGCTGTGAACTGTTTGGGAACCCACTAGGGGCACATTTCCCACCATGAATTTGGAGGATATGTGGCTGCTCGGATCCAGCCTTGTTTGGGTTCTGAGCGTATCATAAATCTCTGGCACTGGGTGGTGCTTTGCTGTGCAAACGAAGTCCAAGGAGAGCCTGAAGCAAAGAAAACATGTTTGCACTCTGAGTTCCAGCCTGACTGAATCACAGAGTGGCTATAAATAAGGAGAAGGAAACTGCTGCAAGGAAGCTGATTACATGAAATTGTCCATTCCATCCATTTCCTTTCTCCAGGATGGTTCAGTGCATCATCCGTATGTTTCTGACAGGACAATTTTGGTACATCCTAATGCAGAGCCTCTTACAGCAGGGGTCATATAATTGCTTTCTCAGCAATACTGCCCCACAGTTGCTATGCAATGTTGCTGAGAGGGTTTCTTGAGCTATCTCCTAACATAAAACCCTGTATTGTAGTAGTGTTAGTTTCTTATTTGTCCTGGGCAGAAGGCAGCACCAGATGAGACAAAAGGGATGTCAAGATCTGCTCCAAGCTAACTGGTACAAATGAGACATTTGGGACACCCTGACTGGGGTGCTCCATGCAAAAGGCTCTGTACATGTCCTACAAATGCTAAGCATGTCACACAGTGCATTACAGTCAACTCTGTCTTGCATGCTTTTGGTCCTCCTCTTTGAGGACAATGAAATTCCTCTTGTCAGGACCTCTTATCTCAGCAAGAGTGTTGACATGGAAGGGGCTTCAAGCCTGTGGTGTCTTACAACAGAAATTCCAAGACAAGGTATGTATTCAAGGTCACCTCCTGAAGGAACTGAAGGATGCAGCGCAGCTCTCTGTGGTTCTCCACCATGTGTTACCTTTTCCAGCCAACAGGATGAGTGAGGCCTACATACCCATTTGGCACACTGGGAGTTAACAGCAAACATCATGTTCCCAGCCACACTGGCTGCACAGCTGTACCAAAACACAAATCTGGTTTTCCAGTGATTGTCCAAACTGAGTCTCCCCATGGTCAGCTCAGTCATGGCTAGAGAAACAAATGTAGGACACGTCTCTTGGTTTCAGCTGTCCCTGAACTCACACATACTGTGCAGCTGTTGCCTTAACCAGATACAGAGGCTTAATTAGGTTAGGCTGACCTCTAAAAGTACAGCATCTAAGAGCAAAGTTTCAGAGCAAAGCATTCTGGGTACCATTCTGCAAATAACAATTTATTCCTGTTGTTCTGCATTGCGCTCAGAATTTGCACATTTTGGAGCTCTGTCACTCTTTCCATCCTCTTTCCTCTTCCTCCCCACACAGGCTAAAGAATCATCTTTTGTGTGCCAGAAACATTCAAGGGAAAGGACATTTTCAGGACTTATGCCCACAAGCGTGCAGGTTAACCTGTGCTTCACTGCAGCATTTTGTGGGGAAAGGATGAAATAAAAATCCTTCTGCACATTCACACTTTTTCCTCATCACACCAGCACAGGCACTTGCCATCACTCACTCTGTGCGCCTTAACCCAAGCAGCACCCGCGCTCCACACGTTACCCTCATCCGCTCTCACTCCTCCCACCAGTCACGGGAACAACCCTTACCTGGACTTAGTGACCCTCTGGACCTGTCCATGTGCATCTTCCCATCACTACCCCTAGGCACACCCAGCTGTGCTTGCTCACCATGCTGATATTACTGCCTTTCCCCCATACCCCATCCTGCATTTGCTGCAAGCGCTTTGCCACACAAAGTCATGTGCACTCTCCTCTCCCCTTCCCCAGTATTTATTTCTGTGCTCACAACATGGCCATCCCTGGAGACTTGCTTCTGCATTTGCCTTTGCAGTGAGCAACAGGCAAATTGAGGAGGACATGACAAATATTAACCTGCAGCTATTAAAATGAGCTGTTCCTGCAAGGCTCTGCACAGCAACAGCTGCAGGGAGAGGTGGTTCTGGTGTCCTCTCTGTCACCTTTCTGAAAAGCCCCCCGAGGAGACATGCAGAGCTGTGAGCCATTTGCAGAGGTCATGCTGTAGGAAAGAGGAGGGGGCTGCTGCCCGGGCAGAGCTTTTTGTTAGCACATGAGAACTTGCTGGTCCACTCCTGTGTTGGAGATGCTGGGCAAGAGTTTGTTTGGAGCCTCAGGAGATTAGCCCAGATAGCTCCCATCACAGTTTATTCAGGCAGTGAGGAAGATGAGCTAGCTGGCTAGGACACGGGCTTAAACAAGAAGTCTCTGACAGCAGAACACCAGTTGTTCCTGTGTTTGATACCAAAATTGCCCTGAACTCACAGTAAGAACAAATCTGATAATCCTGATACCAGGATACTCAGAGAGCATCCTGATACCAGGATTATCATCTTCAATGCCATTCCCTTCTCCTTCTGGACCTGAGTGTGGTCTCCTCCCCGCCACACACTGCTCTTCTATTCCCAAAATTGGCCCCTCAAAGCGCCAGGTTCAGTCACTAGCTGTGAAAGCAGAGAGATGTGCTTCTGACTCATTTGCTGACCAGAGCAAGTGAAGTTTAATAGCCTCCAAGGCCAGGGAAGAAGCAGTGAAACACCAGGAAAGCAACAGAGGAATAAAGAATAAAACAGATGTGCTGGCCGAGTGCTATAAATCGCACAGTCAAGGAGGAACCACAGGCAAACTTAAGAGTAAGATTCTTGTCTTGAATTCCTCTGGCTGTGGAGACACAGCAAATTGTTGTCTTCCTGCAGCTTCTGCACTGAGGCTTGTGGTCTTTCTCATTTCCCCTGCTGTTTGAGGTCGGCTCCTGAGCATGTACCATTTGTTTCTCAAACCTCTGCCTGGATAGGAGATGAAGCATCAGTCCGAGGCAGCAGTGGCACGTGTAACTCCAAGTGGCTTACTCAGCAATCTCAACGTTGCATTTAAATGCGTTTCATCCTGACCAGAAATAGATCAGCAATGCCAAAGACAGATCTCATTTCATTATCCATGAAGACAGGAGCCAGCCAGCATCTTCCCTGTTCTACTCTTTGCCTAAACTACTGTGCTTTGACATGATAAGGGAGTCCAGACTCCATGCCTGGTCTGACTAGTGGCTTCCCTGCTGAAACTGCCTGTCTAGCAGGCTCCTGGGTCTCCAGGAAGGGGCACTTCTCTGTTTAGGCACTGGCTCATACTCTCAGGGTATTTTCTCCGAGTCGGTAGGCAGGTCACTGGAGTCTCAGCCATCTGGGGTTTAGACCACTGTAATTCTTCTCTGTCAGGGTACCTCTGGAGAACCGGTACGTGGATACATGGTGCCATAGGGGTGGTTTGGGCTCCTGGTAGCAGGGCAGTTGCCTAGCTGAAACTGTATGGAGAAGACTGAGATTTCGTAGCAGTTTTTGAAGTTAGACTCAGAGAGCAGATGATGTGTCCCTAAACTTGTTCTGTGCCTTGCAGTACAGAACAAACACCTTGAGGAGACATTCTCACAGGTGGTGATTATACTGCTGGCCCAAGACCTGGGACATCTGAATTAATTTCCATGCTCTTACGGGAATCCTGCGTGAGCTGGGACCTTGCTCAGATGCCCACCTGCCCAGGCATCTGAGACAGGCTTAGTCAGGGAAGGATTTATACCAGACCCTGGCTTCCCACACAGTCATCACAGAGAGTTAGGTGTTTCGCTTGGGCTTTCTCATTGCGATCCTTTTCTTTCCTGTGACTCAGTAAAGAATCAAGCTTTGGCAGCCTTAGATGACAAGTGACCCGAGTCCCTTCAGCAGGGATGAAATAGCAAATGACTAAGTCTGGTGCGTGCAGGCAGTGGGGGGCCGAGCACAGCCACAGTCTCTCTTCGCTTCGGCCCCCTGGGGCAGTCTCTTCGTACAGCGAGAGCATTTCACGTCCTTCCAATATGTTGCACGAGCATTAATTAATTATCTGCTGTTCTGTAGTTTGCCAGTTTTACTTTCCACAGTTCAGGTGCAAAGTGCTACAAACGTTACCTGGCATCTCTGATGCTGTCTTGTTTGGGGTGGAAGGGTTATGGCATGAGGCACGATCTTTCAGTATGCGCTCCGAAAGTGAGCACTCTCAGGTTTGCAAGCAGGGCCTGGGGCAGTAGCCTGCTCTCAGCAGGATGATAAAACCCCTTGGTCCATGCCCACGGGCTCACTGGCAGCTCCATTTCAGCGTGCAACACTTTGTCTCTCCCTCTTCAAAGCTCGCGGACATTTGTTGTGGTAGACTCTGGCGGGAGTGATGCTGCTTGTGAGACTTGATCGGTGGAGTCAGGGCAACACATGGACTGGTTCAGTAGTGTCACTGTCTCCTTATAACCCACTACTGACCCTCTAGCCTCAGTGTTAAAGAAGCCTGAAATATTAGTTACAAATCTGATTTGTCAGGGCTAGGTTCGGCTGTTGTTACAGTGTGCGGCACCTGGTACCCGGGGAAATTTTCACTCAGAGGTGATGGTGGGAAGAAAAAGGATATGAGAAAAGCAGAGGACTCTTAGAGCATTGTCACTGTGTGATAAGCAATTTGTTTGTGAGCGGCTTCAGATTTTCTTCCAGTGTTTTAGTGCTTGACAAGTGCTTACTAAAAAGAGTAATTTTTAGGCCTCCAGCTGTTCTTTACAAAATGTTTGCTTCACTGAATCATTACTTGCTCAGTATTTGCACTCTTTTATTGGTTAACTGAATGTCTTGCTAATTGTTGTCTTTCTCAATTGGGTAACTAAAATATTGGTCAGATTTTTTTTTTTTGGTAGATTTTTTTAGATTTTTTTTTTCTATCTCAAATACCGATATGTTAAAATGGAAACATTTTTACAGAAATGTGTTTTTATATGCATTGATCTTCAGCTTTTCAGGCTCAGTATTTAAATTTCTGGTCAAAAGGCAAGAGAAAGGCATGGTCAAAACAGCCAGTAACTTAGAATCACAGAATGGTTTGGGTTGGAGGGGACCACAAGGATTACCTAGTTCCAACCCCCCTACCATGGACAGGAACACCCTCCACTAGACCAGGGTGCCCAAAGCCCCATCCAGCCTGGCCTTGAACACTGCCAGGGATGGGGCCTCCACAGCTTCTCTGGGCAACCTGTGCCAGGGCCTCACCACCCTCACAGGGAAGAGTTTCTTCCTAATGTCCAATCTAAATCCCCCATCTTTTAGTTTAAACCCATTATCCCTTGTCCTGTCACTGCACTCCCTGATAAACAATCCCTCTGCAGCTTTCCTGTAGGCCCCTTTGGGTGCTGGAAGGCCACAATTAAGTCTCCCTGGAGCCTTCTCTTCTCCAGACTGAACAACCCCAACTCTCTCAGCCTGTCCTACTCCTGCTTAACAGGTGGGGCTTAACATCATGGGTGGGACTCCTGTTTGAGCTGTAGAAAACTCTGGCCAAAACCTAGTATGGAAATGAGGCAAATACTTGTACCTGTATCTTACATGTACCAAACAACATAATGATAAGAATGTTATCTGCTCAGAAGTTGCTTTTCCCTGAAAAATAAAAAAAAAAAGAAAAAAGGAAAAGTTTAAAAGACTGTAATAAAACATGGGAACAAATTCCAGAACTTCAAAATTTAGCATGCAATGGAATTAATCCATTTTAATTTTTTTGGCCAGTCCTATGAATAACAAATAGCTTGCTGTCTGGTATGAATCAGCCTTCGTGTTACAAAGCACGAAACCTTGTCAGTTCACAAATTTTCACTGACACCCAGCAAGTTGTCAAACGCTCACAAGTAACAAGTGCTGCAAGTGCGTGAACCACAGCCATTCAAAACCCACTCCTTTATTTTTGAAACTAGTAACAAATCAGAGTCATTTTCTTTTACTGTTCTGTGTGTCTAATATTAGCAGATACAGTATTATCTGCAGAAAGAGAAGTAAAATAGGAGCCCTTGCCAACTGCAGTTGTTACCACATCTCAGAAGCCTTCAGAAAAGATGGAGATGCCAGAGTAATGTTTGTCTTTTGTTTATATTCTGTTGGTGTCTTCTCTTTGGTACTTTTGGTTCTGAACCTGAAGCACCATTGGTAATTACGTGCTGTTTGGCTGATGGTCACATTCTGCAGAGGAAGTGCCTGCATATCAATCAGATGTGAGGGGTATACATTTGGAAGCAATTTAGAAGACTTCTTAGCAGGAAAAAAAAATATTTTTTTAATGGCTAATTCTGGAGAATCTGTGGATGTCAAGTGTAGTTACAAACTGCAACCTAAGATTCTAGGAAATAATCTTTTGGGTCTTAATAAAAAAAAAGTCTTCAGACAGCTGTCCAACTTCAGGAAATAAATGGGAACAATTTGATTTTAGCCATGACAATGCACAATCTGGCATTTTTTGAATCAGAAAAACTTGGAGTCTGGAAATTAAACTGTCAGTGCTGGAAAGTATGGGACTGAGAAGACCAAGAAGTGTTTAATCAGTGTGTTAGGCTTGTTCTCGAAAGGGGCAGGAAACAGATTGCCCTGGAAGGACGAAACTCTACAAATCGTAATTGCAGTGTAAGGACGGAGGAAGGTTGGTGCATGAAGGACAAGAGCTGGACAGACAGATGGAGGGCAGTGGAAAAAATAAAGAGTTTGCTTTTTCCACCTTGTAATGTATGCAGGAGAGAAAGGTTGGGGTCCTGCTAAATCCGTTCTACACAGTCATCCTAAAACTGAACCCATAACTTCAGGGACAGAGTTGCCAGTTCAGGCAACGTTAACAACTTGGTGCTGGAGCTGTACGCGCGTAGACTTACAGCTCCTTGTGCGGGCAAGGCAATGAGAGCACCAACACGTGGTGCAAGGGCAGCACTGGCATTACACTATTAGATTTCCTTACACGGACAACCGTTAGCTGCCTGTCCTTACTTCAGCACTAATGTATGTTCTGAATCTCCATTGTTACTGAACGCAGAATTTGGGGCCTTGGCTTCCTCGCTGTTGTCCCTCACCCCAGCAGTACCCCTGCACAGGCCACAGTGGTATCCTTCATCCAAGCTGTACTGTAGCACCATCTTTGGCAAGAAAGCTTGCTCCAGTCCCAGAGACAGTGATTGCATCCTCTGGCTCGTATGATGCGCAACATTTTCAGTGAGCTCAAACCAAGCAGTTTCTCTGTAGAGATGAGCTGTGTTTCTCCTCATGCTCTTATAAGGTTTTTCTGTCTCTGTTCTCCCTGATCCTAACCCTAACGTTTCTCTTCAGTCTTGCCTCAAGCAATATAGTAGAGCACAGATTAAGATACCTGTGCCCAGAATATTGTGGTGTTATGGGGTCCAAATGTGGATGTGTTTTTTCCTTCATTCTGCCCTGTTTTATATGATGTCTTTAAAGTCTAGTGAATTTGAGGATGCCAGGATGAATTGAAGGGGAGGGGGCTGAGCCTGAGCTGCTTTGCCCAGGGCTAGTTTACATGCGAGTAAAACCTAGTGATGCCCATGTTTTTGCACACTCAATTATGTGCTGCCTCCCTATGGCTTGTTATCTGTCGGTTATGATCTGGGGGGAGTGTCACAAACTGGTCACTCCCAAGCAGTGCAAACTGCAAATTTGTGTATGAACGTAGCTCCCCGCATGCGTGTCTGATCAGCATCCGTAATTGATGTCAGGGAGATTGTTTACGGTGCTGGGATGAGGAGCCCCGGTTTCAGGTCTGAACGCATAACTCTGCTGTGACTTTGCTTTCCGCTCTCCTATTGTTTGTTTTATTTGTAAAGCCCTTTTCCCCCATCCTCTCCATCCCTGTCTCTCTGTTTGTAGAGAAAATAGGCAGAACTGGCATGTAAAGGTGCCCTCAGAGCCAATTTGCAGAAGCTGGTAAAGATCACGCTGTATCCATCTAAAAATGCCTATCCATAGGGAGCTGCCTCTGAAGCAGAATATAGGAGAGTGTTTTAAAGAGGTAGCTAAAGCAAGAAAAGAAGCTAGCTTAAAGTAGGGAGGGGCAGATAATTCGGAAACAGCAAGGCTGTCCTCAGCCCCTCACCTAAGCCTTCTCTGAGAGCTAAGAGTTTGCGCTTTTTTTTCTTTTTTAAATTAGATTTCCATACAGTTTTGCACTCCTTGGTTTTAACTCAGAGAGCAGAAGCCCTAAAGTCCTGCTGGACACACTGTATGAGCAGCTCCTTTGTAACCACAAAGTAGACAGGCATGAATTAAAAGCCCTAGCCGATGACCTTACAGATCCAAATCTCTTGGCATTTGGATCTTGTGTTTGCAGGTTAGCAGATGTCCTGGTTTCAACTGAGAGAGAGTTAATTTTGTTCAAGAAAATCAGTATGGGGCTGTGTTTTGGGTTTGTGCTGGAAGCAGCGCTGATAGTGCAGAGATGTTTTT
>VWZZ01004882.1:202760-263784 GCA_013399095.1 Psophia crepitans | reverse complement strand
CGTTCAGAGTGATGGCGTTTGTCTTCCCAAGTCACCATTACGCGTGACGGGGCCCTGCTGTCCTGGGGATGGCTGAACCCCTGCCTGCCGTGGGCAGTGGGGAATGAATTCCTTGTTTTGCTTTGCTTGTGCACGCGGCTTTTGCTTCACTTATTAAACTGTCTGTATCTGAACCCACGAGTTTTCTCACTTTCGTTCTTCCGATTCTCTCCCCTTTTCCAATGAGGGGGCTGAGCGCGTGTTTATGTGGTGCCCAGCCAACGGCTGGAGTAAAACCACGACAGAAGACTGGCACTTTTTTGGTTTCTTTGGGTTTTTGTAGGGGCTTTTGGAGGGGGTTGGATTTTGGGGTTTTTCTGTGGTGTGGAGTTTTTTTGTTGTTTGTTTTGGTTTTTGGTTTTTTTTTTTCCTTCAGCTCTTGTAAAGCTAAGACCTATCTGCAAAGTTTGGCACTAGATTTTGGCCAAAAATATTATTATTCCTTTTGTTCTCTCTACCTAGCCAAACTAATTTGGAGTTCTGTTGGTGGTGCCAGCTGGAAAAAGAAATTGGCAATGAAGTCAGGTTTCTTTGGCAAAGTCTGTTTGTTCACAAGAACATATCAAGTCTTGCTTTCTGTTGTGCAGCGGGGAGCACACAGTCAGAGCTGGTTTCCTCATCCACCACTCCAACTTGGTCCAGCAAGCACCCTGATGCGAGAAACCCTCTCCATGGGCTCCCATCTGCTGGGTCATCTTCACTGCTCCCCTCTGTTAGCTCCAGCATGTTGTCACGTTTCCCACCCTCACTGTTTTGGTCCCATTTGCATATTTAGCAAGGTTTCCTTGGCAATTCTAAGCTCATACTCACTCTAACTACTATGGTGACAGTCTCAAGCAGCTTTTGCAATTAAGCTTATGAGTTCCGGCAAGCTTTCACTTCTGTATGTTCAGTCTTTGGGGCAGTTTGGGTTCATACTCTAGATCACCCCGATGAGCATCAAGTAAGGCAAGGCATCTGCAGTCTCGTGGCTTTATGCTGACAGGTGATGTAAGGCTCTATCAGTCGTTTAGCAAACAATGTGCACCTTCAAGTCATCTGGAAGGTTTTTATTGCTAAGAAAAATGATGTGATTCTCTATTCCTTCTGCAGGCTAGTTTTCTCCCTCTCTCCCTTGCCCCCTATGTATAAATGTTGTAAAGCTATCTTTAGCTGATCTACTGATTAATCCAGCATTAATTGACCTCCCTAATTGTACTTTGCTATTTTCTCTCCCTTTATCCTTAAATTGGTCTACTGGGCAGGGAGTCTAGAGGGCAAACACATTCATTATGTTACCGGCAAACAAGATATGAATTGCACTGTAGGGGACAAAATTAAATTTACAGTTTCCCCTTGTAGATGCCATAAACTATTGATTTAAAACAAGAGAGGACGCAGCAGTAGAGCCAGCGTATTGGCTGTCTTGCGTTGTTCTCCCTGTGTTCTGCCAGGGGTACTTGCTGCCAGTCCCTGTGTGGCTTGCTTGAAGGAGTGGCTGGTCCGACAGGTGACGTGCAGGGCAATGGAAAGGCAGAGGAGAAGGTTAGGTGTAGTTTGTTTGGTCGGTCCATGGGTGGGTTATTTAGGGCTGTCTTTTTGTCTTAAAGACCTCCCTTTGGCACCATTGTATTCTGTGGACAGGGACCCCATTCAAAACCTACCTTTCCTTATCCCACACATTGTCCATGCTCAACTTTCTATGCCCATTTTAGGGGTTTTAGAAGTGGCAGCTTTTGTTTTGAGTACCATTCCAGCTCTGCCTTGGCTTCCTTTGCCGTGTTGGACATGACATTTTGCCCCTGTTAAGCCTCCTACTTTTCCCTATCACATTATTTGCTTGTGAGAGGGATCGTTCTTCTTATATAAGCAAAGCCTAGCATGATGAGGACCTCTTTAGGGATCCTTTCCCAGTAACCAGGGAAGGAAGGAATTCTGGACACTGCCCATTTGAGCTTGGTGTTAGTGCTTACCCTGTATGCTGTGTTGAAGAGAGGAGCTAATGGCTGGAAACTCCACCAAACCAAAGAGTGCCTTTGTAGTGCTCAGCTAGAGTGAGCCTTAGCAACTGGCAAGTTGCTAAAGCGCAGCATTTGGCTCTGTGCCCTCTTCCCTTTTCATATCATCTCAACTAGGCTGGAAGCACTCGTGTGGTAGGAAGCCAGAAAAAGACATATAGTCCATTCACACAGGAGAACCGTCCTGCTCGTGGTAGTGGTTGTCAACAGCGGACCCCACACTGTGCCCCTCCGCTGCTGCTGGGAATGCTTTGAATGGCAGAAGCAGGCATGCGGCCAAACGTGAACTTGAGGCTTGGTGAAACGTCATCTATTACTTGTTTAATGATGTTAGAGAAGAATTTAGTCCCTCCCCTTGCTGGCAGCCAGTTCTCATTACCAGTTAATTGGACCTAGATGCAGTCACTGTTGAAATCTATTGTCAGGAGTAAGTTGTTATACTAGTGTAGGTGTGTTGCTTATATCCCCAGCCCGCATGAAAGGGTCAAAGGCTGCAAGTACATAAAACATTTTCCTCTTCCCATTCTTTTCTGGGAACAGCTCTGGTTAAGGTGTGCCGTGGCAAGACTAATATGGCTCTGACAAGGGATAAAGCCTGTACGTTGGGCCGACAGCATAGATTTCAGAACCTATGTACACCAGAAATCTTGTCACTGCTCTGACAGCTGCCAGAAGAGTGGAAAGATCTGGATGGAGAAGTCTTTCCTTGCCTACCTGTGCCTTCTCTGAGCTGTAGAGAATCTGTCTGGGTCCACACAGAGAATTAGATGCGAGATTCTGCATACTACCTGCTATGGGACCTAATCTAACAAGTGGCTAAAGATAAGCGCTGGCTGCTGAGATCTGATGTGAAAAGCCGTGCAGAGGAAGCTGTTTGCAGTAAGGAACTTTTATTAGCTTCAGGATATTGACTACATACACTCAAGCACTGTCTTCTCTCATCTTATCTGTCGCTTAACTGTGTGCCTACCCACTGACCCCTCTCTTCCAGCTCATTCCTTTAATCAGCTTGGGGACGTAGGAGAATATTTTGTCAGAGAATATTTCTGACTGCCAAACTCATTTTATTTGTGTCTCATTGCAAAACAGACCCCAAGAGGTGAAATGCCGTAATCACTTGCATTTCTGATTCCCCAGATCACTTGCCTCTAAATAACTATGATGTGCTTTGAGGACTGGGTACGAATTTAATGATGTTATCACAATTAACCTGCCATCTTTTTATTTTACTTTTTTTTTCTTTTTTTACAACTACAGAATTAGCTTTAATTTTGAGCCGAAGGCTTTGTTGTCAACAACTTTATCTGCTATTTGCCAACTCACCACAGAATCCTTACTAGCACATAAAAGGAGAAAGCACAAAACGTTTTAAAACTTGAAGACATCTTTATTTGCACAGTCTCTCCTGTTCATTTTCAGGATGGTCTTGTGCAGTCTGTAACATCTCACTAAAATTACCCACTGCTGCAGCACCCTCCCCTATACCAGGCCTCACGAAGTGAGCACATCAGCTCTTCACATGCTGGGTCACGTAGTGGAAGTGTGGTACTCCTGAGGGTGTGGAGTTTCCTTTGGTGGGGATGTTTAAGAGCAGGATAGGAAAAGCTCTTCCCTGGGAGCATTTATGCATAATTGATTCTGCTGTAGAGGTGGGGAGTACATTTGATGGCATCCTACAGTCCTTTCCACTTCAGTTTTCTGGATTCTGTGAGAACCTTCCATGCCCATTCTCCCTCCTTCCTTGGTATTGTGGATTTCCTAGGGCCATCAAAAGCTATCTGATCAAATAAAACCGACCTAGCTAGGCTCCGTATGCTCTGCTGCCTTGCAACATCTCTTCTAGAGCTGGCTAAGGGCTTGCACTCCTGTGTCTTCTCCTTGTAGAGGATGGGAGCTTATTTTGATCTTTGGTGAAGCGTACAAGCTACAGTGGTGGGTACTTTTCACCTCTGGGGTCCTCAGTCCCCACCCCAGTGTATTAGCTTAATGTGGAGGCTCTCCCCCACCTCTCGCCAGAAGACTCCAACTTAGAATCATTGAATGGTTTGGGTTGGAAGGGACCTTAAGGATCATCTAGTTCCAACCCCCAGCTTGGTACTGTGAGCTTGTAACAATCTCATTTCCATCACTTCTTCAACAATATTCTTCTCCTCCCCCCCTCAACAGTAGTTTTACTTGCCATATTGAGAGGTTAAAGTGACTTTCCACCCACTGTGGGGAGTTTAAGACTCTAACATGAGACATATAAGCTATGGTGCCATTAGTCACTCAGTCTCTACTTTTCCCTTTCATATGACACATCTTCTCCTCCTTTCTTGCCTGTTCTTCAGCAAGGGATTTTTCTACCTTTCTCCTTCTCTGCACAGGCCCAAGTATGAAGCAGAGCAGCTGTCTTCTCTCTGCCTGCCCCAGGGGTCTGAGCATCTGGGTGGAAGTGCTGACTCTTCTCTTTCGTGCAGCACAGAAAATGTACCCTAATACCCTTCACTTCCAAGCAGAACTGGAGCTGGTCCAGCCCATGAAATCTGCCTAGAATCTCAATTTTCCTCTCCTTGCCTGCTGTCACCAGAGAAATCCCAGCTACATCAAGTGCTTATTCTGGTCCTTGGCTTGTTGAATTGCTGGGGAAGGTGACTCAAGAGAATTTTGGGTCCCTGCCAGTCTTTCACAAGCCAACAGCAGTGGAGGTAGTTGTCACTCACAGCGCTTGTGCCAAAATTTGGGCATGGGCCTGTGAGCTTTCAGGAGCCCTTGAAATGTCATCGTATTTGGTTGTTCAGGGATTTTGGAGGGTCACCCGGTCTTCCCTATCTGCACCTATCAGTGGATGTTCCCTGGAAGTTACTCTTCTTTTTTTACTAAACATATACATCTGCAGTATGACCTAACCAGAGATGATTGTAAATCACTTCCCAGAGCCAATTTTATCCTTCCTCCTTCTCTAGTGTCTGTCACTGCAGAGTGGGTGCCCATGAGCCCTCCATGAGCCTGCGCTTCTGTCAATGCCCTCCATCATGGCTGTTTGTTCTGCAGAGGGCGTTGTGTATAAAGGAATTACTACAACATATGGCCAACACTCCACACTTCATATGTTATTCATCACATTAGAGAGTCCAGCCACATGTACCTCCTGTAGCCAGGGGAAAGTGCTGGCCCCGCTCCTGTCAAGTGGTCCTCCTGATCCGTCTCCCTGCAAGCAGCTTCATGGTCGGTTTGCGGGCGTTGCTGGGGTGTGAGGGTAGTGCTGAGAAGTTGACGAGGGATGAAGCGATGAGGAAGCGACTTGCAGAAATCAGCTGGAAGAGGGGACAGTACAGAGGAAATTGAGGAGGGAGGAGGAGTTCAGGATTGTGAATGGAAGAGAAAGGGAATAAAAGAAGAGTGATGACTTGAAGGAAGAAATAACGGACAGCTGTGTTTTGGAGGAGATGTAAAATCAACATTCTCGCCTCTCTCAGCTATTAACTATCTATCTGAGTTTGTTTGAAATCCAGATTGTTATCCCAGGAGTCAGGTCTAAATTCAGGGTGGCTAATTGTAGCCTGACCTACTTGTCAATCCCATTCTGGTGGCTTCAGGATCTCACTTTCTGAACTGAAATGTGTTACACGGCTGCTGTGATCTAACCCAGAAGTGGCGGCTTCTCTGTGCCAAGTGACACAACCATGACATAGACCTCTCTGGGTTTAGGTATGGGTACACCTGCCAGTTTCTGTATGCCCGTCCCAGTTTCATCCTGGAAAATTCCCTGCATGTTAGAGGGGGACCCGTCCACATTTTGAGAACAACACGTGCCTCCAGAGATCCTCTGGTTGCATAAACAGATGTGTGCCTGGGAGTTTCCAGCCCATTCACAACAGCTTCCTTGACGGAGGAGAAGGCTGGCCCCTTGCACGCTCAGTGCTGGCAGATGGCAGAGCTCTGCTGAGAGGCTTTTGAGGGCTGATGTGGGGTGAATCTGCCATCGAACCCTGCGGAATTCAGCTTTCCAACCACAGCTGTCCCAGACAGAATTAAAAACTACAACATTCTCCTTGAAATCACAGAATAATTTCAGTGGGAAAAGATGTCTCTCATCCAACTCCCCGCTCAAAGCCAGCCTAACTTCAACATTAGATCAGGTTGCTCAGGACCTTGCTCAGTCAAATTTTGGAAATCTCCCAGAACGGTGATTCTTCAACCTGTCTTGGCACCTGTTCCAGTGCTGATCTACCCTCATTATGAAAATGTTTTTCTTTTATGTCTAACCAAACATTCTGGGAGCCCAAAATTGCTCCAGATACAGCCTCAGAAGTGCTGAGTAGAGGGGAAAAATAATTTACTTTGGCCTGCTGGCTACATTCTCATCATTGCAGCCAGCTACGCATTTAGCCTTCCTTGCTGCAAGGGCATGCTGGCAGACTGATGTTCAACTTCTGCTCACCGGGAATCCTTGGTTATTTTCTTCAGAGATACTCCCCAGTCCTCACCCTGTAGTGTTGCATGGAATCATTTCAACAGGTGGAAGGCTCATCCAGTTTTTCTTGGTCCTTGAGAAACGGGTCAGCCACTCTCCTGAATTTAGTTTCATTCCTGAAGTTGATGAGGGTGTCTTCGGTCCCATCATCTAGGTTACTGATGATCAGATCTACCCTTCTTTCTATTCAATTATGCACAAGAAGCTGAAAACTTCATGATCTTTCTGTTACTGTGTTTTACAGTGTAGAAGGCCAGAGGCCCTCTCTAGCCTCTGAGATATGAAAACAGTATAAGGCTCCTTCTGCCTCGAAGAGGATACAGATTAAACAGACGCAGTGGAGAAAGGGCAAGAAAAAGAAATTGAGATCGAAGGCTGCTTTGGCCTCTTGAGCTGACATTTCAGGCAGTTTCAGTGCTGAGAGTAGAAGTGTGTTTGCTGAGTATTAGGACAACATGATAAACATGCCCTGGGTTGCCCAGCTTACTGTGCTGTGATATTATCCAGCCTGCAGGTAAGCTGGTGAGCTTATTTTTCTCTTCCTCACCTGGCTTTTTGGACGTGGAAAACACTAGCCCCAAATACGTGCATCAGGGAACCATGTGGGATGGAGGTTTGTCAGCCGCTGTCAGCTCTGCTCTGTGGAGGGGTTATGTGTGTTAGTGCGTGGCCTGGTGCAGGGCTGAGAGCTGCCCTGAGGGGAGACAGCCCTAAAGGCAGGGACCCCTTCCCAAGGTCCTCCCTCATCCTGATCCACCAGCCTCCTCCTCAGCGTAGGGTTTCAGCCGTTAGAGAGATTAAGGAAGTAGTAAAATCTGCTAATGCAATAATAGTAATTAATAACAATAATGGGTGCTTTTAATGCATTTTGGCATGATTTATTAGGCAGGGAGTGCTGTAGGAGAGTGGAGCACTTTGCAGGCGAGAATAAAAAGGCAAGGTGACTGGGCCCTAAAGTGCACATCTGGGCATGATTTGGAAAGGCGATTTATCGACACTATAAATGACAGCTTTTTCAAGCAGCTTGTTTTGGTGCCTATGCGGGAAGATGTAACTCCTGATTTAGGGCTCTGCTCAGCAGTACTTACTCTCCAGGTGGGACTCCTGGGCCATCCCTCCTGGCAAAGAAGAGCCAGGGCTGGGCTGCCGTGAGCCCATGCGTTGAGGAGGCACTGGATGTGCGCGCAGGCTCTGCAGCATCCCCTGGCTCGTAGGTCCCTGTACCCTCACCATCAAAGGTGTGTGGTTCCCATGGCTTCAAGGGAAGCATCCTTCCTGCTTCAATGCTGCATGCTGGTGCCTCTCAAAGGCAGCCGCATAGCTCTCCACCCTCCATCTCTCCTACCCCGGCAGCGCGAGGACATGTGGCTCCAGCTCAGATCTGGCCAAAGCTGTCAAACCGTTGGGCAGGAGGACTCACGTTCCTAGAAATAAGCTGGTTTTGCGAGGGTGAAATGTGAAATGCAAGGGAGAAAAGTGTCCTTTGCAGCACCTAGTTGATGTTCTCATTGATCTCAGTGATTTTGTGTCAGCGCAGTGAAAGGAGTTGGCCTGCATTCTAGAGCCCTGCCTGGGCGAGCAGACATCTCTCAATGGTTTTTATTAATATTATTATTATAGGGCCTGCAGCATATTAAGAGCCCACCAGGATGCAGCAATCCCTTTCTCAAGGCTTCAGTGGTGTCAGGGTACATGTTGGGGAGCAGGTAGGATGCCCTGGGCAGTAGCAGTGAGGCGCAGAGGCATGAGTGCCGAGGACTTGGCAGCATCACGTGGGCGAGGGCAGGAGGTGGTTTGGCTCCTCATTAGGGGTGCCCCCCGCAAGGCGTGCACAGAATAGGTGAGCTTCAAAGAGGGCAGCAGGCAAATTCTTGAGGAGAAAGATGACAGCGAATGCTAGGCTGAAGGGCAAAATAAATTAAAGCAAACAAACCAGGAAAACAAAGCTTAAAAGCACTGGACTCAGCTTGGAGGTCATCCCTGCCTTGGCGTGCAAGGAGGATGTAGCAGCACAATGTGGGAAGTGGACGGGGAGGATCCCCAGCTGCACAGCAGAGTGTGGGGGATTTTATTAGGGCTCATCAAGCACCTTTTAATGAATGGCCGAACTACTGGCGGTCAGATGAAACAGTAAGCAAGGTCTAAATGAGAAAGAAGCTGGGGGAAGCGAGAGGCAAGATCAAGAGGACTGTGGCCACGCAGTGCCAGGAGCAGGATGAGGGGATCCACAGGTGGGGGACGCAATTAAAGAGCTGAGCCGAAGCCAGCAGAGTCCCCAGTTCGGGCGCTGAGCATCCCTCTGGGATTTTTCATCCACCAAGGCAGAGGGACCCCATCTGCGGGGTGGGAACGGCTGGTAAAGCTCCTCTGCCTGAGCAGGGCTGTCCTTGCCAGGGGATATGCCGTGAGGCTCACTGGACATTCAGTGGCAAAGGGGAAACCTCCTGGAAACAGACCCTCCCTTTGAAGGGTTCATATGTGCTGATCTTAAGGCAAAGTATCCTCAAATTGGGCTTGGGGAATGCATCTATGTGAGAAGGAAGCTGTACCTGCAAATGGCTGACGCTCTGGTACCTCGAAGCGGCAGCTCTTCCGGCATCATATGCTCATCTCTGTGCAGGTTTTTGCTGACGGGTATGATATATGCATACAAAGTATTTTGTTATTGTTATTATTACCCAAAGTTATGGATCAGCTTGAGAAACTCAAATGCAGTAAATCACTGGGGCTGGGGTAGCATTAGTCTCAGGGCTCTGAAGTAAATAATGCATGAAATATACTGACAGCAGTGTCTGACGGATCCTTATAAACAGCATCTCTCTAACGAGTGCAGAGCTGCTAATAGCAGGGCCGGATTCGGGCAGAAAAACGCTGAAATCTCTCTGTGCCTAGGCAAGATGATGCAGATGGGCAAGCACCGCCCTTTCCTCGCTCCCAAGGACCAGTGGGTGATTTTAGAAGAGGGATGACAGTTGGGAGGGTCAAGAGCAGGGGTGGCAGCTCCATATGCAGCTGTGACGCAGACTTCATGGTCAAGTTGCTCTCCCTTCTCCTTCCCCACGAGCAAGGTGAAGGTGGTGAAGGTGGTGAAGGGCTGTCTCCAGCCTGCTCTGCCTTCACCCTGGCATGGAGTGCTTTGAGATCTTCAGAGAGGGAGTGCTCCAGGCATGCTAAGTACTATTATTATTTTTTTAATAATCGTAAGACATCCTGGGAATTACAGATCTATGAGCTCTCTTTCAGTTCCAGCCAAATTGATTGTGAAGCTAATTAAAGACAGACTAGTACAATGTTCGGGTAAGTATAACATGACAGGGTCAATCCAGTATGGCTTCTGGAAAAGAAAATTGTGCCTTTTTGAGCCACAAGTGTTTTTTGGTGTTTTTTTTTTAAAGTTTAATAAAATAAGATAAAGGTGATCCCCAGCAGACATACTGTACTTTGATTTTCATAAAGCCTTTGATAAAGCCTTTCATACAAAATTATGAAGGGAAATAAACAGCCATGCAAGAAGGGGCAAGGTCTTGTCATGGATTAAAACCCAGTCAAGCGTTAGTAAGCAAAGAATGGTTGCTCCTTTGCATGGAGAGAAGTTAATAGCGGAGTCAGTACACACCGTGGAAGTGTTTAGTCTGCCCTGTGTCATGTGGCTGTCATGTTGGTACTTTGGCAATGACTACCTCTTGGTTTGGATGGTGAGAACTGCAGCGAGGTTGCCAAAAGCCGTAGGAGATATTGAGAGCGGGCCGACCCCATCGCACCCTCTGCAGGCTCGCTGCACAGACTGTGCAGAGGCAGCGCGACTTGCTCCTGAGGCTTGACCTGGCTTCTCCAAGGTCTTCTCCCTGTGGCCGGGTCCTGCCCCTGCCTCAACACCCCTTGCCTACGTGGGAGCTTTCCCCGATCTTGCCAACCAAGGCAGGCGCAGTCTACTGCCTCTGTGAGTCAGCAGGATTTAAAGGCACCGTGGGGACAGGGCAGCAGGATGACGGATGAGCTATAACGTGGATGAGCGTATGGTAATGCAGACTGCAAAAATAGTCTCCACTTCAGCTGTACGGTGATGAGTGCTGAGCTCCGGGCTCCTTGGAGGGAAGAGATTGGGAGTCATGGTGAGTAACTCGATAAAAGCTTCTTCAGTGGGTAGCGTCAATTCCAAAAGCGTAGAGGATGCTTGGTTGCCTTTAAGGGACAGGAAAACAATAGGGAATATGTTATAAAAAATGACATTATCTTGAACACTGGCTACACCCTCATTTAAGACAGCATGTAAAATTACCAGAGGGCCGTGAAGCATGGTTAGTAATCTTGTGAGATTTACCTACAAGTAGGCAGTCAGTTGGACTGAACAGCGTTTGTGGGGTTGTTTTTTTTTCCACTGTAGCGAGCTCGCAAAAACGTGCAAGCGCCATTTCCCTCCCGTAGCTCTCCTGTCTCCCGTCTTGCCGCCGTGCCCTCTACCGTCCCCGAGCACGCAGTGCCTCGGCTCGCTCGCGGCCCGCTCCAGCGGGAGATGGCAAACACCAGCCATCCGCAGCCTCCCCGAAGAAACACGCTAAAGGCTTATAATTGAGTTATTTACACTAATGAAGGGTGCGGTGAAAACTGATCAGTCCCTCCTTTTTCTGTCCTCCTGTAATACTAGAACAAGAGGTCACTTGGAGATGCTAATGGTGGCTTAATTTAGATCACATGAAAGGAGACACTTTTTCACACAGCAGGTAGTCAGTCTGTGAAATCCACACTGCCTCCGGAGGTCAGAGAGTCAAACGCTGCAGAAGGATTTGTGAAGTTTCTGGGTAATTTTTTGAACAATAATAACGGTTACTGCTGAGGATGCAGTAGCACCCAGCGGACCCCAGGCAGGAGGGACCCACAGCGCATAAAGCGGTGCCAGCCCAAAGCAGGAGCCAGTGCTGGCTGGTTTAGTCTCAGTAGCCAAAGCAAGGTAGCGTTGGTTTGGTGAAGGTGCTGGAGAGGTGATGGTGAAAGAGCCGCACTCAAGCTCAAGCCCTCTGTATTGCACTTTTCCTTCTCCTGCATGGACTCTGTAGCCTCAACATCAAGATACCATTTCCCCTCCCTTCGTGTCATGAGAGCTCTGCTTTCCAGCTGTAGATCGGAGCCATTCACTCTGATTTTAAAAGGGGGAGGGAGGGACAGAAAGCCCACAGCTGCCTTTTCCTCGAAGAGCCTTCCCATGATCCGCGGTGCTCTGGGTGAAGCTTGGGTGAGCTGCCTCGAGCTCCAGCCTCACCTGCACTTCTACCCTTTTCCTGAGTCTCTTGAACAGGACGTCTCCGGGCTGGTGGCTCCTACAGTCAGTTCCTGGCAGGCTCCTGCTCCTCCCGTGCATTGCCAGTGGCACCGTAAGCTGCTTAGCAAGTCTGACTGGGCGTGGGTATTGGTGGGTTTTCCCTGTGGGCAGCACAGGCCTGTGGATTATGATAGCGTGGAAGACCCATAAACATGTAAAGGAATTTAAATTTAACAGCAAGAACAAAGCATAACAGAAGAGGGAAAAACTCTTTTCAAAGCCATCCCTGTCTCTACACCCATGTTTGTCTGACCTGGAGTCCTAGAACGGCCTTTAGCCCCAGGAGGTTTGGGACTCAGTCTGTTGTTACTATTTTTCTTTCTGTTGATAAATCCAGCTCAAGCCCTTTTGTCCCTCATTCACATGTTGACAACTGGGGCTGTCTAGACTCAGTGTAGAGAGCTTTGCAGGGGATTGAGCCAGGACACCAGCGCTCCTTGCATTGTCTTTTGACTCTTTGCTGCGAAATGGCTGTGAGGAATAGGGCTTTGAGTGCTTTTCCTTGTAGGTAGCTGCTGAATCAACTCAGTATGCGTACAGTAAAAGTGATCATAATCCACTTGAGGGATGGGCTTCAGAAACTCTCACAGGCATCTCATTCTCGCATCGCTGCAGCAGTTGTCCAACTATCCTACCTGCTTTCCCCCTTCTTGCTGTTAGCTATTGCCTCGGTAGTCGGCCCTGTTTAAATATGTCAGCCTGGGTTTTTTTTTCCCTCTTCTTGTTTCCTGCGTTCGTCTAACAAGCGGCTTGCAACAGAACAAACAAGCAAGGAAGGAGCGCTCCAGGCAAAAGGGGTGTTTTGTGTTTGATTTGAATACATACATATTTTTCTTGGTTAAAACTTGTGATATTCATCAAACACATACAGGAAGGCTGTGAATAAGACCTTTCTCTTTCTTCCTTTCTGACACGCACACCCTGTCTCATACGAACACCTTCTCATTTTCACTCTTGCTGTCTGATTCTCTGGGAAGCAGTCTCTCTCGAATCCTTGCTCCTGCTCTGCCGCGTACACAGAGCCACCTTCTCATCTCAGCAGACCCCTTCTCCTGCACAGTGTCGCGCAGTCTCACAGGATGACATATGCACACATGCATGGCCACCTACGCGCTCGCAAAGGCTTTGGTACCAAGAGGAAAATTGCTCTCAAATATATGGGACTTGGTATAACTACATCAGTGATGGGGAGAGAAGGGAGCGAGACAGAGCTGGGAAATAATGTAGTCTCTTTGCCCTTTGGAGACATGAATCACTGCTGAGGTAGAGAGGAGAACATGGCCCCTGAGTCCTCAGCGCCCCTGCCATGCCACAGACAGGCCCCGAGCATCGCTCATTGGCATCCTCTCAGGCACAGACTCTCACCGCTCGCCCCTTCTCCAACGCCCTTCCTCCTGAATCCTTTTCTCTCTCCTTTTTTGCCTGTCTGTCAGGCCCTGATTACATCACTGTCATGGCTGCTATGATATCAGCATTTTCTGACAGGTGTGTGTGCTTTTGTCACTCCCAGCTAAGCTCTTTAGCACCCAGTCTGCCTCTGGATTTGAGCCAAGGTAGCACTGCTGGAAAGCATGGTCAACTGTACCTCATACTTCAGCATGCAAAAGATTACAGTCCCACTAGAGCTGACTGTGTGTTTGCAGGATATCCCGCTTTCAACTAAGACCTTAAAAACAGTGTTTTGTCCCTCCGAGGACCAAGGTTTGCTGCTGTTCAGAAAAGGGAGAAACGCTCTGGGCCTTTCTCTCACGCACGCCCAAAGGTCTTCTCCCCTCTTTTTCTTAGGCACGCTCTGTATGTGGCCTCCTGGAGCGGGCTGCTGCACGGAGGGCACCAATTTAAAAAATTACTTCAATTTTCTGCCATCCCCGAGCTTCCTGCGCAGCCTGAGGCGCCGAGTGCTTCGTTCCCAGCTGCACGGCGGGGATGGCCACATGGCCTCTCCTGACAAGGGGGTAATAAAACCATATTGATCACTGTGATGGGGGCCATGGACGTGCTTCAGAGCAAGCTGGTTTAGGCCCTCTGTCCAGGAGGTGGCCAGGCACTTCTGTAGAGGCTGAGAGTGGCCCGGAGCGTGCACGATTCAGAAGGAATTTCAGGTTTTCCAATTACTGAAGCAGTGACTGGTCACCTTCCAGCAAAGAGATGCCGGAGCGTAGTGCTCCCATGGGTCCTGCTGGGCTCAGGCGGTGCTTGTGTTTGAACTGGCACCGGGCAAGTTACAAAGTGAAGAGATTATTAATAGGGAACGCAAGGAACAGGAAAGGTGTTTAAACATGTCTAATTCAGGAGTTATCCTTCTGTAGTTCCCCAAACCAGTGCCCAAATCCAATGGGAAACTTCTCAGAAGCATAACTCGTTAGGCTTTAGTACACCATAAGATAAGGACCTTGCTTGTGCAAGGCCATCAAGCACTGATATTGACTCTCCAGGACGTTTTTAAGGCTATTTATATCACAATAAAGCCATTTTATTAGCATCATCAATCAAGAGAGACCGCATTTTGGCCTGGAAATGATTCTACTTGAGTTTCTAGAAAGGAGAAGGGTGAGTAATTATGGGATGCATTATCTTCAATCTCATTTGAAATCTCCTAATTGAAACCACATATGAGTGCAGTTTATTGCTTATAAAATAGATGGCAGGGGCATTGCTAATGTACCTATGGCATGTACAACCTTCCAGTTACCAGACAGGTAGACTGTTTTTTCAGTAGGTAGCATGGCTGTGGCAGGAGCTGTACCTGTCCACGTCCGGGTGAGCAGCTGGTTCCTGGCACGTGCTTTTATCTGAAGCTTACGCCCCACGCTGAGCTGAGCTCGAGGTGCTCAGTGTCTGCAGTTCATCTCAGCTGGCAGCGTCAACCATCAGGTGCCAGCCGATCCTGCTGGCAGCATCAGGTGTCTTGAAAGGATGTATCTGCTCCCGCAGTGGGGCTGGGGTCTGTGTGTGGGCAGCTGAGAGCTGGGAACCAAGTTTTGGTCGGGCCATGTGGTAAAGCTTGCTGGCTCAGGGCTTGCGCATAGCTGGTGTGGCTGCTTAAGATGTACGTGGGAGGTGTCTGCAGCTCTCCTCCAGGGTTCTGCTGGCCCCTGTGCTGCTTCTCTGCTGTCAGCTCAGCGCAAGGGAGCAGACTTGCAGGAGCAGCGGTTACTCAGGTAAGGAGAGTGTAGCTTAACATTGCCTGTGGGGGCCTCTGAGACTGAGTAATGGCAGGGCTTGAAAGCTGTTACAGATATTTGATAATTAATTGGCTGGGAAATCAGTTTATTTTAACGACTCCAGTTAAATAAAGAAGAGAGATAAAAGGACTGCAAGTTCCTGCAGTGCTAAACTACTTTCAGGGACAGAGAAAGCCCATTACGTGTCTGCTTTTATGCCAACAGGGGCTTTTAGTTCTTGCTAAGGCTCTTCTGAAAGGTGGTTGAAATCTTTATCTTCCCTGAATCCCAGCAGTTTGGGTTTAAGACAAGAAAGGCTGAAAGGTGGTTTATGACCAAGGATCCGTCAGGCGGAGTGGAACAGGGGAGTAGAGCTGCTGCTGTAACCTCATGCTTCACCTCTGGCCAGATACTTACTGCAGAGCGGTTCCAGTTGTGGTTCATCACCATTTTATACTGCTCTAGTGGGAGCAATGCATGTACCTCGGTTAACCTCACTTGTCTTTCCGAGTACTGGCTGCTCACACACACACACAAGACAACATCATGGAGAGAAGACCTGTAATAGCCTGGCATGAATGAATAATTTTAGGTGCTCTCCCTACCTCTCAGTGGCTGGCAAGGGCTGACACTCTTTTGCCAGCCTAAGAAAGGAACAAAGTATGAAATCAGGGAGGGGTTGTTGTCAGGTCCATTTGAATTTGGTGTCTCTCATTTTCCAGCTTATTGGAGGTATGGTTTCTCAGTGGGCAGATCTGTTCCTTGAGGAAAACCAACGTGCACCCTGGCTCTGGCCAAAGAGAGGGCTTGACTGGGAGCTCAGGATGAAGGTTTTTGAGAGTCCCATTGTTTTGACCTTCATATGTGTCTATAGGAAGATATTTTGTGTGTGACTGTGCATATTAGAGACCTCAGCAGCAATGCTGAAAGAGAACAGGATCTGTTCCTTGCTGCAGATTGCGCTTTGGATGTGAACGTTCATTTCAAGCCAGTGTATCTTGTCCTGAGGGTTGTATGGCAAGTGTGGATATATGAACCTAGTTCCCAGTGCAGTCATATTTGTCAGAGTCTGCAGAGAGCCTGCAACACCATCTGTTTTAGTGAGCAGATAAGGGATTAAGCTGCAGGAATCACGAGATCTGTACAATACATGAGAGCAGCCCAGGCAATCACAGCACAGCTGCTTTTTTCATAAGCTAAGAATAACTTTAACATCCTCTCATTTAGGGTTTAACTTCAAAACTAACTAATGTTTCACTCCTGTCTCACAAATCCCAAACTGCTCTCACTGCCCCCAGTGCTGGTGCTTACCCTACTGCAGACTCAAAGTGCAGGACCCTCCCACCCCAATGAAAATTTAAAAGAATGAAAAAACAAATATAAGCCCTTCAGTCTGGTGGACTTACAGCAGGACCTCTCTTCTGCTGCCCTGAAGTGCTCTAAATCGAGCATCTTCACAGGAGAATGTAGGTCTAGATTGTCCCCCCAAGGCTGTGGGGTCCTGTGTAAATGTCATGCCATGCACAAGCACTGGGCACGCACAGACGCCCGTTAGGTGGGCATGATGTCATCTCCCCTGCATGGCTGATGAGAGCCTGCTTCTAGCCAAGTGTAAACTCAGAGCAGGCTACAAATCCTCATCTTTTAAACATTCCCTGGATCTGAAACTGCCTGCCAGCTGGAGCTGCCTTTAGCTGAGCAGACTGAAGTGCTGTATTTAATGAATTCATTTAGAGTCTGATGCAAGGAAGCAGGGCTGATCCTCATCTAGGGTAAATCTGGGCTTCCCCGTTTACTGTAGTGGCACCTTGTTGACCCTTGATTTATGCCAGCTGAAGCCACAATTTGGCATCTTTCTGTACAGCACCGGACTTCTGGAAATTATTTAGAGCAAGTGATCTGCCACAGGAACAGAAATAGGAATCCAACCTGAGACCAGCCAAGGCCCACGTGAGCAGCCTTAGACCCAGCTGTGTCAGAAACTAAACTACCAGTTAGACAGCTGTACAGGAGGGAACTCTGTGGGAAAACGGTTTATCTGTGGATAAGCTGTGCACAGAGGAGAGGTTTCGTTTCACAGCAGGCTCTTGGGGGAAGAGGTAGGGATGTCAGTGGATCTGGGTAAGATATCCCTGGGTAAATTATTCCGGTAGGATTAAGCAACATTGTCTTCACTAAGACATGAAAAGGTTTTATGTTGTGTGTTCCAGCCAATTTGCACAGCTTGTTTTGCCAATGGCAGAGGACTGCAGGTCAGAAGGTGCAGAAGCAGTCAGAGCAGTCCCTGTGGTTATGCCTGCACTGCCTTCAGTAGCCGGGCTGGAGTTCAGGCTCCAGAGCACGGAGCTAAGTGACCCAAGCCCGTAGCCTTCAAACCGTGGGGTAGGGGAGCTTGGGCTTCAGCCAGTCCTTTCTGCTCTGGTTGCATGTGCCTGGGCAGACTGCAATTAGAGAGAAAGAAAAGCATGATCTCTCGCAGTAGTGCTAAGATAGGTGTGCCTGGAGGTGGCACATGGGTTTGTGAAGGCTGTTTTGCAGCCATCACTGGCCCCCTCTCGCTACCCTCATGCAACCAATACACACCAAAGTTTCATGTGAGATAGGTCAGGGCTGCCAGGTTTGTTGTTTCCAGCTCTAAAATTGTTTCACTGTATGCTTGGCACAATCTATTTCTTTCCTTCTCCAGTGTCTCCCCATATATGTAAAACAGGCATCGCAATGCTGCTTCTCCACAATGCGCAAGAGCTCCAGTTCCACAGTGCTTAGTCTCTTTGACAAAAACACTGCTTGATGTTCAGCATCAAGTGCTGAGTTGCCTTGCAAGACCAAGTCCTGCAAGGGTCTCAGAGGAAAGACAGCACAAGATATTATTGTGATCAGTAGGATGTCAAGAAGATCTAGCTGTGAGAAATATTCCTGCCCCTCTTTCTCAAGGAGTTGTACCTTCCTCCCATTCTGTTTCTGACCATGAGGTTTTAAGCCAGCTCCTGGCTTTCATGCCAACAACAGAAACTCCATCAAATGTATCTTGAAATTTCTTTTTTTCCACTCTTCCTCCTCTGCTCTGCTATTTATTTATTTATAAATGTGTCCTCCTCTGCAAGGCATATTGTGCATGTGGGGATAAAGTAAGCTCAGATCAAAGCTCTTGGGAGTTCTACCTCCCAGCAACTTCTCTCCCTTCACTGCCAGTCTTTTTCAGATGCCTTCTTTTGCAAGGCCTGATGGTGGACAAAAGTGGGGCATAAGGGAGAGGCAAAATTTAGCAAAGCTGCAAATAAAGAAAAGAAAGTGCAGTTGAGCATTGCCTAGCTGTTACAGCTTTGCTGTGGTTTCCACTTGAAGGAGTTCTTCAACACGCAAGATAAATACAGCATGTGAGTCTGAAGTTTGCAGCACTTTGTTCTAAACAGCCATGGGACAGATTTTCAAAAGTATGTCATTTTAGGCAGCAAGAGAAGTGGCTATATTGGTAAAGGAGCTCTCTGTGCCAAACTCTGTTTTGAAAATTTGGTTCTTCTGTCTTAATTTGAAGCTGGTAGGGCCAAAAGCAGTTTGACAAATCTGGTCTTAATTTCAACACTAAGCACTTTGAAAAATGAAGCTTCACTTGCAACTTCTCAGTGCCTGAGAAGCATATTTGGGTATACAACCACATGCCAATGGCTTTTGGAAATAATAAGAGTTTTAGTCTTTGTATCAGCAGTTTTTAAACTGTCCATGGATGACAGAATTCTAACAGATCCAGTTTATGAAACCAAAACCATATCTGTCCCAGTTAACTCCAGTACAGTATATAGAGGTCTAAGGTCTTGCCGAGAAATACTTAGCTGTATGTGAAGTGAAAACAGCTAAAAACATTGCTTCATCTGAAAGAAGCTTGCAAGAGGAGTTGTCTTCTCCTGACATATTGTTGAACTCTGCCAGGTAAGTGGTAAAAGTAATAAGTCATTGTAGTTTGTTTTCCCTGCAGCCACTGTGAAGCTGTTCCCCGTGCAGCTTAAACATCCTCTGGTCCTCAGCCCAACTTCATTTTAAACGTCTGAAACAATAGGGGCCTCCTTGCCTTCGTTGGGAGTCTCTTCACAAGACTAGCACTTGTAGATGACAAGAAATTTTTCCTCAAGTTTGAACAGACTTATTTCTCTTCTTTTTCTGACCCGTTACTCCTTTCTAGATCCCTACACATCTTGCTAAATAATTCCTCTCTTCCCTCAGTGCTTTCAGCTTCCAAAGAGGTAGAGCTTGTCAACATGTCCCTTTTAAGTCCTCTCTTAGTCAAGTTATACATATTTAATGTTTTTAAGCTTCCCTTAGATGCTGATCCCTTTCCAGCCCTTGATGGATGTTATTGTTGCTTGCCTCTGAATTCCCTCCAATTTCCCCGTATCATTCTGGTAACAAGGTGCCTGGGATTGACTGCACCAGTCCAGGTGCGCTTGGTATTTGGTGGCAGTTGGTTTTGGGTGGAATTAAGAAGAGAAGCTGCAGAATCTCTCAAAGGGAATCTGTTTCGTGGTCTCTTCTCTGAGAGCATTATTTCACGATGGTATTTCAGGACTGGCTTTAGATATGTAAATGAGAGCGTGTGTCTTGCTCAGAAGCTGTTCTCTGCTTTCAAGTGGGAAAGAGATGGAAAAGGGGAAGAGGGGTTAAGCTCCTCAAAGGCTTTGTCTACATTAGGCTTTTTTCTTCACATTTCCCACTGTTGCTCACACGGGTGCAGCTCAATCCACAGTGGCACTGATGACAGCTCTGGCACAGGCAGGGAAGCTAACATGTTTCGCTACACATCGTCTCCGCAATCTCTACAAGCCCTGACTCCACCAGCGGTGCTGCGGCAGCGGGAGCTGGAGAGGGAAAAGGTCAGCTGTAAATAATAACTAGAGTGTTTGCACATCAAGGAGGTGTCCCTCATTGAAATGCAGCAGCTGGAAGTGAGCAGGCAGGATGGACCCACTCTCTCATTCATCCCCAAATGCCACCCTTTGCAGTGAGTGGCTGGCAGCCCGTGAGGGCAGCGCTTGGAAGGGGGGATGATAACTTGATGGAGACACCTCTGATACTCTCCTGACCTCCAGAAAAGAAGGGAAAGTTGAATCTTATTTTTCCTGGTTTTGCTTCCATTCCCACACTGATCTGCTTCTCCAACGAGTTTCAAGACTGTTTTCTCCTTGGTGTGGATCTTTCCCTCCCACCTGCCCAGGACAAGGGGTAATGCTTCATGTGTGATACTCTCTTTTCCCTTTTGGAGAAGGAGCAGTATGAAGTGAAATGGACACTAGGGTCCACAAAAGAGAAAGCACATTCCTATGTCTCAGGTAGCATCCTCCTCAGGTATCAGAAGGAACTACTTCATATAGTACAAAACACAGGAAACACCTGCCAGTTTCACATAACACTTAAATCTGATACTCTTCCACAGCCTTGTAGCAATTAATGGTTAACTGATGAAATTTTCAGCCAGAAAGTATCACCAAGATGAGACTGTTAATGAGTTTAAAAAAAGAAAAAGGGGGCAGGGGGTTGAGAAATGCCTGGGGATGAGAAAGGCAGAGTACAGACTTACAAGGTGGAATGCAAGCTGTCATTCGGAAAGGACGCCAACTTAGATTTCCTTGGGGCTAGATTAATAGGTTTTTATGGCTGGAAGGATCATGAAATTATGTAGATGGTGATTCACATTGTCCTTTTAGGAGGTGTTCCACTTCTCTTTGAAAATTCTGTCCCTCGTCATGGGAAGGTGGTCACTGCACCACATGGTCCAGTGCTCTGACCTTGTGATACCCCTTTGCTGCTGCTGTCATTCCCATTTCCTTCCCCAAAAGTTCATCTGTGGACATCTGGGCACCTAGTTCCTCCTGTCTCCATGGTGAGGTGCTGCCACTGCAGGTCCCTTGCTCACTGCCAATGACTTGGTCACTACCCCAGCAGTCATTGAGGCTGGTGGCCAACATCAGTCCCTGACAAGCCTTTGACCTGAACGCGGTTGTCTATTTGGCTGTACTTTCCCATGTCAGAAACCTTCCCAGAGGTGGTACATGGCTTTGGGCCACCTGGCAGTCGGCTCTTCCTGACCTCTCATGGGCTGCTGCCAGTCCTGTGGGCATGCCTCTCCTTTCCAGCAGACCCGGAGGTGCATGGTGATGCTGTCACGTGGCTGCGTGGGATGGCATGTGTGGTGCCTTGCCTTTTGGAATTGGGCCATGGCACCACAGCATCAATCACATGGGCTGTTTTGCAGGCTTACACGTGCCTTTGTGTGTGCAGCTGTGAGAGGGAGAATCAGTGAACCTCCTTCTCACCTCTCCTCCATACAAAGTACATGTGGTGATGCCCAAAAGCTCCAGTTTTAATTATTTTGATACTCCATTTTCTAGTCACCTTCCCTGAGCAAACCACTGGGATCCACGAGCTGGAAAGTGCTGTTTGCATTGCCGTGTCTCTCTTCAGCTGCGAGGAGTTGATTTGCAAATCTCCCCCTTGCTCTGTGACAGCTTCTGGTGATACCTCATGTATTTTTTAGCCTGTGACTGGGGCAGGAGGAAGGGACCCGAGACCACACAAAATGCTTTGAAGCTCACTCTAGCATCGTTCTCCCATTCCCTTTTGTGTTTGCACTGTCCCTCTTCTGCACCCGCTCTCTCCTGACCTGCCCTCCCTTCATTTCTCTCTCTGTTTCCCTCTCTTTCAGAGCTGCCCTTTGCATTACTAATCTGTGGCATTATCTCATTCTCCAGTAGCTGTGCCGACTGCCTTGATGTTTCTTGCCAGCTTTTGCCTCTACCCCCTTCTTTCTCTCCCCCCCTCCTCTCGCTGCCCCATGATGTAGCATTGCCTTTCTCCATCTGCCCGATTGTCTCTCCGCTTTTTATCTGGGTGCTGGAGCTCCAGGTGCTGTCATTCTCCGCGACAGCACAGAACATTTCAGATTGCCTCTGCGGCTGGATAATTACCAGATACAGAGTCACGTGGACTTCCCAGCCAAACCCTCCCTCCCCTCCTGTCAGAGGAGAAGATCACATCTCAGAAACACAGTTGGTGGTTTGGAGTTTTGGTTTTAGTTTTTGTTTTTTTTTTTTAATATATTATTATTTAGAAGAAATCCAAGGAAAAAGTTTGGAAGTAGCTTTTCTGGAGTTAGCTAGCGATGACCACACAGAAGTTACCTACAAGGCACTGAGGGTTCAGGTAGAAGAAACATGTGATGTCCAGTACGGCAGTTTGTGAAGGAAAATAAAGGTGATTATAGTCTGTATGTGCACCTTATTATTGCTCCCATTCCTATTCTTTGTGTATCCCTCAACCAAAAAGAGAGTCTTAATGGTGCAGAGACTGGCCGGTAGCTGTTTGATTTCTGGTCCTGATACAAATTTGACATAAAATCCAATATTCACTTAACGTAAGCTACTAATTACTATTGCCTTTCAGTGGACTTCAGTTCCTGTGTTACCACAGGTACTTTTAAAATGTCAGCCCATGTCTTAGCGGTGGCAAAAGCACAGTGTCCTTAGTGTAAGTGCAGTGCAGCCACAAGAAAGGGCAAACCGTCTGGCAGTGTTCCCCGCTGCCATTCTGCATCATCTCTGCTATTCCCTGGTTTCCCTTTTTGACGGTGCAGCAGCCCTGTGACACTATGGGAAGCAGAGCAAGGCATAAACTCTTGGTTGGACATTTCACTAAAGCCGTGTGATCAATAGCTGATTAGCATCGCCTAATCATGCTGGATCGAGATCAGAGCCAGGATTCTGGCTGAACCGAAAAGGGACACTGACAAGTCCTCGGCTAACCCAAAAAGTGAAAGAGGGAGCTCAGAGTCTGTCTCCTCAGCAGTCTCATCCTCCCAAGGGTGTAAGACCCTGATGCAAGCTGTCAGAGCATTTGGCATTTCTGCAAGCGTCAGCTAGAGAGCAGTTCAGCCTCTCTGCTCACACATGGGGAGCAAGCCTCCTCTGGTGGGAGCCCTGCAACTGAAGACAGTCACTCCAGATGTGCACCTCGGAGCCAGCAAAGAGCCGTCCCAGAGTTTCCTGACTACCCTGTAAAGAAATGGAGGGATTTTCCTAGGTCTGGTGGGGTATAGGAAAACTTTGTGCTGTGATTGGAGATCTCAGTCTGAGGCTTTTTCTGTATTTTCAAGTTTTAAACTGTACTAGAGTCTGGCTGGGATGGAGTTAACTTTCTTCATTGTAGCTCATATTGATGTTATAAAGAAGGCATCTCTCTTGAATGGATGTGGACTGAAGTTGTTTATGCAGGTATACTGATCCCCAGGAGATGGGAAGAGGAATAAATCATGCCAGTGCAAGTTCTCTTACTCTGATATAGTTACATCCACCCCAGGAGAGTACTGGCATAACAATTACTATAATTTTGGGCTTGATTTCTGTTTTTATCTCTACAAACAGGAACTTATACTGTTAAATAGTCATTTTAACAGGAAGAAAATCCATGTGAGACCAGTTGTGTGTCTCCTAGAGAGAGCCCATGCAGCTAGCTGTCATTCTAGGATGCTGTATTTTTGGCGAATTCCCTTGGGTTTCATTTTCCGCGCATATCACATGGACTAAGAGATGAGGATGCTCACAGCCCATGAGCAGTTCTGCACTGACAGTCATATTCACTGGTTGCAATTCTTTTTGCTTTCATTAAAAAGAGTTGATGGGAGAGAGAGTGAGATAGGAACGTTTCTGTACAAGGCACTGGGGAGTCCTCATCTAGAAAGCTGGGTACGAATTCTGGTCACGAAAGAGGAATTCAGACTGGAGCAGGTGCTGAGAAGGGCTACTGGGATGTTTAGGGCAATGGAGAGTCTTTCATACAAGAAGAAACTAGGAGAGTTTGGCTTGTTGAGCCCAGCAAAATGAAGGCTGAGAGGGAATATGATTGCTCTCTGTGAACACGCTGGAAGATAAGCACCCGGGAGAGAGAAGAGCTATTTAAACTAAAGGATGGTGTTGGCGTGAGAGGGAATGGATATAAACCAGCCATGAATAAATCTAGACTTAGAATTAGAAAAAAAGTTTCTAATCAGCAGAGCAGAAAGACTTTGAACAGCCTGCCATGCGAAGCAGAGGGGAGGGTACCTCCTGCCAAACGCACTAGGCTTAAGTGGGAATGAAGTACATCTCTGAAAAAGATGATAAGGTACTGCTGACCCGGGAAGCCTGTCCTAGCTTCACACTCCCAAAGTGGCATTTACTAAAGAGGACGAGCAGAAGTGCAGGTGTCCTATCAGCCCTGCACCGCCCCAATGGAGGGATGGCCCAGAATTGTCACCCAAGTGCTGAGATACCCAGGGAGCTACAGGCAGGTGTGATGACCAAGGTCACAGCATAATATGGCTGAACGAAAGCGCGGGCTGAACAGATGCGGCAGTTTCCCCCTCCTGCCAGTTTTCCAGCACAGGACTGGCTTTAAGCAGCAGTTTTATAAATCCCTCCGAGGGCCTGTGTTATCATGCTGGCAGTGGTGGCTCAGGAGCTATTTATGCCGTGTATTGGGAATCCATCCTGCTTCGGCACAGCACTCGCTCTCAAACAGTGACCCTGCTGCAGGCTGTGGGGCATCAGGAGAGGTGCAGCAGCTGGACCAGGCTGGGGAAAGAGAGGAGCAGTGGCAGCGGAGAGAGGAAGGAGAAGTTTGAGCAACACCTCAGATTCATAAAGTGATGCTTTTGGTGCTTGGCTGAATGCTTGGTTGATGCAGTCTCCCATCGCCATCCACTTAGGGGGCCCTTCTCTTTGCAGAGATAAAGACACGTTCAGCTGTATTTGTCTTCTGTAGCATCTCCTGCTGAGGAGAGCCTAGCCCAGAGCGGTGGGAACCACGCAGGGCCAACAGCTCCTACATTACTCCTCTGGACTATGTGCTCCTATGCGCTCTGCCAGTGTACTCCTCTGGTGGGGACTGTATGCCAGAGAAAGGGGGATAAGCTGGCTGCTGCAGCGGCACGGTCTGGCACTGCAGTGGCGTTGCAGGGCCTGGCTGGAAGACTCTTCCCCTGAGCGCCCTGCCTGGGAGGGTGGGGGCTGGCGTGCCTGCGGTCTGTCCTTAGCCCTCCGCTGCCCACGTCCCTGCTGGGGCATAACGAAGGAGCCAGGCTCTTACTGCTCCCTGACAGACCATCACTGCATTCAAGTCCTTGCATGCCATGCTGGGAAGGGCTGTAGAGCACGAGAAGACAAAACAGCACCAGCATGAGTTACCCCTGAGCTTTCCTCAGAAGACCGCAAGCAGTATTGTGTTTAACCGCCGCATTAGCTTTCCAGGATCATACTTTGCAACACAACGGAGAATTTGTCTTCCACATTCAGAGCTGGCAGCCGGGAGCTGACGTTGCTTTGTGCCGAGCAAGCCGCGTTTGATCCCGCTCTCTCTTCCCTCTTGCCATTTTGCTGCCGGGGGTAGAGGGCAGCGGGCGAAGTTGTTAGCTGGATCCTGCAAGTGTGTGTGAAGTGAGAAGATTAGAGCAGACTCATCACAGAGCCAAGGGGAAGGCAGGAGATCTGATCCATGGAGGGTTGTGACATCCTCTGGCGAAAGGGGGTTGTGGTCCTCAGTGGGTGCAGTGGGGTGCGTTCCAGGTGCTTAATTGCATGTGCAGTAGGCTGCCGAGCTTCGGCCTCTGCTGCACAGAGATTGTCTTACAGAAGAGATGATCAAAGGGTTAACAGAGGAAAGATGATTAAAGAGGAATGTGGGAATTAGGACAGAGAGCTGTCACCACAACGTGCTTTGGAGGAAGAGGGCAGAAGATGCAGTCTGAAAGCACGCGATTTATTTATTTTTCCCCCAAATGAGGTAAGAGCTGTGGCTTGCTGGTGAAGCAGCACACCATATTTCATTTAAACCTAGCAGCTCTCCTCTTCTCACTAGCGAGGCTCTGGCAGAGAACTGTGGGCTTGGGTCTGCTGTAAAAGAATTTATTTATTTGAAATTACAACAACAATAAAAAAACTCCAAACAATTATCCTGGGTTCAAGGCAACCCAATACATCATTGATAATGCTGTAAAATCCCCATCACGTTAAAGTAATCATTTAAACAGCAGCTTTACCAGGTCCTACAGGGCTTCCTTTCTGCCTCTTCATCACTGCAGGCTCTAAATATCACCTATCCCTTCCAAAAAACATTGAACTCACGCCAAAGAGACCCCCACGAGGGCAATAAAATACCCCACCGCATCTCCGTAGCTCTAGTGAGCCCTTGGCTCTAGTGCATCCTCCTCCTCTTCCTCCCCCCGTGCAGCCTCCACCCTGGCAGCCTCGAGAGCCTGGGCTAGGGCTTTCCGACCGAATGCTGCCTCTCAGCAGCATGCCCGTCGTTTCGCCGGAGAGAAGGGAGGGCGGAAAGCTTAGGGGCGAGAGCCGCTGGAGCGACAGGCACAACATCAACTGCGACAAGTGTTACAGCAACATGCTAGGAAATCAATGCACCGTGCGGCGGTGCCTCGGCGGGAGGAGGAGCAGGAGTTGCCGGAGTTAGGACTCAAGCACCAAGAGAGGAGCAAGGCAGAGCGGGCAGTGAGATGTCCAGCCTTGGTGTTCTTTGGGAGGGGACATGCGGATACCTTAGCCTCCCTCTCCTTTTGGTAGCTTGGGTTCCCACTTATCTGTAGGAATAAACCCAAATGCTCTTATGAAGGGGAAAAGTACCCCATCTCCCCTACCCAGATGGAGTTTGCCTCGGAGCCTACAAGGGCAGGTTTGCAGCAGCGCTGCACGTTAGGTGGGGAGGCATGGGAGGAGGGAGGACAAGCAGCAGGGCCTGCTCCTGGCTCCTGCCCTTCCTCCTGCCTGCGTGTTGCCAGATGTCCCCTCCTGGCCTGAAATCATAGGATCACAGAATCATAGAATGGTTTGGGTTGGAAGAGACCTCGAAGATCATCTAGTTCCAACCCCCCTGCCATGGGCAGGGACACCCTCCACTAGACCAGGTTGCCCAAAGCCCCACCCAGCCTGGCCCTGAACACTGCCAGGGATGGGGCCTCCACAGCTTCTCTGGGCAGCCTGTGCCAGTGCCTCACCACCCTCACAGGGAAGAATTTCTTCCTAACATCTAATCTAAATCTCCCCTCTTTTAGTTTAAACCCATCACCCCTTGTCCTGTCACTGCACTCCCTGGTAAACAGCCCCTCTCCAGCTTTCCTGCAGGCCCCTTTAGGGACTGGAAGGCTGTAATTAGGTCTCTCTGGTGCCTTCTCTTCTCCAGGCTGAACAGCCTCAACTCCCTCAGCCTGTCCTTGTAGGAGAGGTGCTCCAGCCCTCTGATCAACTTTGTGACCCTCCTCTGGACTTGCTCCAGCAGCTCCATGTCTTGTACTGGGGACCCTAGAGCTGGAGTAGAGGGCCAGAGACCAGGAACGGCAGTGAGCAGCTCTCCCTCCCTCCCGTTCAAGGTGACAGTTTCTGCTGAAGGTCCCAAAGCGTTCTCCTGTGGCAAAAATGTCACCCCTTCCCTTCCCTCCTGCGGCACAGCTCATCCCCATCATCTGCATTTTGCATGTAGGGAAACCGAGGCTGAGGTAAGCATGTGAACATGACCCAGGTTCCTTTCTCCACGTCCAGTTTCCAATTGTGCTTTCCTGGCTGTTGTTATGCAGTTGTTAGCCACTGCCCAAGAACTGGAAGCACATCTGCGGCAGCTAAACATGGGATGCAGTCGCTAAAAGACCTCAGGTGCCAAATTTTGCTATGTTTGTTTGCAAGAGGACAAGGGGGGCTGAAGGGACATGGCAGCAAGTCTTTGTGTGTCTGTGGTTTGAATGGGCACTGAGATCAATAGTTCCTGAGTCCCTGCAGTGATCGTGCAAGACGTGACCGTCACCACTAGCTGGTCCTCTTGTTAGCCGCATCAGCAAATATCAAGAAATTAAACCTGAAACTGTAAGGAAGAGCAAAATGGATGGATCGCAAATGGTTTATTAGCGTTCACTGACGCTGATGGTAATGCTTTCAATAAGCCTAATGAAAAGCGTTTGACTGTCTCTGTGAACTTGATTATTGATTATTAGTGAACGATAAGAGTCATTTGATATCTTGCTGATGCCATGCTCCTATTGCATTGCAGTTAAAATGTCAGTTAACGTGCCATTTAATATTCTATTAGTATTGAATTAGCACTTATTACACTGTGAAAATCATCACCATAAATCCTTATTAAAGCATGATCCATACAGCTGGGTGGCATCTCTGGCAGACTAACAGGGTGCGTGTGTGCAGACGGACATACTGAGATGCATCATCTGCGTGGGTGCATGTTCGGAGTGCGCCAGCACTTGGAATTTCCACATTTGTACATTGATTTTCCCTGACAGTTTGAGAGGAACAGGTATGCTGAGCAGAGGAGCTCAAATCCATTTTGCTTACTCTTCCCATTTTCCTCCTTTCCCTCTTCTCTCTCCCCTTTGCTTTATTTCAGTAACGTCTGCTAACTTATTTCAGGGCCACCTGCAAGGTTATCTGACTGTAGCTATTGACCACTGTCCTAGGGCTGACCTTGGGGGGTGTAGGACAGGTTATGAGACATGGTTTCCCTTTGGCAGAGAGGTGGGAGGGTCCTCAGGTGAGTGACCCCTCAGGAGCAGGAGAACGAAGCTTTACTCTGACCACATCACTGAGCTGTTACTGACCCGAGGGGCATCGCACAGGCATCTTTGCTACCTCCAAGCAGAGGCATGTAATGACTGGGTGAGGAGCAGAGCCCTGGGGTGCTGTGCTGTATCACGTAGTGCTGTGGTGGAGGTCTGGAAAGCAGCCCGGTGGGGCTGGTGCCCAGCAGCACTGATAGGTGTGCCTGGGGATTTTCAGAAGTGACTGAGAAACTTCAGCTCCCACTGACTTCAGCTTCAGCTGTTAATCTGCTTAGCTTCTCGCTGCCATCCCCCTCAGGATTTTCACAAATCCAAAATGTGCAGAGAGGGGCTCTGAACACCTTTGAAAAAGACCTAACCCCTGATTCTCGGTGCTGTTACCACTCTGCACAGAAATGTGTGTGCAAGAAGGCTGGTGACCCTAAGGCAGCTGGCTCTGGCCACAGTCTGGGTGTCTCTACAGGGCAGTTCCCTCCCCAGGTCCTTGCTGCCAGCTCCCGTCACTGGTGATTGAAGTGCGGGGTGGCCACCTCAACTGGGGCACCGCCACGTTGCCGTGGTGCTGGTTTCTACATGTAAGTGGCTGCTCAAGGATTCCTCTGCCCCTTTCTTTTTCACAAAGAGCAACTTGTTAAAAACAAAAGGGAGATCACAGCTGAGCGCTCACCGCAGGGTAAGTGCCTGCCTGGCCAGGAAGGTGGGCCCTGGAATGAGGGGACAACCTTCTCTCCCTTCCCTTGGCTGGACAGTGGCAGTCCTGGCTGTGTTCTGTTGGGCTGCTCTTTAAAGCAAATGTTTGTCAGATCAGACAGAGCTGCTTCCAGTTTGGCCAGCAGCACGGCGTGCCTCCCATCGATGCTCACGCAGCCTGGCTTTCCTCCTGCCCACAAGTAACCCTAGAATAGCTCAGAGAGCATCTGTGGGCATGCCAAAAGGGAGGAGGTGAGGAGTGCCAGTCGCCGTGGTAGGGTCACATCACAAGGGATGGCAGCTGCAGCACAGTATGAATGAAATGCGTTCAAGTAGAGGAACTTGGAAAATGTCTGACTCGTGCTAAGAGGCTGTATGAAAGCCCACTGTCAAATATTTGTCTAATCTTGAAGCAATAATCTTGATCCTCTCTCTTTTCTTCCTCAAATACAACACATGTGTGAGTAGTGGTGGAGAGGGGTGCTGGGTTATTTGGATGCCAGGAGGATGTGGGCAGAGCTCTGAGAGGTGAAAGAGCAACAGCTTTGGAGACTGAGCATTCCCATTTATCCGCAGAGCAAACACTGTGTGAGCTGCTGCAGGGCAAACCCTCTCAGCTGGGCCCTGGTGGGTATGGCTGCCAGGGTGAAAGAGGAGTTATGGCCCTATGGCTTCTTCAGAACAGGAGGCATGGCTGCACCAAATCCCATGGTTTCATGAACCAAAGGATTCCCGAAATTCTTCCAAAAATCATTGTGAAATACATGGCCATGGGGCAGCAATGGTGAGGAGATGTGGTTCACTGGCAAGGCAGGAGTCTGCTGTGGAGTTTCTGAGCAAAGTAGTAAAGGGAGGGGACAAAATGGAGATGATGGAGAGGTTTATTAATCTCCCCCTCACCTTTCTCATCCTCTGCAGGTGTTATGTAGAAGACAGAAGCTCCAAGGTGGCCTGGTTAAACCGTTCTGGCATCATTTTTGCTGGAGAGGACAAATGGTCCCTGGACCCTCGAGTAGAGCTGGAGAAGAGAAACCCCCTGGAATACAGCCTGCGGATCCAGAAAGTGGATGTCTATGACGAGGGGTCCTATACGTGTTCAGTGCAGACACAGCATCACCCCAAGACTTCCCAGGTTTATTTGATCGTGCAAGGTAAGCAACATACCTGAGAAGAGAGCAAAGAGAAAAGACACAGTGGGGTGAGGGATCTGTATCTTTCTTAGAGAAACCCTGGTGTCAGTGGCCTGTGGACCTTGCAACGGCAGCCGGGGGTGACCAATCCCTTTAGTTTACAACAGGAGCCAGCAGGACTGTCCCCTTCCACTGCAGCGCAGCATGGCTTTACTCTGCTGTCAGTCTGTCCTTTCAAAAGCAGTGACAGAGCAGGGGGCACCAATGATGCCAAGACATATTCTCATGTAATGCAAACCTGGCTCCTGGCTCTGGTTATTCTGGCGCTGAGGGGAAAGCATTTCGTTATAATGACATTTGTCAGAACATCGTGCTTGCCTCTCTCTTTCCAGACAGCCCTCTGGTTTCTTCACCTCAGATTTCCTTTCTTTTTTTCTTGTGTCAACAAGCTACTCTGCTGTGTTTTTCGGCCTTCTGTTGTCAACTCTTTGCAAGGCTGGGGAATTAATTTTCCTGGGTTTTCCTGTGCTGGGTCGTTGGTTTGCAGGGTGCGGTATCACTAGGCATGCATGAAACCTGGTACCTGATGTAGCTGCCTTGTACCTTATGTTGCCCTCTCCTTTTTTTAGCTACCCTCTTCCTGTGTGTGTTATAGGGAACTAGAAACTTGGTGATCTGAACCAGCATTGTCCTATCTGTCTTCTTGCATTCATGGTATAATAAAGAGTAAACACATTAAGGAGTTCACTAATTACTGGTAAGAGCATTATGGAGTTTACTTGTTCCATCCTCTCCAGACCAGAATACCAAACATGTGCATTTACTCAGTTTTGGTTTGTTTTGCTTTTAATCTTCACGCCATTCTATCTGCCTATTTATCTAAAATATTTATAGAGCAGCTTAGATAGATGGGTATGTATGAATGTGTTCGATGCATATTACAGATATGTTCAGCTTCTACATTATCATTCAGGCAGGAGTTTGTTATTTCTCCTGGTTTGACTAGTAACCCAAAAGATTCTGGATTTTATTTCCCGCAGCAAGTGTTTGAGTTGCTCTAGATGTAAATGCATGAAGGGACTCTTCCTTTTGCTGGTATGACTTGGCAAGCTGGAGGCTAACTACCATACCGAGTGTTTGTCCGCAAGGTGAATCCAGACATGTGGTCAGAAGTGATGCTTTACATACGAGTGTAGTGAGACAGAAGGCTCCTGGTTTGGCTTCTTGCACAAAATCCTCCCCCAGCAGCGTGAGGAGCGGCAGCCACCAGCGGGCAGAGCAGCTCCCCGGCGTGTCTGAGTGCTTGCTGGAGTACGCCCAGGGTGAAATGCCCTCCCCAGCCCTGGAGGTGTACCCTGCCTCGCTGCTCACTGTAGCGGTGCGTAGCTAACCGGCTGTAGGTGGTTTATTGCTGGTAAAATCTCACAGCACACAATTTCCATTTCCCTGTCAAGAAAAACATAGGTGCAAATGAATTTTAGAGCCACACACATGTATTATTAATTTTATTTGTGCCTATTAGTTACGGGCCTAAGCAGCAAAATTGAGTTCTCTAGCTTAGCTCTCACCTGAGTGTGTGGGTGTCCAGCTCTGAACCTTTCTGAGGATAAGAAAATTCAGGTTTTGGCACGCCTAAACTCTGGGTGCCTATAAACAAGGTATCTGTGGATAATCTTTGTTTAACGCCTGCCACGGGTTTAGCAAAAGACCCGTTGCGATATCATGCTTACTTTTAAAGCCCCAGGTCCTGTAATCCTGTAATTAGGTGAAACTCATAGCTTTGATTTTTCTAAAATTAAATTTCATCTTGTAAAGAAAAACAAACAAGCAAAATATAAATACAAAATCCTTTACAATTTGGAAGAGTTCGACTCATAATTTTAAACCATATTTTTATTAGTTTAAAGGTAATAAATAATTCATTTTAAATAATCTTACCTAATAAAACTAATTCACTAGAAAATAGTATATGGTAGAAAATAATCCCTTTCCTCTCTGAGTATCATTTTCTCATATTGATTATTATTATTCTCAGATTTGCAGGTTGTCTGCCTGAAAAATAGTCTGCTGCTAGTACAAATGAAAGGAGTTTGGATATTGAGTCATGCTAAGCTTTTTAGTTTTATTTATTTAATGTAGTTTATGTACTTCTCTTGGTTTTGTGTTCATAAATTTAAAAAGTGGCTATGTGAAGCTCTGGGCATCTCAAATGTAAGAAATAAATAAAAGAAAATACAGCTCCTCAAAAATTCAATTACGGGGTGGTCGACTGATCTGCGTGGTAATCTGGCAGGAGGATTTTGGGAATGATGGTGAGTGATTCCCCGTGAACAAGCCCAGGGAAACCAAAACAAGGCAGAGTGAGGGTCTCCTTGCTAGCTTTGCGCACGCTGGTGATGCCTGGATTTGTCGCCAGTGATAGCTGCTCATGCCCTGGAAGCAATACGCTGCCTTAGGGCTGTGCCCAGGCTTCCTGTTCTGCTCAGTTAGTGCTGTCATGGGTATTTCTGCACCCCACTGCGCTGTGTGCCAAAGACAAGTCCTTAATCTCCCCTAGTTCAACTCACTCATCTGTATAGCCACTGTGAAAACCCAGCCCTTGTCACCCCTAGAGATAAATGGCAAAGACTAACCGGTAGGCAGATACTGGAGTGGTGCATGGACCGCTTCCGTGTCCACAATGCAATCAGAAATAGATGTGCTTTGGCATATCCTAAGGATTCACTGTGTTTAGATCACTGCAGGCTGATGGAGTTGCGTTTCAGGAGCAGATCCTTTCTTCCTTTGAGAAAATCAGCTTTACCTGGGGTGAGCTCTGCTCAATGAACTCTGTTGGCCAGAGATGCAGGGATATATCGCGGAAAGAGGGACATCACCTCTCTAATGTGTGTGCCCACGTCCTTTAGTGTTTCCAAGGGAAGAGCCAATTCTGTTTTGTCAGCCGGCACCAGTATCTGCACAGGCAGCCTACTCCGTCCGCCTTTTTCGTTTCTGACCCAAGTGTGTATGTCCACTGATGGGATCACTCTCAGCTGCGGCATATTTCAGAGGTCTGAAAGAGGGGTAATGAAATGACACTTCAATATCACAGCTTGATAGCTAAAAGTAGAAACAAGTCCCCTACAGAAGTCTTACCTGCTTTTCAAACTCAAAGGCAAACTGCTGGTAAAAGTAGGCATTCACTGCCAAAAGATTCATTAGCGTATCCATGACCATCCCTTCTGCCTTTCTGACCCAGGTGGGCAGTACTGCTTGCAGGGTGAGTTGAACTGGAGGCAGCTGTCTCTGCCCAGCTCAGTTACTACCAGATGCTGGTACTGCACTCAGGTGAAAGCAGGAAGAGCCTGCTCTGAACCGCCACCTCACTCAAAGAATTTCATGCTTCCTCAGTTGGGGTGTAATGGCTACAAATGACTCTTCCTGTTCGCTACCCCAGATATTTCTGTTGGGATCTGATCAGAGGAACAAACACCTGGAAGGACGCACAAGGAGTGATCCAGTCTTTCCTCATGCAGTGAGGCAAGATCAGCTATAGAGTGGCTGCCCCTAATATGTATCTTTTGAAGACATCCTGTGCCTGCATAGCCAGTGCATGGCCATTATTTCACTTTCCTTTCACTTGGAAAGCTTTTATTAACATATGATCCAAACTGATTTTCAGCCAATTATTTCTGGCCCTTCCAAGGCACATGGTGGCAATTTCTCCTCCTCTTCCTCAAAACTACCTTTTATCTGCTGCAAGGCCATTAATCCCTGTGTATCAGACCACTCTAGTCCATCTTAACAGGCTCACTACTTCCTGCAGGTCATATTTTCCAACCCTTATGCGACATGTATTTCACTACTGTCTGATTCGTCTACATGTTTCCTTAAGTGTACTGTCCAAAACCAAAGCAAGAGTTCCAGTTTAGGACTCAGTCGTGCAGATAAGAGTATCAGCGGTGTTTTGCATATCATGCTTCACTTACCTAACCCCAGAATGAGAAGAGATTTACCTTTTTTTTGTAAGAGCGCCTCATTGCTTTTGGTTATTTAGTCTCTCTTCTGCTCTCTAACCCTCTGTTACTGGCCTGCAGCTCATTCCCCATTTCTGTATTTGAGCATTAATTGTTTTTCCACCCTTCCAGAGCATAGCACTTTGTGCTTGCTGTTGTTGGATGCCATCTGGTTGGTTTCTCCATGGAGACCACTTCTTCAGTTTACTTATGATCCTGGTCTTCAATTCGGTGTCATTGCCAAAAGTCAGGTGCCTTCTTTCTGTTCCATCATGAAGGTGTTAATTCAAGTATTGAGGGAATAAGGGACAAAAGCAGACTATGGTAGCAACCCACTAAACCCTCCATCCCTGGTGGGTAGAAATCTGTTGATTGAAGCTTTTTGAAGCATCCCAATGGTGATTTGACATCCACATATTCTCTTAGCTTGTTCAATACAATGTTAGGCCTTCTGAAGTCAAGATACATCACATCATCACACATACTACTCTTTCGTTGTCTGCTATGCCAGATATCCTACAAATAAAAGTGAATGAGGCTGGGGTGACACGGTATGTGCTTGCCAAAAGTACATTGCTTATTTTTTCCTTCCTTTACTGTATTAGAATCATAGAAGGGTTTGAGTTGGAAATGACCACAAGGATCATCTAGTTCCAGGCCCACTGCCATGGGCAGGGTCACCCTCCACTAGACCAGGTTGCTCAAAGCCCCATCCAACCTGGCCTTGAGCAACCTGGTCTAGTGGAGGGATTATTATTCTCTAGGTGTTTATAAATGGGATGTTTAATCATTCCCTTCCAACCTAAACCATTTTATGATTCTATGATTCATTCCAGTGTGTTGAGTAACTTGTTCCAGGAGACTGAGTCCTAACAGGGACAAGCACAGTGGTCGCCCCTTTCCAGCATTACCTTGGGTTCTTGTCCTTTTAGGGCTATATCCTCAAGCCCTTCTCAGGCATTATACCTCAATGGAGAAATCCCTATAGCCCTTACTTGTCTCAACAGGTTCACAGGCACAAAGATGCAGAGATCTTAGCAGGCACAGAGTTTAAAAGTTTCTGCAATAAAGACTTAGGCTTGTCCAAGTCAGGTTAAAGGAATAACTCATTCATGCAGGAGCAAGCAGATGGATGCTGTATTTGCTGTCCACAGCCTCTACAGCAAGGCATCATTGTGAATGGAGATGGTTGGGAACTTTTCAGTGAAACTAAAACATCTCACTGATTTTGGCTTTGATCAAAATTTAATAAGGAAGGTTTTATAGGTCTGAGGTGCTTTTTCTGGTCAAAATTGGAAAGAGAAAAAGGTGTAGCATTGCCACAACCTGTCTAAAATCTAAAGCGTTCAGCTGAGGTATGGAGAACTCACATTAGTCTTTTTACTCAGAGCCTCGGACTCCTGCAGGCTCGCTACCGTTTCTTGCAATTCCCAATTATTGGCTGTTTGAAGGGTGTGGGCTATCCCTCATATTAACGTTTATTTCATAGAAAAAAAATCAAAAGGGCTTTGTTGTTTTGGCAAAACAAAAACAAATTAGGAAACATCAGCAGCAGATTTTCACAAAGAGGAATTCTTGTTTACTGCCTAGCCCTAATCACAAACTCCAAGTCAAATGTATAGCAGCTAAAGGCCAAATCCTACAGTTTTCTTTCAAGCTGATAGGCATTAGTGTGTGAAAAGAGCCACAGGGTGTAGCCTTTCTCCATTATGCATTGCCTTTGTAGAGCTCCTTGGTTGCAAAGATTCAGGCTTGACCATTCATTGTTTCAAAGTGGTATAAAAATGTATTTGTTGTTGCTGGTATTTAACCATAGAAAATTTATTATTAACCCCATGTGGTAGATTAGCTGTGCCCCCTCTCAATTCACTCCCCTGAAATTAAAGGACTTGTGCCAGTGACTGGTAAAACACTGCAGAGTCAAGTCCTTTACCCAGAGAGGCAGCAGAAGCCAGCCAGGCTTCCCCAGGGTAAGCACTGCTCTGCCAGCTAGCCCCTCGGTAAGAACCGGGTCTAGGGCTGAGGAGGGAGGGTGTTGTCCACCAGCCACGCAGGCCTTGCCCTCATGGCTGAGGACAGCGAAAGACTTTGGGACGGTGAGAAGGGTTTATGAGCAGAACTGGAGCAAGGCATACAAGTGTGTTTTATAAGAGCCTTAAGTCAGATATCAAGTGAAGGTAGCATCTGCTGGTCACCAGCCTCGGACCTGGGCCCATGAGTCCGAGTGGAGTTCATCTGACCAAATGTAGGTGTTTCCACTGGATGGGGTCATGTTGGACTCCTTTTGTCATTAGTGAGGAGAAGCAAGCTCTTATCAGACACAGTCCAGCTCATCCTAAAGTAACCATCCAATATTCATCAGATGAATTGACTAGTGGAAATGTCAGCTTTCCTCCACTGGCTGTAGAAGGGAGCCCAGGGTGAGCAGTCCGTATGGTGCCATGCATCCTTTTCATCTTTCCAGATCTCTCCTTGTCATTCTCCACTGGAGTTTATTCCCTGCCAGAATACAGGGTTGGTGACTGTCAGTACTTGCAATGGGTCACTGGGAGACCAGAGCCGAGCTGGTTTTGAGTTCAGCAGAGCCATGATGGGAGCCCATCTTCCCCTGGCACGTCTGCACTTCCCACTCCTTCACCCGGCGCTGGAAGCTGAGTGGTTTGAAGAGAGCTGAAGCTATTTTTCCTTTGCTAGCCAGACAATAAGGATGTTGGAGTCAGATGCAGTTCTCCAAGATATGTTTGCTTTCCTGCTTTGTGGGCGCAGAGCCCAGAATTCAGAGGGATCTTTCTGAGCACTAACACTATAGTGTTTTCAATTCCAGGGAGCCTGCAGTAGGTAAGAACAAGCACAGACCACTTTGTCTTTTTCAGGACATAGCCCCAGTGGGAAAATGACAGCAAATTTGGCATGCTGCTGCAAAGAATAATGAGATAACATGGGAGTATGAATTTTCTGGGAGGAAGAAAAAAGATCATTTTACTGGGAGCGGTGGGGGAGAAGAAGAAAAGATTGAAGGGAGGAGATAAATTCAGATTACTACAGGGACTAGGAGAGACAGGACCAGTGTGCTCAGAAGGAAGTGACAGCAGATCAGTTTGATGGGGAAAATAAGCTGAGAGAGCAGGGAATCATCTTGGGGACCTGAAGCACGGTAGATCTTGCTGCTCCCCTTCTGCAGTTACCATGGACCATAATTTCCTAATGGCAAAATAATTCCAGAATTTCAGGCACACAGTAGTATTGGTGGCAATCTTTCTGGGTTTTCCGTGCTGGTCTGTTTTGCCCAAACTCATAAATTGCAGGAAACTGCACCTGGTGTTTCATAGGTTACCAAGGAACTTCCTGCCGCTCCCCATCTAATATTTTTGTGGCCTCCCTGTAGTGTCCTGATGCCTCTTATCGTCTGTTTTCCTATCTCCAGGCATGGCTGGAATATTACTATGCAGCACAGTGTTTGGCTCTGTTATATAGGCTGGATCTCAGCACTTCTTAGTGCATAAATCAGGAGGTTTTTCTGGAAATATTTGTATGTTTGCTTTGCAGGTATAGGCAGGAGACAAAAAGAGGACACAAAAAAACCACTTACTCATTTTGGAGAAAGGAGTATTGCATAAAATACATGGAATGTTTTCCTATGTCTGGGAGGAAGGATCTGGATATGATATGACAACTCCTTAGTGATAAAAATCAGCTCAGTTTGAGTGGTCTCTTTAGAGCAGTATCAGCTGTTTTTGTGTGATTTTTGTCTGATCAGCTGATTCTAGATTCAGACCAGTGTTGTGAAAGGTTTTACCTTGTTATTTCTCAGTCTGATTGCCTCGTCTACTGTCCCAAGTCCTAGCCTGACTGTAAGACAATGGAGTAGGGACAATATTTTGCACTCAACTCCAAACACAGCAAGAGCCTAGTCCCAGCACCAAGTCTGCTAACCCTTGAGAGAGTGCAAATAACTATTAATTGTAAAGCCAAGTGTACTGCTGCTCCCACTGCTGAAAAAGCTGTGGCCATGGTAGCACAACAGAGTTGCCTTCACCTGTTGTGAGCTCTGAAATTTGACCCAATTTTCCCACAACAGAATATAGCCCCTTTGATGTCTTAAGTCGTAGATTCCCATTGCTTGATCCCTCTATGTTGGCCGGTATCTTGTCAGTAGTGAGTGAAGAAGTTTTTTGCCACATCGCCTTGAGATGTTTTTCCAGAAAAAAAGTGCTAGCATAACCAGGAATAAATATCTTACTCATTTTACATAGCAGGCCTGTAACTTCTTAGTAGCTTGAAAATGAGAAAAGATGTTTTAAAAAAAATTCTCAAAAACATCTGAAGCTTTGGATTTCTCAAAGTAATGAGAAGAGATATATAGCTAGTCTCCACTAGAAACTTTAGGATCAGCTTATTTTTTACTTGCAATACGGATGAAAGCTAAGGTTAATCATGCTCCACATTTCTCTGTCTCAGATCAACCTTTTCCATAGCTTTACTGTCCATTTTATTTTCTACCTTTCAACTGAAAGAAATAATGCCAGGTTGAGGTTAGCCACATATGTAGTTCACTCAGTTGAGCTTTTATTATATCCAAACCCTAGAGATACTGGGGGTAGCTTGGCTTCCTAAGGAAACAAAGCATGTATGGGTTTATTCGTATAGTTATGCTGTTTGCCTGTCCTTCTGCTTGGCAGTCCTCTGCTCAGCTGACTCCAGCACCCCTCATACCTGCCGTGACCTTCTCCAACAAGAGCTCCTGCCTCTCAAATTCTCACTAGTGGACCCAAGTCTCCTCCTGCAGCCCTTACCAATCAGATATGTAAAAGGCTGTATGGTTGCAGGCTGGTTTGGAGCCATGGGCATGCCAGCTGGTGGGTGCCATCTTGACTAAACTGGTCAAGAGCTTTGAAGGCTGTCAGAGGCATGAGGCATCAGGACCTAGGACACATAGCCGCAGTAAACCAGGCCTTGCTAATTCCAGCGTTCGTGGAACAGTGTGTTCCTTTTGGCTGTTTTTCTTATTTCACTGGTGCCAGTGGAGTCAATACTGCACATCTGCCATGCTCAAAACTCCATATGGGATGAAATTCCAGATTCCTTGGGTCCACTAGCTCATGTTATGTGTTTTTGGCTGCTGTGTTACGGTCTATACTCATCATAGCTGTGTGTTAGTGGATAAGAACCTGGATCAAAATCTTGATTCCACTGAAATTAAAGGGAATTTTGCTTCATTGGAGCCAAGATTTCATCTGAAATTGGAATTGGCTCGAAACAGATTGTAAAAGAAATTTAAATTGAGCCAGCACTTCAAAACCAACATCAAAACTTGTAGAAAGAAGCAAATTTATTTTCTACTTTAAAAGCTTTCCATTTCACTATTTAATATGAATTAGTTACAGAAAGAAAGAAATGGGTGTCTCAGGAAAGGAAACGAGGAGATAGTATTTCTAAAATGAGACTGTCCTTTTAAAAGTGAGTTGAGGAGCTGAAGAGTGGGGGAAGGCAGGTAGGTATGGTCTCTGTGCTGTGCCTTCCTACCGCATCCTTGTATCTGCGTGGTACGTATTGACCCCAGCCAACCCACAGTAACCGAGTGCTCCTACCATTTGTCTCTATCCAGTTGCTGGTTCTCATCACTCCTGAACGGATGTGTACTCTGTCTTTTCGGTGTGTATGCACGCTATGCCTTGTAGGATAAGCCTCCAGCTGCTTTCCACAAAAACAAGGAATGATAAATTGTGTTAAGCAATACGTTTTCAGGGTTTGGATTTTGATGGCTTTTTCAGAGCTCCAGCTCTTCTTTTTATCTTTAGAAACATTGAAATTGCTACCCCAATAGCAGCTCCTTACTCACCAGAAAGTGAAGAAACATTCTGAGAAAATAATGACTTAATATCACATTTTCCTGTATAGCTGCTAAAATGTCAGTAGTCGGTTGCTTGGGAAAAAAACCCTCCAAAATAACAGAATCACAGCTTGGTTTAATAAAACCTGAGATGTGATAGTTAAGGGACAAAATAACTTGCCAAATGTGCACACAACAAAACAGACAAAAAAGAAAGAGATACTTAGACATATGGCTTCCATTTACAGAGTATTCAGGCAGAGAGCACTTTCTCAACCCAACCACAGCTTTTGAAAATGTCTTTTAAAAACAAATATTAGGTGAAAAAGTATTAATCTCCAACAGAAAACAGGAAAAATGTTGTTCCTGGGAAGGAAACACAGGTTGGCATGGGCAGTCTCAGGGAGCGGGAGCACATGGCTGGTCTCATTGGCAGTGCCGGGTCTCTATCTGTCACAGCTCTGGCTGTGAGTGGGCAGACCTGTGGTAGGAGGAACCGAGTCCTGCATGAGAAGTAGTAGTGGTATGTGAAAGTCTGAGAATATGATCAAAAGATCGGTTTGTTTCTCAAAGACACATTGGGAGTCCCATCATTTGTCTGCCTGCCTTTTGCTGAGAGACTCTTTGGAGATCCCCAGAAGGGGGTTGCAAGCTTTCTCTGTTCTGATATCAAAAGACTGAGGCTGCTGAGGCCTGGCAACTTTTTAAAATTCCCTCCTTCTTCATGTATCAGATTTCCCTTACATCATCTGTTTGATGGCATAATCTTGTACTTCTCTGGTCTTCCATAGAATCCTCTAGGAACATCTTAATTTAATATGCCAACACATACAGGAATGAGGAACAGTTCTTAGAAAATAAAGCGTTTGGGGCTCCTCAAACAGAAAAGTAGACTACAACTACATTTTTTCTTCCCATTCCATGAAGGTTACCTTTAAAAAAAATCTGTGAAGAAAAAAATTGATAACTAGGGAGGTCCTCTTTAATGAAATGAGAATTGGATTTTGGTGATAAGTTTTAATTTAGGGCAAATAATTTAATTGGAATGACTCATTAATTTTGGGGTGCGTAAATTGGGCCTCTGGCAGCCTATTATCTTCTTTATTCCTTTCTGAGTCTTCTCTGTCAGCAGTATAACAGAAGCCTTTTGCCTTTAATAAGGTAAGGAGACACTCCCTTTCAATGTCTGGGGAAGGGACTCTCATGGTGCAGTGATTTTAACATAATGGCATCTCACCTTTGGGTGCCCTCAGGCTGCAAGACCAGTGAACTTGTTTTCACAGTATCCTGGCATATGGATGCTCAGTTATGCACAGGGTACAGGTGATGTGGTGGGGTTGGGGCAACTGGCCATGATTGACTTGGGCGTGAGAGAGTTTAGTAGCACTCTGACTGGAAAGGCAGGCACAAGCTGACTGCTGCATCCATCGACAAAATTGTCTGCAAGGAGACCAGAGCTATGTCACCAGAAGAAGTTGTAGGTTAGGACTAGAGTACTGTAAACTGTACTCTGAGTTAGTGGGTGAGTGGGACATCTACTCATGTTTTGTTACCTGGGAGGTTCAGCTCTCAGCTTTGGTACACAGCAAGCATATCTATTAATGTGTTAAGTGCAGATGGGTAAAGTAAACCACACAGAGTAAAAAGAGCTTTTTGAAGAGAGAGAAGCCAAGAAGCAAGATCCTAAACCTGAATTCCACATGGCCCTCACGCAGGTGCTACAGCAGCAGCTGTAGTCTGGAGAGTCTCTTCAAAATGATTGTCCCCTTGTTAGACTGATGGGAACGTGACTTTTGGGTATGTTCCTGTTTTGAATGCAAAAACAACAAAAAAAATCTTTTCAAAGAAGTAGGATAAATCTCCCCAAAATAACCACAGAACAGACTTTGCAAGGTAGAAGCCTTATGACCTTGACTATGCAAATCCAGCGATGATCTTCAGGGTTATGAATGCATAGAGCTCCTAATTCATGCTTTTACCTGAAAGACTAATCCACTTCTTGACCTATAGGAAAGAGGTTAAGAACAAATGTTCATAGGGACACCACCCCTCATTAACTTGTTTGGGCGCAGTGTTAACAAGGTGTCTTACTTGCTTGTCCGACTGGGGTTTTTTTAGCTATTGTGAGTATGTTTCAGGTAATTCATGGCATGACTGTGTTCCAGGAGAGTGTATACAGCTATGCAAAGCCTGTGGACCATCTTTGCAATTGAGGTTAATACCTTGGTTATGCCTACACTCCCTCTGTGGATAGTACCAGAGAAAGCCGTGGACTCCAGGCCAGATAGCAGAGACTGGCTGGTGTTCATGCTACTCGATAGTACCTTTTGGAATGGATAGGTCACGTCCACACTGGATTGGGCACTGGTGGGGGACCTGGTCTCCTCCATGCTACCTGTGGTGCCCCTGTGGTCCTGAGACATGCTTCTTTGTTTTTTGGTTGATGGATTTGTTATGTTTTCTGGTTGAAAGTGTCTGAAATAATGAGAAGACTGGGACACAGTCTGACAGACTGGTGTTTTTATAACCTGATGCCAAGAGTGTGTGTTACATGGCACAAGTGTGCATGGAGGAATTTGAAAGCCCAGGGCCTGTGTAGTTGGTGTTGGAGGACTTTCACAGGTTGAGGAAGCCAAACTTGGCATCGTTTGCGTGTCTGGAGTGGGCTGTCCATGTCAGCTGTGCCTGCTCCTCCTATGAGAGGGGATGCACTAGTTCATTCCAGGAAAGAGCCTGGGAGTGATCTCAAGTTTGTGTGCATGGCTGTCCAAAGGACTGGAGCAAAACTGAGAGACTGTGTTTTGCTCTCTGGAGCAAGAGAACAAACCACGTTGACTGTATAGACATAGCCATCCAGGGTCTTAAAAGGTTCACCTCATTTTAACAAATCCAGGGTGTGTACATGGTTCTGCTAGATAAATTGCACAGTTGTCCTCTCAGAGGCAGGACTAAAATCCAAGTGCAGATATGTGTATACACACATCTCTGTCACTTAGTCTTTTAAGTGTAACTCTCTTAAGGTGCCTGTATGGACACTTAGTCATGCAAACAGAAGTGGTATACTATGGGTGAGATTCATCACACTTAATCTTAGACACCTGAGTGTTAGTAGCACAAATCTAAGCTAGTCATCTGGCTCCCTGGTAGTCTGTTGGGAGAAGCTGGCATCTTATTCTTTCTGCTGTCTGCCTTGAAATAGTGTGATGGATCATCCTCTGGAAGTCCCTGTTTCTCTGTTTGGACTACAGGAGGAATGTGAATGGCTTAGATTTACACAGCAAACTTTTCGATGTCTAAAGTTTGGTGACATGAATCCACTTTGTATGTCTATGCAGGAAAGGTGAAACTGCGTAAGAGGCTAGTTCTAGAGACTCCGACATTACCCACAATCTAATACTGTCTCCTTGGAAGCATTGACTGGCCTTGACTCTTCCTCTTGCCATAACCTGGACTGTGTGACTTTAAATAGTTTAACAATACCTTTTCTTTTAGTCTGTAACCTGTTCTACACTGGATAACACTTTCAGTTATAATCCCTGATATATTTACCTGTCCTCGCAATGGACAGCTGCATTCTCCTCCAAATCTCTTGCTTTAAGCCTGACATAAATTCGTGCAAGCTCTCCCAGTGGAAGTTTGCCATCTCCTTGTCTGGATACTCTTGCCTGCCATTTCCAGCTGACCCAGAGGGTAAGGGACTCCCCTGAAAAGATTTCTGCACTTCTGCTCCGAGGGCCACCAGTCCAGCAAAGCCCTGAGGCACTGGCTAAATTTTTCACTAGATGAGTAATGTTATTCTAGCCCAAACTATTCCAGGGTACTCCATTTTTCTCCTGGATTTCATGCTGCCCCTGTCTCTCTAGTCCTTGAACTCCTTTGAGACATCACTACTATTAGACCCAAGTGCTTCTTCCTCTCTTTTTTATTCTCCCTGAAGGAAGAACTATATAAGCATTCAAAAAGAAACTCCAGATATTTAGTCACTTGCATTTGCAGTTCTTGGGAGCTGCAGTGACTGCTGTGTATCAGTGCTGGGTGCTGCCGTGCTTGTTTCCATCTCTGGTGTTGCCAAGTCCGTTACTCCCTATGGATTTCATACTGTTACTCTCTTCTTCCTGGGATTTAAGAGCACACTGCTGACTCGTCTCCCTGCCAGCCCTTTCTACTCCCTTAAAACAAACAACCAAACAAAAACAAACAACCCCCCCACATCAAGCCTCTACATCTCCGTTTTTCTAATCCTATTGGTTTTGTGGGCACGTTTCTGCCAGCAGTTGCGGAAACTCTTGAGTCTGCACCTGAACAGCAGAAACTCTCCTCTCTTTGGCTCCCAGATCAAATCAAATTGCTGTTTATTTCATTGCCCTGATAAATTTTTTATTAACTGTGTTAGAAGTCTGTGAGGAAGAGAGAGGGGGAAGAGAAAGAAAAAAGTTGTTCAGGAATGTAGACTGGGCAACGTGCCCACAATTAATGGGGTAGCAGTGACCAGCGGGTATTTGAAAATTTGCCGGTGCCAACTGCCAGGAGGTTTTTGCTGCCTGTGACAGCTGGCCATCGTTACTGGGCGACTGCTTCGATGTACATCTTAGATCTGTGTCTTTGTATGTCTCTTACCAAGTCACTCTCAGTTTCTGTTTTCCAGGGACATACTGAAGCAATTAGGGCATGTTGGATGAATGCAGGGATGAGTGAACAGTGTTGGGTAATATACAAAAAAAAATTATTTCTCTTCTACTCTAGCTCTAATTTCCCACATCTCAAGATGAGCTTAAACCACTGTCCTAGAGATAGGCCTCCCTCAAGACTGCACAAATTTGAGTTGCGGCATTGCAGCTCTACCCAACCACTTGGTTATTCCTTATTTGTTGCTGCTACAGGGCACTTGGCCTCTTCAAAGATGGTTACTGCCCGTTCTGAGTGATAGCCCGCTTTGAGGAAGCAAATCCCACCTTTTGATGCACCATGTATCTTGCTATATGTCTGCTGGCCCACTAATGGAACGGTGAACACCTAATCTTGATGAAAGGTTGTAAACTCAGATGGTTTCTACTGCACGGTAGCTGCTAATGAGGGCAAACTGAGACTGCTAACTATGCCACCCAACCTGAGGGAAAGGATCTCTAAGGGTAAATGTCTTGTATGTATCTGCAGAAGCCCATCTAAGAGGCATCATGTCTCCTTGGGAATCAGGCAAATCCAGCAGATAGGCCAAAGCAGAATAATTGATGTAGAGAAGGATCTCAGAAGAGAAGAGTTAAATACAGTGCAGGCACATTCACGTGCAAGGGAAGTGGCAACAGCGTTCATCTGTCTGTGGAGAAGGTAGGGGAGATAAAAGCCTTGCCTCCATTCTCATTGAAATTTTTATTGTGGAGCTCCCCACAAGGGTCACTTGCTTGGCTACATGTAAGCTTCAGGTATGTGAAGACTTCTTTGGAATCTAGAGTGGTCTCAGAGGCAAAATACACTCATGGTGCCTGACATGAAGGGAACATGTGAAATAAGAAATTGTTGTGGATGCTAATCAGTCCAGTTTTTTATAGTTTCTGTTCCTCCTTGGTCTGGTACACTCAGCCATTGACCTGTTCTGGAAGGGGAAGCCTCAGACCACTGATGAAAAGAACTGTCCTGAGCTCTAAGGAGATGTACAGTTACGCCTTCTCAGGAGCTTTCCAACCCAGTACTGTAGACCTAAGAGCAAAGTGACCTGATTTTTTTGGAAAGCGTAACTGGGGCAGACTCGACACCATGCAGGGAGAGAAGGAATGTAGGTTTTTTAGATGAATAGGGTTTTCTTTTCATGGCAGCCTCAGAAACCTTGAATGAAAGAAATTTTGATTTTTGGGATGGATCTGCCATTCAGCTGCAGAGGAGGCTGAAGTGGATCTTGAAGAACATAGTTCAGCCAGAGATGTTGAGCTTGGGAGATAAAGAGGATAGCGAGTCCTCCAGACTAAAGCTCCTGTGGGACACAGCACCTCAGCAGGGAAATACAGTAACAGCATTGTTTACTTTCTCTAAATGTGGAAAGGTATCCATGCTGTGGACTTTCTTCCTTTTTTTACTTCCGCATCTCTGTGATAATATGCTGTAAAAATTACTGTGCCAAAACCCAGGTAAAGAAGTATTCCAGGCTCTGTCCCTGTAAGTCATTGTGAGGGAGCCTATGAACCTCATGAGGCACTAGCTGGCAGAAGGAAGGAGGAACTCTTTAATTGGATCCAGAGTGTTGTAAATGAGTGGGAACATGCTTCTCATAACTTGACTGGTATTTTAGTTTATCGTCAATTAAGGTTGCCTCTTACAGGGTCTCAAAGTATGCCACAGTTCAGGTTCTTCAGTGAATTTGTTCATTAGAGGACCAATCACTGAATTGCCTGCCATGGTAAAGCAGGTATTCTTGTCATACATCAGTTTTCTTCTCCTTCCCTTTTGCTGCTAGTGAGTTCTTTCCATCCCCACCGTGTCTTCATTTCACTTGTTCACAGTGACACAAAATGTCTCCTGCCTGAGGTCAATCTCCCTGTGATAAAAGTCTTCCATAGAATTAGTCAGGCTGGGAGACAGGCAGATATCAAAAACATAAGCCTTCGGAAAATGGTGGCAGGCTGTCAGTTCCCATTAGCTAATGCTACCTGGGCAGCCTGCTGACTCTTCACCATTGTAGGTGGGAGAGGTGAGTTTTAATGAGCAGCAGAGGGAGTGGAGAGGGGGAAAAAAAGAAAGTAGTTTAGACTAGAAGTGATACTTTTGGCAGTGGATGACACACATACATGTGTGCATGAATGTGTCCATGCTAGCACACAGAAGTATTGAAATGAAGTGAGGAATAACTGTATAGCATGCCAGGCCTCTCCACAAACTCTGTCATGTGAATGATTGCATCCTGGACCTTCTTCCTTCAGTGGCTTCCTCCTGTCTGTTCTCCAGTGACATCGATTAGTCCAAGGAGAATTGTAGCAAACTGCAAAGACAAATATGCTAAAATTTAAAAGAGGGAGATCTGCGAATCCTGGTTAAACGATTGTACAGTGGAAGATGTAGAGTTTGAGAGCTGGTTTATATCTGTGCCACTTCACTGACTTCACAGAAGTTGCTTCTGATATATTCCAGGCTAGTGCTGGGGTGTGCTGGGTTGGATCTAGATTCAAAAACACCCTGCAAATAACTATCAGACTCACCAAGTATTTAAAGAAGTTGTGTACCTCTCTATGGAGGTCATAGCTAGGACTAGCAAGGGCAGATCAGGAATGGGATGTATTCAGCTGTGAAATAGCCTCCCAAGGGCAAAGGTAGAAGAGTCATTTCCCAGAAACTTTAAAGACTAGTTGGCCAAAACACTATTAGATATGCAGAAGAGAACAAACCTGCCTTTCTGAATGCCCCCAGCTCTGGAAGATAGAATAAGTGTGCAAATGATTCTTCTGTCTCTAGAGTACATGAACATCTGAGATCTGAATTGCTGCAGGTCCCATTCTTCTCCCTGGCATTTGACCTACATTTAAATTCTAATTGACTTAAAGTGAAGACTCCTAAAGCTTGCTCTTTTTTGTCCAGATTCTGAATCCTCAATGAAAATATAAACTGTGTCATTAGATGTTGGGCGGATGTTGAGCATAAAGGAGCAGCTTTAAGCTGAAAATTGCAGCTTATTCCAATTAGCCATTCTGCATATAAAATGCTCACAGTGACTCTACTTTTAGTGGGGAAATACATTAGTATTACTAAATACATCCCCACTGGATATTTTTATTAACACAGAAGTTGATACTAGGTTATTGTTGGAGATGACATGTGCCCTGTTTAGTTTTCTGGACAGCTCCATCATCTTTCTCTTTGCTGGGAGCAGCTTTTACTTCAGGAAATGCATTGTTTGGCAGTGCCCTGAGTGCACTAATTAGACCTTGACCAGGGGTATCCACCTACCCTCTGAGCTTCATGTAAGCTCAAGCCTGGATTTGCATGTTAGGTGTACGTGTCTCCAGATGTGTCTCTGGTACCATCTCTTGGATGGACCTTGGACCTATGTGGTAGGTAGCTTATCTCTAGTCTTGCCTCTGGCCTTGTCTTCCTGCATGGACCCTTGATCTGATTCACCATCACACCATGTCAGAATTTGTTGATGAACTGTGATGGCTTTGCCCTCTCTATTCAAATCCTGTGGGACTATGCCCAACTGGTGAGGACATTGCCATGGTCACCCTCAGCACACTGGCAGTGCACGATATGTGACTGCAAATTTTGGGTGGGACTTACATCACTGAAGTGTATCCTTCTGATAGGTATCTAACTTAAGGTAGTCTTGGGAATGCTTGGAATGAATGGACCTCTCAGAATCTCTCTCTGTAGGGTTAGATTAAAAAATACAGTTATATTGAATTTCTTATTTTAGTAGAGTAAAATAACTAAAGTGAATTATCACCACTGCCTTGCCAGCTTAAACTTGATGTGTAAGTTGTAATCCAGTTTGTTTTCTTAAGAAAATTGTGTCTACATCTCTACCAGCCTGATTCTGATTGTCTCTAGGAAAGCAAATAGGGTTATGTTTGTGTAAGCAGGAGGAGGACTGAATCAGTATTAAAGGTTCCCAATAACCTGAGACAAAACAGCTTCTTCCTCATTACAGTCTATCACTAATGAGGTGCTTGTGGACCTCCCAGTCCCTCTTTGGCTGAACACAAAATACTTGTTCTAGTTTATGCATCAGAGAGAACCTTGTGTAACGGTGCAGCTTGCACTATGTATTGTTAGGAATTATTAAAAGCATTTTCCCCTGTATGTCCCCAAGGGTTTCCGCACTTCCCCACTGCACATTCACCACAGGGAGGGGAGTCTAGCATACTGTTGGGACTTGACTCAATGTTTGACCATTAGATTGCCGAAGGCCAGGGTGGAAATCAGGACTGTAATTCTTCTGTCTTTTGAGTTTAAAAGGGTTTAGGCTCTTTAGGTAAGGAGTCCGCTTGTTTGAGGCAACAGAGCTCTCAGCAGCTCATGGCCAAAAAAAGAGATGCAGAGGAGGCTGAGGGGTGACCTGATAGCTCTCTACAACTATCTGAAAGGAAGTTGTAGTGAGGAGGGTGTCATTCTCTTCTCCCGAGTAACAAGCGACAGGACAAGAGGGAATGGCCTCAAGTTGCATCAGGGGAGGTTTAGGTTGGATATTAGGAAAAACTTCTTCGCGGAAAGAGTAGTGAGGTGTTGGAACAGACTGCCCAGAGAGATGATTGAATCACCGTCCCTGAAGACATTCAAAAAACCTGTAGACGTGGCACTCTAGGACATGATCTTGTAGGCACGGTGGTGTTAGGTTGATGGTTGGACTTGATGATCTCGGGGGTCCTTTCCAACCTTAGTGATTCTATGATTCTATGATCTCAAATGTTCAGCCAAACCCTTAGCTGAAACCCCCTACACAGTAGTATAGTGTTGGCAGTAAGTCTCAGGAAAGATCAGAAAGATAGCTCCCCAAGCAGCTCCCATAGCATGTTTCTGCTTCCCTAGGAGATATGGTTTTGGTAAGGCCAGATCTTCTGAGGTTTGACAACACAAGACTCCCAGTCCTGTTTCCTTATTGTTTGGAACTGTACCTAAGAGGCTTGACTTTTTCTTTGTTTGTGATGCAAAGGGGACACGTGTGCTTGGGTTGTCTCTCATAACCATTGCAGACTGACAACCAATACAGAGAAGGAAGTAAATCCCTCCTTGTGTTAGGCTTGCCTTGATTTGTCTAAGACCCCAAGAGGACCACTGGGGACTTCCACATTACTGTTGACTGTTGTGGAAGATAGTCAAATACTGTGACAGACAGCAAGTTCTAAGCCTTTAAATAGGTTAAAAAATTAGGTTGCACCTCATCCACTGGGAGGGAGGCGGAGAAGAAAAGGAAAAGAAAAAAAAAAGAGTTGCATTCTCCTTGTTCCTCTAGAGCAAGCAGCTAGTTGTTGGCAAAGTTTCTGTGCCTGAAGGCATCACAATATAACGTGTAATATAATGGCTGCACACCGCTTGCTGTGGACTGTGGTATTTGGAGAAGAGCAACCCAGGCTGGCCAGGAGAGCAGCACACACGGCTGGCTCCCAGCTGCTGTTCTCTTCCTATTACCTGGCATTGCCTTCTCATCAAGTGTGAAGGTGAGTTAGGGCTCCTCTGGCAGGTGGGCTGTCCCTGGATCATCCCACCACACCAGCTGTGGGTGAGCTTCGCCTCATCACTGTGGGAGAACAGGAGAAGAGCAAACAAAATGTGTGTGATGGGCATCATGCAAACAGGCAACGCTCTTCCTGGTAAAATACTCAGAGGGGATCTGTGGTAGCCGTTCCTGGGGCAAGGCAGTGGGAAAGCCAAGGCAGGCTTAACCAAGCAGTGTGGAGGAGGCAGGAGGGAAAGGAGGGTTTGCTCTCCTTTGGAGCAGAAAGGAAGGGTGCTCCAGTGATTGCTGTCTACTAGGGGTATCTAGAATAATCCTGTGCTATGCATCAGGCTTCCCTAAAGTAGCTTTGGCGGTATTTTCTCTGAGCATCAACTCTTGTAAGACTGCGAGCAGAAGGCTTATAGACTCATGGTGTGGGTCTTGCAGGGCCTTGCAGGTTCTCAGAAGTGATCCCATGTTATCACAGGCAACTGTAACAGACCAAGCTCCAGTGCACAAGCAGGTGGGGTTTTCTGGTCTATCTGGAAGGCTGTAGCAGAAACCAAGAGCTCTGATGGCACATCTCCTCTGGATTTCAGCCTAAATACCACCCTCTTGTTCTTGACCCATCCTATGCTTTATTTTCAGAGAAAATCACACTGGAGGAAGGTCCCAGTGAGTGAAGCAGTGCTGTTGGTACTAAAGCTGTTGCTTGGATGGGGGGGACAGGGAAGGAGGGGCTGTGTGATGGTGTGGCTAAAGAAGGTGTGGGGGGTTAGTCTGCTTGTGCATATGGAAAACCCAGGTGGAGTCCCTGTCATGGGGAGGGTGTGGGGGCAAGGGGCAGAAGAATCACCTTGAGTGCAGCAGCGCAGTGGAGAAAACCTCTGCATTTCACAGGGTTTAATTAAGCAACAGGGGCATTACACAGAACCCATGATATCACTGCTGTGCCGTAATTTTTGTCACAGAATCACAAAGGTTGGAAGGGACCTCGAAAGATCATCTAGTCCAACCCCCCCTGCCAAGGCAGGGCCACCTAGAGCACATCACTCAGGAACGTGTAATGCTGGAGAGACAGGAAAAGCGAAGTGCTTTTCCTTCTCCTGCTGATGCAAGCGGTCCCTAGAAGACTCCTGCCTACACAGGAATATGCTTTTCTGGGGGAGGTTAACAAGGAGAGGCTCAGCTCTTTACCTCGCTCTGTTTCCTTTAACGAATTGGGGTCTTCCTCCACCATACACCCAGACAGAGAAACAAGGGAGCGTGTGCAATCAGTTCTCACTCAGCTAGCCAACGAGATGTGAAATAGGTTCCAGGGTGGATGATACCCTTGAACGAAGTCACACTGACTTGTTTGCTGTGATAATGTATGGACGCTCCTTCCCTTAAAGTCTCCCGTGTAATTGAGCCCTGGCGCCTGTAATTGGTAGCGAGTGAGTAAATTGTTGCTTCCTAATGGAGGTTAAATGCTAGAAGCCTTGTTCACAGCATCTTATCCAACTGTCCCAAACACTTCCCTTGCCAGTGGAAACATGCCCTTCAAGGAAGCCCTGAGGCATGCAAATGTCAGAGGGATTCCTGCCTCCTCTACAGGCATCCCAAATGCAAAATGTTTTCTACTGTGGAAGTCATGGTAGGCCGCTCTGGCTATTTCCCATTTAGTTTGGGGCATTTTTGCTCTGCGCCTCAGACTGTCACTTCCATTTCTTGCTTGGCATGCACTGAAGGAGCCTTTTTTTTCATTGACAACTTTCCTCACTCTGTGTGCTCTCTCCTTCTCTGCCTTGGATTTATTTCTTCCTTTTTCTTCTCTCTCTTCCTGTTGTCTGTCTTTTTTTTTTTTTTCTTTTTAGTTCTTTTTTCTCTTTCTGCTGGAGTACAAGCTAGGGGCAGGGCGGGGAGGGGGTTGCTGCTGGGTACCCTTCCTGCTGTGTCAGTCATTTATATTGCCCATGGTGAGTCACTTCCCCCACCCTACCTCATTAATGCCTCAATTTCTCCGTGGACATATTTAGGATGATAACTAGGTATTTCACCAATGCAGGAATTACAGGGCTTGAACAGATGATGTTTGCAGCATGCTTTGAGGTCCTTGATACACACTGATAATGAAGCCCATGCAGTCAGGGTGTGGGAAGACACACAGTAGAATAAAGGCTGCCCCTGGCACAAACTAAAACAAACCCCATTTGCAGTTCCCTTTCATGACGGACTTCATAGACTTTGGTAGCCATGGTGTCCAAGTAGATGATGTGAGGGGGAGGAACGAACTCCAGACTTTCCCTCTCCCTACTGTTCTTCAAGCAGCCACAGAAACCTTCCTCTTGTCAGTACTGACTTGTTCTTGGAGACCAAGCTGGGGGGTTTGTGTGGGCAAAACTGTCTAGACTTGGGAAATTCACTTAATTTAATTTATATCAATTAACACAAACTTTTAATTAGTTATTTGGCTATTGAAAAACAAAGAAGAGAAACAATGAAACAAACACCAAGGAGAAACCCCTTTCCAGCCCCTTCACCAGACTCAAGCTCATGCTAACACCTCTCCTCCAAGTGCCCTCTTCCCCTTTTCTGACCACACATGATGCTCATTCCTGCCAGTCCCTTGGATGAGGCAACTGGCAGAGCAAGAATTTGGCTTGGTCCGTGATGGCTTCATGCTGCTCTTTCTGGTTTCTTACTCTTTTCTTTTCCTGCTCCTTTCTTACTCTTCTCCTGCTCCAGCCTGGGTCCTCCATGGTCTGCAGTTCCTTTGCGGGTGTCCCTGCTCCACTGTGGGTTCCCCACAGCCACAGTCCCTCCAGGGTACCCCCCAGGACAGTGTGCCTTCCTCCAAGAGCTGTTCCCAGCCCTGTCCCCAGCAATGTTCCCTTCCACATGTGTCCTCTGCTTCTCTGTTCCCTCCTGTGTCTCCTTCTGTGCATCCTCATGCCTCCTCCCACACCTCCTCTCGTTTCTCTTCACACATTTCCCCACATGTCTCCTCTGGAGCCCTGTGCCCCAGCAGTGCCACCCTCCCCTAGCTGTGCTGGGACAGTGTGGCTGGGAGCCTTCTGACTGGCTGTGGCGTTGGGGTGCAGTGGGTCAGTGCTGGCCATTGCAGAGCCAACGGGACAACCTGGAACCAGCATGGAATGACCCCTGACCTCTTCCACACTGGGCAATCCTGCAGTCCCCCTGCAATCAAAACCTGATGGTTATGCCCAAAAAGGGATCTGTATAGAGGGGCAAGCCTGCAAGGTGCCAGCCCAGCACTGCCACCCCTGATGGTGCAGATGTCCGTGTGTGCTGTGCAGCTTCTGGGCAAGCAAAGCAAATCCGAGCAGGTCACTGGCTAATTGCTGGTATATGATTCCTCTTTCAGCTCTTTCTATGCACTTTTTGTCTCATCAGAGGATCAAACCCAGGGTGTTTTTGCAGCAGTTGGCTGGCCTGAGAGCTGTTTTCCTGATATTTTCCAGCGAATAACCCCTTTGGGGTGGGGATATCTGCTTTTATTTTCCCCTCTTGCCACCACCTTGGTCAGTGCTTTGTTAGTGGGCTGGAGTTTCTCAGCTGGCAGAAGCTTGCATGAGATGGGTGGTTTGGCAGAGGACTGTGCAGATGTTCATGCGACAGTCCTTCTCTAGATTGGAAGTGACATGCCTGTCAAAGTCAGGCAGAGCACGATCCCTGGGAAGGTGTGGGAGCAACTCTGCTAAAGGCAGCGGAGCTATTCCAAAGCAAAAACAGTGCAAGGGAACAGAGGATGAGACTCACTGTGACCAAGCAGAGGTACTATACGCCAGATGGGAGGTGGGGGCTTCATTTTTCACCCTGTGACTGATAGGCATACCTTCATCTCTATCATCCCTATAATAGATGTTGACCTCTTCACTCCAGCAATGGAGTTTCAGTTGACAAATCCTACCTCTCCCTCCTTCACAGGCAGTCTACTAGAGCAAAACAAGGCCGTTTCATCAACTTTTGGCATGTTGTTTCAAAGGAAATTAATATTGCATGGTCATGGTGACTGTCAGTCCTCTGAACCCAGAAGCCTGTTGGCTAATTTCCACCACAATTGGTGGAGGAGTAAAAGCCTCAAGGCTATTAGGGCTCCCATGTGTTTTGTGCAATGTATGACCCAAAAGGAAAGAAATGCTCTTTTATTGCCTTCATGGAGCAAAAACATGAAAGAATGAGCTCAACCCTTTTTCAGACATCAGCAAATCAATACAGCAACTCCACCTTTCACAAGAAAGCAGTGGGAAATCAGAAATATGCTCAGAGAAACTTGTGTTATGCTCTTTGTCTTTACCTTTTCTTCTACGTATGTGAACAGTTATAACTCCAAATAACTCCTTTCCAAATTACGTAGAGCCCTGGTGTAGCCAGGGCATGCTGCCAGCAAAGTCGCAGCACCTCGTACGCCGCAGAACCCATGCTGACCGTGACGGCAGCAGCCACTCCTGACAGGAACGTTGCGTGGTGGGATTTCAGCTAGGGAATTACTTATGCAGGCTGGATTTGGATTTGAGCACATGCCTCCATATTGCTGCACTGCCCATAGGCAGAGGGTTTACGTTCTTCCTGAAAAAGAAATAGTTGGGTAGGAGGAAAAGAGGTTTTCTCATCAGTGGACAAATTAGGCTGTGTCAAGTGGTGGTTCTGGTGTGCACGCAGTCCTAGCTGGACCGAAATTACCAACTCCCTGACCTGCTGTGTCAGGGGTGGTAAAAGTGAACAGCATCCACTGATAGGCTGCAAAGCAGCCCTGAGGAAGGTTGTGACTATTGGTTATTGGGTTTTGGTGATGTCCTGCTATTTCCCTTCTGTCCCATGCTCCTAGCCAATACTTTTCATATAGTTCTGCTTCTCTCGAGGCAAGACTCATCATATCTGTAAAGCTTTAAAGATAGAATATTTGCAGAGCCGTCTGACACCGTGCTGGTGTGAGGTGAGAGGAGAAAGGTCATTTTCTTTTTCTCTTGTCCCTTTCTTTTATCTCCAAGACCTCTAATCATAACCAAAGCAGCTGCAAATGGCAAGAACATGGAAAAATACACTTTAGGGTTCCTTGTGGGAGCTCTGGCTTTATTGCCTCTGTGCCAGTGAGGACCAGGACCTTTGTGGTATGCCTGTAAATGAAAAGGGTGTGCCTGTAGCATAGGTAAGCGGGTAGAACATGTGCGACTCTTTGGTGGGAATGGTCTCAGCCAGCCAAATCCTTTCCCTTTACTCCAAGTTCCTTCCAACTATTCCAGCCCTGCACAAATGTCTTCTCTTTCTCGTTCTTCCTCTCACTTGTTCCAGCATCCCGAACTAGGGCCTTTGAGCTCTGCCCTTCCATCTAATCTGTGCTTCCCTGTCTAATGACATGCGCTAATGTGTGTTAACAGATGTCTGAGCGAAAATTAGCTGTGGTGTCCAAATCAATTAGACTGGAGAGGCTATGCAGGAACAATTGCTCAACAGGCTGTGTGGGTTGCTTTTTTTTTCCCCCTTTCCTTTCTTTAACAGAGGTGAAATTTTGCAGCCAAGCCTTTGCCTGCCTCCCTGCCTTGCAAACTCCACTTCCAAGCAGTCTACCTCTGTGCTTAATGGGTTCTGATCTGGTCTCCAGATGGAGCTGGCTCCACCAGCTGTAGGCGAACAGCAGCTGCTCTCCGAAAGGAGAGGTACACACTTCTCCAGAACTTTGCAGCATGGGCACAGCCGGCACATCGGAGGCAGCTAAACGATCCTGGCGTTTTTCATGTGTTTGCCTGCTTCGCAGGAAAAGCAAATTAGTTTTACAGGATCAACCACTTGTGGAACAGCATCTTGCAGAGAGTTCAAAACAGGCTATGGCACACATAAACATGTTGGCTCAGAAGTTCCTGAAACCATGGCTGGGACTCACTCAGTGTAGGGAAGGTTCTCAGAGAGGTTGAGACGCAGACACTGTATCTATAAACACTATAGATATCTAAACTGTGGGGGACAATTGGATGAGGCCAAACTCTTTTCAGTGGTGAGTAGTGAGAGAACAAGGGCCAATGGCCAAAAACTGGAACACAGGAAGTTCAACTCAAACATGAGAAAGAACTTCTTCACGGTGAGGGTGACTGAGCACTGGAACAGGCTGCCCAGAGAGGTTATGGAGTCTCCTTCTTTGGAGATATTCAAGACCTGTCTGGATGGCTACCTGTGCAGCATAGTGTAGGGCACCTGCTCTGGCAGGGGGGTTGGACTCAATGAGCTCTAGAGGTCCCTTCCAACCCCTACCAATCTGCGATTCTGTGACATGAATCCTGAAATGTTGTTCCCACACTTTTGGGGCAACAGAAGATCTGCTGCTGAGAGGGATGTTTCTTTGTGTCCTGTGATAGAAGCCTTTCTTTTCAAGGACCTCGCAGTAAAGCTCATGACAGATTGTTATGGATGTCCATAGAAGTTTTACCTTTGCTTTTAATTAAACAGATTTTTCATGTTGCTTGTCAAAGAAATTTAGAGTCACGGGCCCAAAATCAGCAATGTTGTTTGCAAGTGAAATATTGAGGTGCTCACAGAGATTAGTTTAGGGGTATGTAGGAATAATTACTGATCTTTCACAGCATTCAGTGTCCCATCGGGAATATTTTTGTAGTAGCTATTGCTGAATTGGTCTACCCTGGGCGCTGGCCACAGTTTTGAAGACCAGATCCAGCCATAATGCATAGAGTTGGCCAGGAAAGTCTAATCTCCATAAAAGTTAAATCTTCAGGGGATACATTTGTAATTCCATAGGACTGAAAAAAGGAAATGTGTCTGGGAAAAGAAAAAAAAAAAAAGAAAACCCGAGGAAAAAAAGGTGCTTGTATTCATTTGAAGGCAGTTCAGTAGCAGTGTGTATATTCTTGCACTGCTCCAAAGACCATTCAAGCTGCTGCTGTGTGCTCCTGAGGGCTAAGCTGCATTTATGAGGATGCTCAGCAGTCTCTTTCCAGGCTGAACTTACCTCATGCATGAAGTACAAATGCATATCTTGCAATCAGCTATGGAAATAGACAGTGGACTCCACCTCTTCCCTTTGGGGGATTTGTCTAAAAACACATACCATCAAGTATATATGTTTAACAACAACTTCACAAAAGTCCTTCTGAGCTTTTTTCTAGTTTCAGCTGCCTTGTCTTTAGCTGCACCTACTTTCTGAGAACAAATAACCCTTAAGGGTCTACAGCAAAATACACAATCTCAGTCCCTTAGTTCTGGCACAGGTAATTCTTCATCTCAGCTGCTAATACCCCTCCAGTGCATTTCTGTTCGCTCCTACCTCTAGTTTTTCAATATGTTTCTTGTAAGACGGTGCTGCGTGAGGTTGCCAATCAGTGAACCACAGAAGCATTTACTTCAAGTAAGCAAGTACGTTGACCAAAGGAAGTGACTTCAAATCATTTGTGTGCTTTGCTGCACTGTGGCCTAGGTGCATTTAGTACTGCCCAAGCCCTTATTTCTCTGCAAGCTTGTGTCTGATTTCCTACCTGCTGTCACCATTAACTCCATTTTGCTGTCACAGTTTGCTGGCTACTTCTTCTCTCTCCCCACTCCACAGTTCAGTGTCTGTGTTTCCACCAATGTTTCTCCAGTCATTCTAGCCTGCTTTTTCCAAACTGCATCTTCCTCTTCCCATTTGTATCTTGCTAAGCCCGTTTTGTTCTCAAGTCTGTCCTACAGCACCACATCTTTCCTTTTCAGCAGGCCCCCTGCCTCTGCTCTCCTTCCTGCCTGGTTGACCCCCAGCCCCATGCTGTGCCCACCTCTTGCCCCCTTCTGTGTGTGCAGCGATGGGCTCCGAACACACACCAGCACTGCGCTTGGTTCTGTCAGCAAGGCTTCCCAACCACATTTATCAAAATTATCCCACAGTTCCTTGCAGAGTCGAATATTAATAGGGTTCATTTAAAACCAAGAGTGCTGCTAATGCTTTTTTTCTTATGTGCTAAATGGGAGGAAACAAGAATTACCCAAACAAGCACGCACACAGAAACTGGGGCTGTTGGGAATAGTTAATAAGGCAAGTGAAATTGTTGGCAGAGGGGACACAGAACAGAGGCGGCAGGGCACACACGTGCCAGGTGCCCCAGACATTTCCCCCAGCCCTGGTGGCAAGGCTGGTAGAGTGCCCCTCTGGTGTCCAGGCTGCGTGTTTCTTACTATCTGATGCAGCTCTGCTTCAAAGCTGGGGGAACCTCGTGCTCCCTTTGCTGTAAAGGCTGAGGGGAGAAAATTGGAGGTGAGCTCCAGATGGGGATGAGAAGGGAAGCTGGAAGGTTAGTTAGGCAGGGTGAAAGAGCAAAAAGATGCCCCCATGCCATTCACCCCTTTATTAGAAGGTATCTCTTTATTCAGAGCAACTACAACCTTCTGCCACTCCCCACTCACAAGTCCAGCCATGAAGGTGCTCCTTTTCTGGTTGCAAGTTCCTATGTGTCACACCCTGCATCCTACTGTTCATTACTCTAGCCCAGCAGCCAGGACAGGCTCTTTCCAAATGCCCCAGCTCACTTCCCTTGCCCAAATCAAAACTGAACTCCCTGTGGGTTTGTAATAAATGACCCAGGATCACACGCTGTGCTGGAAAAGACCACATGCTCTCATGAGTTCCTGTGGGTACGTACCACGCTGCCGGCAGACTGAGAGCTACAGTATTATCTTGTCACCCACAGCAGAGCAGAGAGAGAGAGGAAGAGAGAGGAAAGAGCTGCACCTCCATGAGAATGCTGAGAAGTGCATTTAAGCTGTCATGCTTAAAACAGCACTGCTTTCTGTCCCAACATCCCATGTCACAGACCAGGCTGCTCTTCACTCCCTGTGAGAGTTTCGTTTCAGCAACTCACCTCACTCCGGCCTCCACTATGGTTGGCCAAACTCAACTACAGTAGCCCCAGTCACTTGAAGGAGCATCATCATCATCTTCTATGGCTTCTAGGAGGCAACTGCTTCTCACATGCCCTTCCAACTCAGGACAACACATACCCTTGTGTCTCAAGGATACCCCCCCAGTTCAAGAAACATCTCAGCCCTTTGGTGCCCTTATTCTCTCCAAGCAAACTGGTGTCAGACACCCTGGATTTTTTCTCACACCTTCCCTTGTCCAGGGATCAAGAACTCTCAGGCAGTTCATAAAGCAATCCTGTACTGTTCCTTTGGTTCATCTCCAAACGCAGCACTCACGCATTTATTTAGTATTGCGATATGAAACAGTCAGGGAACTTAAGTCTTTGCGCAGCTGTGGATAAGAGCAGAGTTTGACCCCCTGACTTTTGGGAACAGCCAGATCGCTGTGCTGGAGAGAGATCATGTGATGCTCTGTGAATCCTTCATCCTGAGCTCTCTCCTCCCATTTTTCCTTCCTTATACTGAGCTTTGCTGCTTGGCCAGCTGTCATGCTTAAAACAGCCCAAAGTGCGTTGTGGTTCTCACATGGAGATCGCCAGAGAGAGGTAGCTTACGCCAGCTACTTTATCCAGGTTTTTCCCGTTCTGTTCTGCCTAGCCTGGGGAGCCATCCCTGGCTTGGAGAAATGGAGGATCAGAAAGAACATCTCAAGTACATAAAAGCACAATGATTGGTACCTCTGTGCAGTTAAAAAGGCTGGTCCAGCCTTTCGATGCTACGCTTTATAGTGGCTCTAGCAGTAATGAAGTCATAAAAAAGCTGGTGTAATTGGCATCAATGCAGGCCAGCTCAGTCCTGGAAAAAAAGTGTTTGTTCCTAGGGAAGGATAATATCACTTCTGCTATCTTCAGCCTTTGACATACTCAGTGATAGGAAAGGGAACAGGGACTTAGGGAATGCCAAGGAAGCCTAGAGAAAAGTGTTTGCATTTAATTAAAGATTGTGAGACAGCCAGGGTTTATGAGAGGTTTTCCAGTCCCACAAAACCAGTATATGTCAGACCAATATGTGCTAGTGGGTAGTCCTAGGAATGAATGAAAGGGTTGGCATGAGTAGTCCAGGTATTTATTTTGGGGAAGGGGGGAACAAGAGGAAGAGAAAGGAGGCATGAGGGTTAGGCCTCACAAGGGGAAACAGCAAAAGTGGTCATTCATTACTGATGTGAAGGTTTCTGGGGATGTGTGTGTAGAGGAGGAGCAGAATGAGAAGAAACAAACAAAAAGCCTTGTGACTTCTGGAGCTTTATGAAGCAAAGACAGATCCCAAGCAGAGTTCATTTAAATTTACAGTTTTATAGCTGTTAATGTGATTCCTGGGGAAAAAAAGAAAAGGGCATTAGTAGCAGTGACAATAAAGTAAATCACTTAAATGGGAGCAGTCGTGCTCCCCAGTCTTCCTGCCCATCAGTTGGTTTGACTGCCAGTGTTTGTAAAGGGAAGGACATGATTATTTTGATGCTACTCATTTCAGGCTTTCCCAACATGAAACCCCTTGCGTCTCCTTCCAAAACACCTTCATGTAAATTTCCATCAGCTCTGTAGTTACATCAGATTTATACCTCTACAGCTAAGACTTAGTGCCCTCCTGTGCCCCTGCTTCCTTTTGTTTGTTGAGATGAGTGGTTTAGGTATGTAAAGCTAAGGCTTTTAGACTCCTTTTCATATAATACTGTTTCCAGCCAGTTTTACTCTGGGATTGTGCTAGGATTTCCAGAGGCTGTTTTGACCAACTAGAACTTGGCGGGGGGGGGGGGGGGGGAGCGAACAAAAACAAAAA
>VWZZ01004882.1:132479-202745 GCA_013399095.1 Psophia crepitans | reverse complement strand
GGGGGGGGGGAAGGGAACAAACAAAACAAAACAGGAGACCTTTCCTGCAGAGTCGTTTCACAAGAGGACAAAATTTAATTGCAAAGTGAATTGGGGATATCAGAGCAGCAGTGGCTGCAGGCAGTGAGGGGGAAGTTCAGTGCTAATAAATGAAATGTTCCTGATCCAAGGAGAGAAAACAGTCAGCACAGCTATAGGACAAACATGGGACATGACACCAGGCAGCAGCACCTGTCAAATTAATGACGCCCCTTTAATTTTGTCCAGCTATCCTGTTAAGCCCTTTTCCTGTAGCTGGGTGCTATGAGTGATGCTGTCTCAGGATAAGGAAGGAAGCTGGGAGAAAAGAAGGAGCTCAGAGAGGAAGTTCACAGCATGCAGAGCATTTTGAGAATCTCCTTATTGACTTGTGTGCCAGGAGAACACACTACAGGCATTCAGCCAACGTTGGAGCAGATTCTGGATGCTGGGACCCAAGTATCTGAGAGCACTCTGTCAGCAAGCTCTGAAGTCCCACTGCCTTGGGCAGAGTGTGTTTCCAGGCTACTTCTGTTGTAGTTTTGCTGTCAGAGATCTTGTGTGGTTGCACGGCTTCTTGGGATGCCAGGTAATGCCCACTGCTCTTCTCCTGGTCACTTGCAGCTCAGGCAACTGGGTTTTCTGAATGACACCATCCTTCCTATTTTCTTCCCCTCAGCTCCCTGTGGCTGGTGGAAGCTGAACTCCTTAGGCTGGAGAGATGGCCATGTGTCTGTTGGCTGTGGAGACCAGTGCAGTGCTTCCAGCCGTCTGTCTGCTCGCACAAAGTCGATCAAACGTGCTTCTGGAGCAGTTGTAATATTGGTGGCAGGTGCTGTCATCTAAGGTGGGTTCTCCAAGGGTTCTACTCCCTGTCTGGGGAGGCATGAGAGCATTTCCTTGAGATATTGAGGGCTGAGACAGCCTTCCCCTGCAGACTGTGCCTGCCTAGGTGGAACAAAATCATGCAGATAGCAGCACACGCTTTTTCCCCCTCCCCTGTCCCCAAACCCCCCTCTCCATTTTGTTGCCCAGCGCAGTAAGGCTCAGAGCTCTGGCCTCAGATACCTCAGCAGGAGAAAGGAAGGACTGGAAGATTATTTCAAGCTGCGCATACTGTAGCAGTAACCTTGAGCACACCTGGTCTATGTGAGGGGCACTGGGGCAGCGGTGGGAAGGCAGGGAAGGAGCAGACAGACGGACACTGGGGGCTGCAAGCGTAACTGCTGGCTTGCCTTTAGGTGAAGAGAGTGCTGCTGCCATTCCCACTGGGGCCAATTTGCTGTTGCTGCTCTTATCTCCAATGTTCATCAGGCTGCAGTTACAAACCTCCTTTGTCCAGGAAGTCATCTGAACCCTCTCTCGCCTCCTCCCACCCCCAGCGATGGAATAGGGGACAATACACATTCACCTGTCAGGACAAGGAGAGCTGTTCTGCTAAATTGGAAATCTAGCTTGAGAAGGGGGAGAAGGAAACCCTAGGTATCAAAGCTTGCAGTCCACCATTGCAGCTGGGTGCCCTATGGAATGCTTATGCACCTGCAATCTGGCCTCTCGGGTTAGGTACTGAATTTGTTATTGGATATTCTGTGTGTGCGTGTGTGTGCGTGTGTTAAAGCACTCAGTTCACAGCATCCCCCCTCTAATGTGCAAAAAGTACTTCTTCTCAGACCCTGTGACCCTGGGATCTAAGCCCAAAATTGAAAATATGAGGCCTTCTGACAACAACACTCATGTCCTTTGTGGTTTTCAGCAAGCCCCTTAAATTCTCTGGGCTCCATTGCTTCTCCCTTGTTCACCTCATCATCTTTAAAAAAGGAACTATACCAACCTATCTAAAACAATATTATTTTAAGCATCCTGCTTACCATATTCTGAGGAAAAATACATCTCAGACTGAGTTGCCATGTTTTATTGAAGCCCAGTTGCAATTTTTTCTTTTAGTAAAGGTTTAATATTTAATTTTGCCATTTTGCAATGAACACCATGCAGAATTAAAACCACACTTTTGCAAGTGAACTAATACTTAAGGTTTCTTATTTAGCGCTTAGCTAACTATAATGTAGACTTCTTTTTTAACTTTACGTTTGGCATCTGTATGGTACAGACTAAGAAACACGATTTCCTTTTGCTTATTCCTGTTAAAACTAGTGTGCTGTCCACAGGCTCTAGTAAGTCTTTATAAGGTAAGGTTGTGAACGAAGGTGGAGAGATAAGACTGTGGAGTCTACAGTTAAAATGGACCAGATAAAAAAGGAGTAGCACAAAAAAATTTAAAAAGCATCGCTACTCCCAGTGAGCTGAGGTGTACGGAAACTTGCCTAAAATAAGAGCAAATGAGTGGCAGGGCCTGGCTCTGAACTGCTGTAATCAGTAGAATATTCTATTTTTGATAACTTCCTTGTCTTCTCTGTCCCTTGACACCCCCGTCCATTCAGAATTTTTTAGCATACATAAGCATACATTTTTTAGCATACATACATTTTCTGCTTCTTTTTGCCCAGTTAAGTTTTAACTACCTTTAATTAAGGAGTTGGAGTAGGCACAAATGGACCACAGGTGATGGGAAAAAAGGACAGACAAAATTACTTACTTCTTTTCATTCCTGATAAGTTATTCTCTTCGGATTGCTTATTCTGTTTTGTCTCCCCTTACAATTTTTTTTTTCATCCTCCTAAAATACAGGTATTAAATACCAGGGAACACAGCTGCCGTAGGGAATTAAGGAAGTCTTTCAAGTATGATAGCCCTGTAATGGGAATGGAAAGTTGCAAGGATTCACCACCATGAAACAGTTAACACTTTCCAATGCAGTCCAATTGTCATATGATTGACAGTAAGGAGGGACAATTCTGACCAAGTTTTCAGAAATGCAAGGGAGACACTTAATCACTGGGTTAGCTGGGGAGTTAAATATCAAGCTCTTCTCCGGCTAACAGCAAGTGGTACAGACCAGTCACAGAGGAAGGCTTAGCCACATTGTGGAATTCTGTGGAATGAGCATTGATCTAGTCTGGTCTTTATGTTGAAGTGCAGTGTTGTGCAGGAGCTGTTGTACTGTCCTTTTATGTTTAGATTTAGCAAGCCAAGGAATGCCTCTCCTGCTTTTTCTACATCTTTTGCGTGCTGCAGCAGACCTGAATGACTGAATATGTAATGTTAGTGACGCTGAGGAGGACCATTCTTCCACCACATGGTGCCTTCTTAATTTATCTTAAACTTTACTCTTCTGCCACGTAATTATCTAGGTCCTAGGGAGTTTGCTGTCACCTATTACTTCTTCGGCGTTACTGTTAAGCATATTGAATGCGTGAATTTCAGTGTTCTCCTTCAGGGTGGTTTATTTGGCCTCAAATGTGGGAAGCATTATACTTGAAGCATTATTTAAGTTGATATACTTTAACCCATCTATGAAGACAGATATGGGCTGATGTGCCATCCCCAGTACAGATGTATTCTAGATAGGGTCTTAGATGACATTTCCATCTAGTTAATAGTGGGCAAGGCTGGTTTACCATTTACTCTTGTCTTGAGTTTAGACAACCCACAGTTTTACATTCTTCAGTGTTTTGAGAAATTTGATCCAAAGTTGAGCATCCATTCTGTCTGAAAAGATGTGGTCTCTTCAACCCCCACGATCTTGCCTAACCACAAGCTGACTTTTTCCCCAGTAGAGCTAATTAACTTGTTCCATTCCTTTCTTTCTGCCCCTGTGCTTAATCCTTGCGTACCCTTTTATGTTCATCTGCCCTGATGGATGTTTGCAGCTCCTCCCAGTTGAGCATCATCCACCACTTTCATTCGTAAGCTACTTCTTCAGGCTCATTAATGAAGATGTTAAATGAAAGCAGACCTCACATGGATTCCTACAGCACCTCACTTACACACCTGCTTACAACTTTGCTCTTACATGCCCCCTGTCATTATCCCTTGTTTATGGTTCTTCAGGCAATTTTCAATCCGTGACAGTGCTCCTAACCCAAGACAGATTGAATTAAATTTGCTAGCAGGAGTTCATGAAGCACTGTATTAAATATTGCATCCTCTGGATTTTCTTCAACCATGAATTTTAAAAACAGTCTAAAAATAGCATCATAGGCCATGCATAGAACATACTGGACCCTCACAAGTTATAGAGCTCGGGTTTGGGAAGATATGGTAAATATTGTTATCATGATGAATCTGGAAGGCTGCCCTGGTTCAGGTCTCATCATCTCCAGAATTGACATTGCTTGTTTCATAATGTCAAGCCTGAGCTACCTGATTTGGAAGTTTCATTTGGTTTATAAGCCACACTGGTTTTACCCTTTGAATTAATAATTTAATCGCTGGTATAAGCAGTAAGTTAAATATGTGCTTAGCACTTATCCTTGCTCCAAAAGTGGATTGCAAACTCAGTGCTATGGTGTAGGGTGAAAATTGCACGAGAAAGGTACCTGTTTCGATTGCATTCAGGGAAAAATCACACTTTGGTATTAATCTTTCCCTGGTGATCAATTAATTCATCATGACTATTTTTTTTCCTATATTTCCTACAATTTGCTGACTCTCCAAGGGCATAACTTTGAAGGAGTCCCAAGGGGTCACTATGAAAAGAGTAAGCCTAAGGGGAGAGAAGAGCTAGTCGATATACCTATGGCTATTTCCTACATGGTGCAAGCCAAAATGGAAGTGGTCAGGAATATATTACTGTGAATGATAAATCAAAACAAAATTGTGAATGTAGTGATAAGAAAATGTGAGATAGCTTCCTATTGGAAGATCAGTTCTGTTGGCGTCAAAGTGTTTTGCAGGAGCATGATGATGCAACAAATTTTTTTGACAGATGAGTGTCACAACAAATCATTTCAACTTTCTAGTTTCGTTTCACTAATGTCAAAATGTTTAACTGCACTGAAGCAAAAAGGTTTCATTTTGACTGTACCATTACATTTAATTTTGTTTAGATTGGCACGTTAATTTTGATACCGTATATTTATACTTAATGCTGCAAATTGTTACAAAGCAGTGGGAATAGAACCCCCTTTCCCATGCTTTTGAAATACAGGCTTCAAACATTTAAAGATTTAAGTTTCAATCAGCAAGTGACATTCTCTCACTAGGGCAAGTGTCCTACCCCACAGTGGCAAGAGGCAGCCTTCAAATATTTCTACCAGCACTGCTTTCCTCTGAGCTCCATATACTTTTGGAGTTCTGTGTGCCTTGTCACATTTAATTAGCTGCTGGTGAGTGAATTGATCAGTTAATTTCCATCTCAAACTCAGATGCATTTAATCCATTAGCTGATGATTTGCAGAGATTTTTCTCCTCAACATTTCCTCACCTGTGTTTTATCAATAGTTAAATTGATTGGGTCACCATTACTCACGGCTTGTCCAAGCCCTGTTTCTTTGTTTGCCTCCTTCCAGACCATGTGGTATTTTAACAAGCAGTTGGCACCTCAGTCATTTAAATGTCATCATGAATGTCACCTCTTTTCATTTATTTATTAATGGGCATACCTACTATTGAACGGTCTTTCCAAATAAAAGTCGTTCTTCCTTTCTGTAGCCTCTGGCATGATCCCATCGCTGCTTTACAATACTTTTATCTGTTCCTTGGCTAGACACAGATAAAGGCAAGCCACCTTTGAGGTGTCCTGGGCTCCTCAGCAGTTCCAGGAGAGCAAGATGGTCATGGTTTGTTTTAAACGGCTTTTGAGGAAGGGGAATTTTCTGGCTAATACTGTTTCCTCTGCAAGGTTTCAAGTCAACAAATTAGGTGTTCTAAAAATAGGCCTAGAATACAGGACTGCTCTTTGCAAAAGCACAACCTTGGTCAGACTGCAGGGAGGAGAGTCTGAAATTCTGGGCACCTGAAAGGAAGTTGTGGTGAGCTGGGGGTCGGCCTCTTCTCGCAGATAACTAGTGACAGGACTAGGGGGAATGGCTGCAAGTTGTGTCAGGGGAGGTTCAGGTTGGAGATGAGGAGAAATTTCTTCTGTGAAAGGGTGGTCGGGCATTGGAACAGGTTGCTCAGGGAGGTGGTGGAGTCACCGTCACCAGGGGTGTTTAAAGAAAGGTTGGATCTGGTACTGAAGGACATGGTTTAGTGGGTAATAGGTGGTGGTGGGACAGTTGGACTAGATGATCCTTGAGGTCTCTTCCAACCTTAATGATTCTATGATTCTATGATTCTATGATTCTATGACAATAACCAAAAGGCTCAAGTGAGACGCAGGCTACTGGTGTGTATACACAGACACACACACACACACACGCCTCCTCACAGAGCTGGGTCAGTCCTTGCTCAAAAGACTCTGAAAAGAGAAGAAGCAGGAGAGGGAGGAAAAGAGAGGGTAAAGAGGGGTGGAACAAGTGGCTCAGAGCCACACGCTGCTCATGGCAGAGTAAGAAGCTAGCCTTCCTCCCCGCCAGCCCAGTGACCCACCGATGGGCCTTACAGCCACGTGCCTCAGCTGTGGTCCACTCTGTTCTCTCGGCCAAATCGTGTCACCTCTAAGGTGCTTCATGTTTCTTTCCTATGACACTGGGATCATGACAGCAGCCCTTCTTATGAACTTTTAATGTGTGACAGAGGATTCCACATTCCCTGAGAAACAAAATCTCTGGGCACGGTCCTGAGGTCAGTGCTTCCTCAGCCTGGTGAGCTTGAGCGCTCATTGCTGGGTGTACCTTCCATGTACATGTAGATCCTCAGCTGGATAGAGAGGCTGTCTGAAGTGAAATTTTCCTGCTTGCTTCCAATCCTGGCACCACCTAAAGCCCTGCTTATCTAGCAAGTGACACAGCCCTCTTACAGCTGGGAGCACTGCCACCAGCGCCAATACCCAGGTGCCAGGACACTATTAATGGTGTACGTACTGTTCTGGTGTTCAGGGATTTGCATGTGCATCCTGGCACCTTTCTTTTGTGGCAGGGAGCTAGTGCTAGGCACTGCAAAGAGTCAGCAAGGCGTCTTCAGGGGCAATGATGCCCATTAGGGTGTGCATGTGGTTAGAAGTGACTTCTTGTTGTGGGGCAAGACATGCCCAGCAACCTTTCGAGGAGACAGGAACGTTTGGGTGTCCCACAAGCCACTACATGTGGCAAAAGACCCCCATGCCTCTGCGGCTTCATGTTTCTACTCCTGTTGCTAAAGAGACGATAATCAACTCAATACCCCTGCCAGAAGGTGACTGTGAACTGTGGGACTTTTTCCTTTCTTCCCTGTAGTAAGTGAAAATCCATCCGACCACCATAGGGCCATTCGCGCTCCAAAGGTTGCTGGCAGTGAGGCAGTGTATGTGGGAATGCTTTTCCAGGCTGTGCCTCTTCTGTGGCCCTCCTCACCTGTGCCCCTCTTTCTGTGATTTTCAAGAAGATCCTTTCAAGATGAATCACACAAGTACTTTTCAGTCACCTTTTCCATTCTGCCTTCCCCACACCTTTCCCCTTCTGCCAAGCCCCAGTATCTTCTGCAGCTATCACTACTTGTTTCTTCATCAAATATTCCTTATTCCTGTCATTTCTCTGTCAAATTTGTGTGTACAACTCTGGCATGTAATGGCAAGTACTGATGCCTGGGAATTCCCCACTTTCCAGCATTTTCTCTAGGTAAATGGACCTGCTCAAAAGTTCTCCGTGTCCCTCAGCTAAGATAGTACTGCACTGTGCAGCTTAGGATCTCTGGGTGTGACAGAGCATGGGGCAGCCTGCCATCAGTTTTATTGCTTCTCTTAGCTCACCTCAGTACCAACTTGCTCCTCAACCTACCCTTCTAGTTCCTCGTTTTCTCGGGCTGCCAATGACATCCAAGCAGGAACCTAACCCTGGCTTTCTCCTTCTCCCAACCCCTCTCCACTTCACAAAACAAAACAAAACCAAACCACCAAAACAACCCCACTCAGCTTTGTGGGGAAACTTGAAGAGCAGAAGAGACAGCCCAACAGGTACCATCAGGACAGAGATAAAACCCTGAAATGTAAGGTGCCTGATAGAATAGACTATTTCAATTGGAAGGGACCTAGAGCGATCATCTAGTCCAACTGCCTGGCCACTTTAGGGCTGACCAAGTTAAAGCATGTTATTAAGGGCATTGTCCAAATGCCTCATAAACACTGACAGGCTTGGGGCATCGACCACCTCTCCAGGAAGCCTGTCCCAGTGTTTGACTGCCCTGTTGGTAAAGAAATGCTTCCTAATGGCCAGTATAAACCTTCCCTGGTGCAGCTTGAACCATTCCCACACGTCCTGTCAGAGGATCCCAGGAAGAAGAGCCCAGAATGTCCTCACAGGACATTCCTTCCAGCCCTGTCACCAGCTTCGTTGCCCTCCTCTGGATACATTTAAGAACCTTCACATCCTTCTTAAATTGCGGGGCCCAGAACTGCACACAGTACTCAGGGTGAGGCTGCACCAACGCTGAGCACAGTGGGACAATCATTGCTTTTGACTGGCTGGTTATATTGTGTTTGATGCACCCCAAGATGGGGTCTGCAGTGATGTCATGGGAAAGATGTGGTATTTCCCTAGAGGGAGTGTGATGGATGCGGATGGGTGTCATTCTCACTCCTAGTTCCTTCAAAGTGTTGTCTTCCCCCTTCACTCTGTGACTCTCTGGAAGTCAGTGAATTTCAGGAAAACAACACCTATTGTTGGGAGAGTTATATTCACTATACAGTGCGTGCACCTTTCCCAGGAAATTGCAGGGTGCCCTCAGAGTGAGAAAGGTTGGAAGCTAACAGTTTAGATCATTTAAACTAAGTTACACAAACCCAAAGATCACAACTTCTGGAAAAGAAATGTCCACTTTGCTCGAATGAGGGACATACCAGTAATTTCCCAGTAGGCCAAGCACAGCTTCCACTGTGCAAACGGTGAAGCAGATTAAAGCTGCCCTCAACTTTAATACAGTGCCACAGCCCGAGGGCACTACAACTGATCTGATTTGGGGACCAGTCAGATCAGAACGGAGCTCGGCTCAGCGAGATCCCCGTTCTCATTTGATATCAAATTGAAGGCAGCCACAGAGCTACGCCGCACAGCTCAGGGGACCCCAGTCAGGACAGCTTTGTCGTGGCTGTTTGGCAGCTTACAAACCCCCAGCCAAATGAGACCTCTCAAGGAGGCCGAGAGTTTCAGGAGCAAATGGCAGTAACTGTATGTGTGCATATATGAGTGTGCAGGTATCTGTACATACATACACATTCTAAGTATGTATATATTTAATATGTATATATGCACAGACATCCATATATGATACTTTTATGGTGTGTGTGTGTTATTTCTGTGCATGGAGTTGTCAAATACTATGCACGTGCACACACACTTCTACCCATGCTCTCCAAATACCCCGGACAACGGTAAGTCTTCAGTGTTTCACTCAAGCTGAAAAGAGTAGCTTCTCCACCTGTGTGGCTGTCAGAATTTCTCCTGTTCAAAGGTAACAGCTCTGGTACTTCTGCCCAAGGGAGGAATCTGGTTCGTTTTTTTTCCTTCCTCCTTCCTTCCTTCCCTTGTCCAAGCCTGGGGCATCAGTGAAGCATGCAGCGGCAGAGTTCATGGGAGGAATGAATTTCAGAGCAGGCGGTGTCCTTTCTTGATGCGATGCCTGGCAGTTGGTTGAGATCAACTCATTGCAAGGAAGGGTCAGTGGACACGTCTCGTCACATAAATGTAAACATCTTTGGATAGCTACAAATGAAGTCACAGGGGGTCTCGGGTTGCCTTGGAAGTCAAGCTCTGCAACTCGTAAGCTCTGTGTCTGCTAGGAGAGAGGTTTTGGCAGCAGCTGACTGTCTTCCATGAGCACAGGGGTTCCACAAGCTCCTGTGTGGGGAGCGGTGAGCTGGGGGAAAAAAGGAAAGGGAGTGAAGAAGTAGATAGATGCATTTCTCAAACAGCTGGTGCAGAGGCTGTTCAGTTTTGGGGGTTTGAATAGGAGGGGGAGAGAAAGCATATATTCACCCCTTGTCTGGGTGGCTGCAGGTTCTATTCTCCTGCCTGGACAGCAGGTGAGTGCATTAATTCTCCCATCCCTCTGTCACATCCAACAGACTTCACCGGAGTTCTGGGGGATGGCAGGAGCCTGTGAGCTCCTCTTGTAAGAAATGCGCAGGATCCTTTACCGAGTTAGTGACAATCTCCTTAGCTCTGCAGGAAGGCACCTTAGCGCAGTGCTTCCCTGCTACAGCCAGCCGAATCTCTGCATCTCAGTGCCGCGCTTCCCACTTCAAAGTCAGCAGAGGGCTTTGTCTCTGTCCCAGCACCCCTCTGTGCCAGAGATGTGGTTTCCATCTCTGCTTTCCTTCACATTCCCTCGGCCCTGCAATGCTGATCTTGCTCAGTGCCCTTTGCCTTCTGGGGGCGAATACCCACACTGGGGTGTATTTAACTACTTGTTCTCAACATCTTCCCTCGACACGTCAAGGGATGGCCTGAGGCACACAGCATCACGCAAAGGCACACATCTGCGCTGTTCCCCTTGGACTCCAGCCGGTGAGCCTCTCCCCTGCATTTCTCCTTCCTGAACCAGGTCTCTGACTCTGTCCATCTCTTTACATTCTGCAGCACTACTGGGTAGACAGCTTGAATCCAAAACAAGCTTTCCTGCCCAGTGTGATGGGGAAGCACCTCTCCTTCCCCGTTGTCACTACTTCCTTCCCAAGGTAACTAATAAATTGCTCTGAGTCTTTAAATGGGCTGTTATTTCTTCCTTCCATCAGCACTCTCTCACTCTTGACTCACAGTGCAGCTTCAGCTTCAATGAATTTATTGGCATGACAAGGTACACAGGTGATGCCAAAGTTGACAACTTAATTCATCAAGTGCTACTGTCTTTCCCTCATCTACACTCTTCTGTCGCTCCTTTCCTCTTCCTCCCTCCTCAGCTCTCCTTTCTGTCTGTCTTTCTCTTTCTGTCTGTCTGCATGTCTCTCCCTCCTTCTCCCTGTAATAGTTTCCCCAGGTGGTAGTTAGCTATCTCACACTCAAGACAGTCTGTCTCTCTTGACAAACGGAGCCGTCAATCAGAGGGCTCACCAGAGAAGGAAAGGAAATGGTCTGTACAGCACGTCGGCTGTTTTCTTGCCTTTGCAGCATGCGTGGGGCTGGGGGTTGAGGACAACAGTCTTCGAACCGCCTTACGGAAGCCACATTTGCTTTATGGTTGGTTTGGGACTCCAGAAGAGCAAACTGTTGTGTCACAGGGACAGAGGAAAGGAGAATAGCCCATCAACCCCAAATGTGTATAGGCAGGTAGAAATACCATTTAAGAAGAAATCAAACATCTTGACAAAATCCCCTCCAGAGGATAAAGTCTCTGTTAAACAGAGTAGCAAATGATCTCTCCATCTCACCCCCCCAATCCCATAATCCTTTGTTGGCATGGCAATTGCCAAAGTATATAAAGAAAGAGACAGATCCCTCAGGTATCTGTCAGCACTAGATACAATCTACCCAGGACAGTGTGTGTGTGGCATTTAATCCTCCATACATCAAGCGTATGCCCAGGATATAGTGTCACACTGTATTTGCGCTGCATCCCTTGTGCCTATTTGTCATGAGTGTCTGCACCTGATCCAGTGGCAGGTTGATCCATAGTGTGATGCCATCTTGGTTATATCTCTGCTTTTTCTCTGGCTTTGGCAGAGTTTTCATCATTGCGTTCTGATGCAAAGTTTCTTTATTTTTTTTATCACTCTTTGTACTTTAAGGAAATCATTTTTGCAGACTCCAGTTTATCATGACCGTCAGAACAGAAAGTGTATGAGTGTATCCCTATCATCCATCAGTATCCCTAACTGTATTGATTACACTTCTGTTCCTTTTCAGTTTGCACGGTGTATTGTGGGTCCTGCTTTTTCCCTTGGGTTTATGAACTGCAGGGCTGATTCGCTTCTCCTTTGCATTCCTTTTCATGTAAAAGAGTATTTTCCCTTTACTTTATACCAGCAATGAAGAATCAGGCCGGTTTCATCTGCCTGTGGGTGGGTCTGCCTTGGATTTGCCCTTTTTGCTGTGCTAAGGAACTTCGCAGCGCAGTAATTCCTCGTACAGAACTCCCTTTAACTGTCTGAGGCTTTGCAAATATTCCCCCCCCTGCTGCTCCTACTCTCCTGTTGGAGCTCTAGTTGGTAAGGTATCGTACTTCGTGTGACACCAGTCGTGTACCAGATAGCTGGGGATGCCGTACATCTTGCACTGTGGTATTACAGGTGCTCAGACATGGATGTGCTGTCACAGCAGAGAGACATGGCTTGTGTTTTCCATTGGTCTTAGTTTTTGATCCCCTGCTGTGGTGGAAGTATTTGCAGTTTTTTGTTAGTGTTCTTTGTTGATCAGCAGGGGAGATCACCTCATTCCTGCTCTCCAGCCAGTAGCACTGAATTTCTGGGATGGGGGAGTATTTGCTTGCAGAACCTTAGATGAAAGTTGTCTGTAAAGCTGTTGTCCCACTCAACATAAAGGTGCTGGTGACCTTTTCAAGATGTAACTGCATCCTCCTGGGTGGACAATGTTTACCTGTTCTCAGGTAGATACTTGCTATTTCAAAATTTCTTACAAAATTTTGCTGCTTCTATCTTGTAGGCACCTGCATTTATAGCTAACCCTGGCCAGCCTCCTCCTGACCTCTCAGAACAATTTGGGTGGGTAATCCTGCTCAGCTCTGGTGGAAATTGAGTACCCGAGGCTCTTGTCCCCTGCATTTCTCTGCAATCCTAGCGTATAATGTGCTAATTACCTCAGTTTGCTAACACTGAGAGACAAACAAAAAATGTGTCAGTTATGAAGAGGGCAGACTTGAACCCCACTGGGGGAAGACAGACAGCCAGTGTTTTTATGTGTCTTGATAAAGCTGCAGGCTACAAGGAATAAGCCTTATGCCTGGCAGTCTGGGAGAGATTCTCCTTTAATTGAAATGGCACCGGTAATGTGTTTACAGAGCAAAGCTCTTGGAATCAGTCCCTCCCCTCCCTTGCAGTTGTCTGCACATATACAGCGCATCTTTACTACATGGCAAAGCTTGGAAAAGGAAACGATGGGAAATTTCCAAGACGTCAAGGTGCAGCTGCACGTGGCTGAACCAAAACAGAGCGGTCTCTTTTGGTAGTGAACCTCAGACAGCAGAAACTCTCCTCCCTGAGAACCCTTGGCTCTCGGTTGGTTTGTGGGAAGGAGATCACCACAATCACATCTCAGCTCTCCCCAGCTGCTTACTTTGTTCAAAGATGCCTTTACTTCAGGAGTACTGTATTTGTTTTTTCCTCTTTTTGTGCTGGATCAGACTTGTGTAGATGAGCATTTTTGACAAAAGGGATTCTTTGCCTTGAACTTGTCGACTTTCCCTCCTCAGATGGCCTATGATAACATCCTGGCCTTTAGAAAGTACGCTGCTGCAGCTATCACCAAGCTCAACAATAGCTAACAATTGAAGGTCTCACAGCTGGCATTTTGTAACTGTGCGTGCTGGGGAAGGCCACCATCTGTGGATCCAGCAATAGTGACAATGCAGGGATGTGCTGAGCAGCCCAAGCTGAAAAAATGTGGAGTCGCACTTTCAGTCTTTTTCATGCACTCAAAATTTGCAATTTTTTGGAGATGGGGATTTGTTTCAGGTTCATTTTTGCTTGAAATGTTTTTGGTGGGGCTTTTGGCATCAAAAGAGGCAGCTGCTCTCTGCTAAGACGTTAGTCTTCTGATTGTTGATCTGACTACTTGGTGAAACAGCTGTGGTGTTATAGATTGTTGGTCACTTGCTGGATTGGACAAAGTCAGTCCTCTTGCTGGAGAAACAGCACTGTTTTCTTACCAGACAGCTGTCCTAGGACATGAGTTGGAGACTTACCGATCAAAGACAGTGTACAATACTTCACATCCTTCTCCAAATCTGTGCATTTAACAAAAGAGTGAATGTTATCCAAAACATGTAAAAGTCCGAGGATGGGATTCATAGAATCATAGAGTCACTAAGGTCAGAAAGTACCTCCAAGATCATCAAGTCCACCACCAACCTAACACCACCATGCCTACTAGACCATGTCCTGGAGTACCACGTCTACACGTTTTTTGAATATCTCCAGGGACGGCGATTCAACCACCTCTCTGGGCAGTCTGTTCCAACACCTCACTACTCTTTCCGTGAAGAAGTTTTTCCTAATATCCAACCTAAACCTCCCCTGACGCAACTTGAGGCCATTCCCTCTCGTCCGATCACTTGTTACTTGGGAGAAGAGACCAACACCCACCTCACCACAACTTCCTTTCAGGTAGTTGTAGAGAGCAATCAGGTCTCCCCTCAGTCTCCTCTTCTCCAGACTAAACAACCCCAGGTCCCTCAGCCGCTCCTTATAAGGTTTGTTTTCCAGCCCCTTCACCAGTTTTGTTGCCCTTCTCTGGACACGCTCCAGCACCTCAATGTCTTTCTTGTGGTGAGGGGCCCAAAACTGGACACAGTACTTGAGGTGCAACCTCACCAGAGCCGAGTACAGGGGGACAATCACTTCCCTACTCCTGCTGGCCATGCCATTCCTGATGCAGGCCAGGATGCCATTGGCTATCTTGGCCACCTGGGCACACTGCTGGCTCACACTGAGTCGGCTGTCAACCAATACCCCCAGGTCCTTCTCTGCCAGGCAGCTCTCCAGCCACTCCGCCCCAAGCCTGTAGCACTGCCCGAGGTTGTCGTGACCAAAGTGCAGGACCTGGCACTTGGCCTTGTTAAACCTCATACAGTTGGCCTCAGCCCATCAATCCAACCTGTCCAAAGCTCTCTGCAGAGCCTTCCTACCCTCAAGCAGACTGACACTGCCTCCCAGTTTGGTGTCATCTGCAGACTTACTGAGGGCACACTCCATCCCCTCATCCAGGTCGTCGATAAAGACGTTGAACAGCGCCGGCCTCAAGACCGAGCCCTAGGGAATGCCGCTAGTGACTGGCCTCCAACTAGATTTAACACCATTCACCACAACTCTCTGGGCCCGTCCTTCCAACCAGTTTTTTATCCAGCGAAGAGTGTGCCGATCCAAGCCATGAGCTGCCAGCTTCTCTAGGAGAATGCTGTGTGATACTGTATCAAAGGCTTTGCTAAAGTCCAGGCAGATGACATCCACAGCCTTAGTTTTGTTCCTTATACTTTTGACTGGAAGGTAGTCCAGCGTTTCCAAAATGCTGCGCTAGCTTTTTGCTCCCCTAGAAGCCTGAAAGCAATCTTGAAAGGTGGTTACAGCAAGCAGTCCCACTCTATTTTGCTCATTTCATTGTGTGAGGAAGGAAAGCCTGCTAATAAAAGATGTTTTACATGTACCACATGCATTTGATTTGAGTGAGAAGCTTGTCACTGAGAAGCTGTCTGTCTCAGTTGAAACTGAGCCAGATCCTTCATTATGTGGTATGCACAAGACACTTAGTGCGTTGTATTCACCGCCCTGTGGCTTATCACAGAGGCTGTGGGATAAACCATGGGCAGCCAAAGGAATCTGAGAACAGGGTTTGGAGAGAACTGCCTTTTCTTTTCAGCCTGTGAGTGGATGTCCATCAGGTGGTTCGTGAAGACTGTTCTGTTGGTTGTACCCTCTGTCCCTAATGAGTTGAACATAAGCAAATGCGTAAAATTTGAAAACAAACAAAAAAGTTTGGCTCTGTTTCTCCTGCTTGTAAAGCAATGATGGACAACCTCGTCTTCATTCAAAGTGGAGTGTCAGCTGAAATTAACTTCCTCCCCTGCTTGCGTAAGGAGGAAAATCCCAGTTATCTTCCTAACACATAGAAATGTCTCTGAACCTGTACCTCTTGCCCTGTAATGACATAGGTTTTCTTCTCATACCTGGCCTGTGCTCCCTAGTCTACTTCCCAAAGAAAAAGTTAACAGGCAAGAGCCAGTGAGTGCTGGAATTCAGTTAAAAAACCATAATCTTGGGTTTTTCTCTCTCAGCTGGCTAATAAAACGTCTCTGTTCTGACTGCAACACTTCCTTGAAGCCATCACCCATTCTTACGGTGTAAGAAGTTGTCAAAGGCCGTAAACACCAAAGGAGGAGCTCCCTGGGCTCGGAATCAAGCCCTAGAAAGGCTGCGCATTGGGACTCGGCTGCATACTATGTTCAACCAACATGCGTAACCTTTCTGTGAAAAAGTTTTTCGTAACAAAATTCTCAGAGATGTCTTTGGAGGACCCAGACAGTAAGGACAACTTTTCTCACAGAAATTCTCTTACAGGATGGCTGACTATGTCTGCAGAAGAAAAGATTTTGTATTGTTTCAGTCCCATAGGTAAATACTTCCCAGATTTAAAAAATGGTCTAAGTGAATATATAAACACACTTGAAACAAAGACTAAAAGCTGTGTACATCTGTAGTCCTTAATGTGTTTGGGATTAGGCAGCATTCCAAGGGTTAATCCCTGGGGATTAGCGCAGCAAGCACTTCTGTTGTTGTTTACACATGTCCTGTGAAGAACGCTGAGTTTTCACATCAGGCCTCTCTAGGTGGGTTACCCATAAAGTGCTGGCAGTCAGTTTTACAAGCGGAAAGAGCCGGAGCAACACAAATGAGAAATGCACAGAGCTGTCCTTTAAAGAGATGAAGCACAGATAAGTGAATCACTGCAGTCCAGGCATAAATTTGATATGGTAATAGAAAAGACAAAGAAGTTTTGTAGCAAAGAACCAATGCTTCATATTCAGAGGTCCATATCTGGTGATTAAGTGGATAGCAAACACATATGCCTGGGTTGTGCTTTGTGCTTTCATTTACATGCTAAGCATGCAGCTGAGAACCTGGCCCACATCAGGATCCACAAATGCAGGTTCATGACCTTGTGCTTGGTGGGTGGACACCAAAAAGCCAGGTGTGGGTGAAATGCTATCAGCATCAGGCCAAGGCTGGGGCTCAGGCTTGGAGCTGGAACTGCTTTAGGGTGAAAGGCTGGCATTTGGGTTTATAGCTGAGGTGCTGTTAATTGATGAAAAGCTCAATGTGAGCTGGCAGTGTGCGCTAGCAGCCCAGAAAGCCAACCGTGTCCTGGGCTGTATCTAAAACAGTGTGGCCAGCAGGTCGAGGGAGGGGATTCTGCCCCTCTACTCTGCTCTTGAGACCCTACCTGCAGTACTGTGTCCAGCTCTGGGTTCCTCAGTACAGGAAAGACATGGAGCTGCTGGAGCAAGTCCAGAGGAGGGCCACAAGTCCAGAGGGGTGGAGCACCTCTCCTATGAGGACAGGCAGAGAGAGTTGGGATGGTTCAGCCTGAAGAAGAGGAGGCTCCAGGGAGACCTAATTGCAGCCTTCCAGGATCTGAAGGGGCCTTCAGAAAACCTGGAGAGGGGCTGTTTACCAGGGAGTGTAGTGACCGGACAAGGGGGAATGGGTTTAAACTAAAAGAGGGGGGATTTAGGTTAGATAATTAGGAAGAAATTCTTCCCTGTGAGGGTGGTGAGGCACTGGCACAGGTTGCCCACAGAAGCTGTGGAGGCCCCCTCCCTGGCAGTGTTCAAGGCCAAGTTGCATGGGGCTTTGGACAACCTGATCTAGTGGAGGGTGTCCCTGCCCATGGCAGGGGGATTGGAACTAGATGGTCTTTGAGGTCCCTTCCAACCCAAACCTGTGATTCTGTGCTGGACAGGAGCAGGAGGGAGACTGCTTTTATCCCTATCCCACAATGTCGCCTTAGTGCACTGAAAAAAAAGGTTGACTTAAGCTATTCTTTTCTATTTCTCTCTCAATCAGGAAGTGAAGTAATTTCACTGGAGACAAGTTTAAAAGAAAAAAAAAAGAAGAGATCAGTGGGAATGAGTTTAAGCAGTACAGACCAGTTCTGTGCTGACTTTTCCAACAGCTCATGCATGGGACAGTGCAACAGGTTTACACTCCGCGCTGCTCTCAGCTAAGAAACAATGTACTGGGAGTGTTTCCCATGAAATTTTATGCAGAAAAAAAAGCCAGATACTTCACTGTATATTGGATGATGCAGAGCCTTCCTTTAGACAAAATGGTTTGGCTTGTCAGCTCTTATTCTCAAATGCAGTGAGCTCTGACATGCTACCCAGCTCAGCAAACTGGGAGCGCTTTCCACATGGCTTTGATTTCCAGCATCCTGCCTGCTTTTCTGCTCCCCGTCAGTGCAATATGCGCAGTCCCTATCTGGATGTAAATAATTTCCTGTGTATCATCCCAGTAGGTGCGGTGCAGCTGCACAACGGGGAAAGCTCGCCAAGATGCAAGGCCCAAGACAGCAGCCCCTGTGCCTCCTTCGGCCCAGCCTCTCTTGGCATCAGCAGTGACGCTTGGATGGAGATAGGCCACACTGGGGCAGAGCGGTGTGGAGGCACACATGGTTTGGGAACTGGAGGTCTCTTAAGCATGGTTTCCATGCTCTAGCTGGGATAGACCTTTCCCTAAATGCCACCAGGGATGGATGTAAAAAGGCACCCCCCTCTCAGACAATAGAAAGAAGCGATTTTTACACCTTGTAAAAACACTGTAGAGTATTTTGAGAGGTTTTTGTTTCCCAGGGGATTAAAAAACAAAACCAAGCCTTCAACATTTTTCTCTAGTTCACCAGAAGCTTCAGTACCGGGAGAGGCACTGGCAGGGTAAAACAAGCCTAGCAGAGCGGAAGGTCAGAGGGATCTTTCAGAGTGCACTCTAATGAAGTTCAACGACTTCGCTCTCTGACCTCCTGCCCCGATGACAGCTTCGTCTCTCTCTGGCTGAGGCTGCAGCATGAATCAGACCGTAAAAAACACATCTTGGGTCTCATGTCGCATTTTGTCTGCGAAGTGCTTCAGAAACATGAGCACGCTGCATCCCAAAGCGCATCTGGATTTTACTTTCCAGCCTTCAGCTCACTCCCTTTGCGGACCTAAGCAGCAACAAGCTGTTTCTTGTTATGCTGTAAAGAGCTGTCATTAGCCTGCTGCACACATAAGAGGGAAATTAAACCATTAAGTCGTGTTTAGCAGCTCAGCCCCTTCTTCAGGCCCTCTCTCCTCACTAAACACTTTAAACTAAATAATGACTAATGAGGCCAATTTGTTGTCAATTAATTGCCCCAGGAAAGGACCCCTAATTGTGGTGAGCAAGGTGGCAGCTCTAAAGCATTCAAGGGCTGTATGATGGTCAGCGTCCCCCCTACCTCTGCCTTGGGGCTTATTAGTGTCTTTGTTGCAAAGTGCTGTTAATTGGGAGCTGGGGACAAGGAAATGAGAACTCTCCAGGCTAATTGATAGGCACCTGCAGAGGGCTTTAGTGGCTACAAAGTTCCGTTGACTTTGGAGAGAAGTCCTGATGTTTTCTTTTTGCCCTGAAAGCCAGGGACTCCTGTGGATTAGTGGGTGGGAGTCTTAATTTTCTGCAACAGATGGGGGTCCTATTTGCCAATAGAGAGGAAGGTAAATAAGCTGGAGGAAGCAACTAACTAATGAGGATATATGGAAGGGGTTGTGGTGACTTTCTCCATTTGTATCCAAGGTGCCCTTCTTGGGACAAGCCATTAGAGCACTTAAATGGAGCTTATGGGCTTTCTTACATTCTGTACTATTTGCTTCTGTGTCTTGGAGGGATTAAATAGCTTTTGCTGTATCTTAGGTCTGCAGAGTGGGAATAAGAGCTCTAATTTCCTGTAGTGTATTTTGTGACTTATTGACAAAGTATCTGACTGTTAAACTGTCTTGTAGTTTCAGACTGGGAAGTAGCTGCCCCGCAGTGTAAGACTGCATGTCAGGGTCTTAGGCAAAGCTCTGTTTGCCCAAAGGGAGCACTCAGGGCATATGACTGTGAACTTGGTGTGAGTGTGCACAGGGCTCAGAGCCATCTTCTAGCTAGGTCTCCATGTCCTTCTGTTCATTTTTTTCATCTGGCCACACCTGGTTCAACTTCCGAGACCTGTGCTCCTCGCACTCCTTTCACAAACCCACCCTCTTCCTGGGCTGAGGTCTGCAGAGTGCAACCAGTGCAGAAGCCAGAAACTGCTGCTCCGTGCCTGCAGGTACCCCTTGTATATAAGTACTGCTGACACTAACCAGTGGTTCTTGTTCCTGCTACTTTGTGCCTGTCCTGTGCCTAGATGCACTGATCAAAAGACAGGTATTTGAACTGTTTGTGAGCTGTGGCATGGCCAGTTCCACTATAAACCAAGTTAGGAAAAGACCTCTAGAAGCAGCACCCTTCAGCAAGAGTGGCCTTGATGTTTTTTTATCCCATCCCCCTTTGCGTTCCTGGAAAGCTCAGGAGCTGGGCTCCTCAATGCGAACTTGCATCTCTTAACCACTGGGCTGTGTCATGGTTTAACCCCAGCCGAGAACTAAGCACCACCCAGCTGCTCACTTGTTCTCCCCACAGCGAGATGGGGCAGAGAATCAGAAGAGTAAAAATGAGAAAACTCTTGAGTCGAGATAAAGACAGTTTAACAGGTAAAGCAAAAGCCACCTGCACAAGCAAAGCAAGACAAGGAATTCATTCCCCACTCCCCATGGCAGGCAGGGATTCAGCCATCCCCAGGACAGCAGAGCTCCATCACACCTAACGGTTACTTGGGAAGGCAAACACCATCACTCCAAATGTGCCCCCTTCTTCCCCCAGCTGTATGTGCTGAGTATGATGTCATATGTTATAGAGTTTCACTTTAGTTGGGGTCAGCTGTCCCAGCTGTGTCCCTTCCCAACTTCTTGTGTACCCCAGCCTGCTTGCTGGTAGGGTGGTGTGAGTAGTAGAAAAGGTCTTGGCCCTGTGTAAGCACTGCTCAGCAATAACAAAAACATTTCTTCTGCGCTGTTTTCAGCACAAATCCAAAACCTAGTCCCGTACTAGCTACTATGAAGAAAATTAACTCTATCGCAGCCAAAACCAGCACATTGCCCAAAAAATCCCAGGGTTGCATGTTCAAGCCCCACATTGGATACCAAAAAGGACTGTCGTGGTTTAACCTAGCAGGCAACTAAAACAACCACACAACTGTTTGGTCACTTCCTCCCTCCTCCAGTGAGATGGTGGAGAGAATAGGACAGAAAAGGGAGAGAGTAATAATAATAATATATACAAAATAAGTGATGCACGGCACAATTACTCACCACTCAGACCCAATGCTCAGCTAGTTCCTGAGCCACCCCCAAGTTACAAACTTAGCATGATGTCATATGATATGGAATATCCCTTTGCCCAGTTTGGGTCAGCTGTCCTGGCTGTGTGCCCTCCCAGCTTCTTGGTCATACCCCATCTTATTCTCAACTTTATTCTCATCCTAAATTCAAAACACAGCACTATACCAGCCACTAGCAAGAAAATTTAACTCTGTCGCAGCTGAAACTAGGACAGGCTGACTTGTTTACTAGGGGATTAGACTCCTTACCAACTTCCATAGAGTGATAAAGTCGATCTAGCCTGCTCACAAGATCCGAGGTAATATTTCAGAAATAGTTTTGAGCTCTGAAGGGTTTTGGTCATAAAAGGCAAGGATAACAACAGCAGATGTTTGCATGCTGTCTTGTTTGTGGTTTCCTTGCTGCCTCCTGTACGCGGCCCCTGATTCGTAATAACTGCTATAGCGGGTGTTTTTGAGACACGGTAATGTTTTGTGGAAACAAATCACTTGCTTTCATCTTGAGAGCAACAGTGATTGTGCTGGGGGAGTGTGCTCTATTTTTCATGTCTCAGTCTTTCTTATATTATTTAAATTAATGTGAGTTGCAGTTGTCATGAAAGTGAAGGATTGATGGCAATTAACTAGAACGAGCTTGGTGCAAGCAGGTTCTGCGCAAGCCTGTCCTACCTAGCTCTGTCACTGCGCCTTGCCTGGGACTTTAATTCCCACACCAGCTCTGTCCTTGCACCCCTCCTGTCCTGCACCCCCTCCGCTCCAGCTCTCCCAGCACACCCTAAAACATCTCTGCCCTTGTCTCTCTCCTGTCCTGAAGGCCACCCACTCTTCCAATGCAAGCTTCTCAAGAAGAATGGCTACTGAATACTTTGAGGTTTGTTATTTACTGTCAGTGGCATGTAAGATGTGAGCTGGCATCAGGCTTGTCCTGTAGATGTGAAATGTAGAAGAAACAAATATGTGACTTTCTAGCCATTCTCCTCAGAGCTCATTTCCAGCTCTCTAGAATCTGTCCCTGGCCTGGGTAGGTGTGGTGGGTTGATCCTGGCTGGAGGCCACGTACCCACCTTTATCACTGCTCCTCCTCAGTTGGACAGGGAGTAAAAATATATCAAAAGGCTTGTGGGTTGAGATGAGGACAAGGAGAGATCATTCAGCAATTACTGTCACAGGCAAAACAGTCTTAACTTAGGCAAATTAGTTTAATTTATTACCAATCAAATCAGAGTAGGATAATGAGGGGGGAAAAAAAAAATCTTAAAAGCACCTTCCCCCCACGCCTCCCTTCTTCCTGGGCTTAACTTCACTCCTAATTTCTCTCCCTCCTCCCCCCAGCAGCACAGGGGGACAGGAAATGGGGATTGTGATCAGTTCATCACATGATGTCTCTGATGCTCCTTCCCCCTCTGGGGGAGAACTCCTCACACTCTGACCCTGCTCCAGCGTGGGGTCCCTCCCATGGCAGAGAGTCCTCCACCAACTTCTCCAATGTGGGTCCTTCCCACGGGCTGCAGTTTTTCATTAACTGTTCCAGTGTGGGTCCCTTCCATGGGGTGCAGACCTTCATGAGCAGACTCCTCCAGCGTGGGTCCCCCACGGTGTCACAAGTCCTGCCAGCAAACCTGCTCCAGTGTGGGCACCTCTCTCCACAGGGCCATAGGTCCTGCCAGGAGCCTGCTCCAGCGTGGGCTTCCCATAGGGTCACAATCTCCTTTAGGGGCATCCACCTGCTCCGTCGTGGGGTCCTCCACAGGCAGCAGGTGTAGTCTCTGCTCCACCGTTAATCTCCATGGGCTGCAGGGGGACAGCCTGCCTCACCATGGTCTTCTGCAGGGGCTGCAGGGGAGTCTCTGTTACTGCACCTGGAACATCTCCTCCCCTTCCTTCTTTACTGACCTTGGGATCTGCAGAACTGTTTCTCTCACATATTCTGCACACACACACCCCGCCTCTCTGGCTGCAGTTGTGTAGGTTTTTCCCCCCTTCTTAAATACACTGCTCCAGAGGCACTACCACCATCGCTGATGGGCTTGGCCTTGGCCAGCAGCGGGTCCGTCTCAGAGCCGGCTGGCATTGGCTCTGTTGACATGGGGGAAGCTTCTAGCAGCTTCTCACAGAAGTCGCCACCCCTGTCGCCCCTGCTGCCGCTATCCAAACCTTGCCACACAAACCAATACAGTAGGGCATCCTACCTTTCCAGGCATGGAGCAGTGGGGTACTATACTGTGCTTCCTTTCATGTCGGTCTCTGCTCCATACCCCATCCAGGGGGATCCTAAACACAGGGATCGATACCCCGTTATTACATTTACATTGAAAGGAAGGAAAAATACCTGTCAATTTTATCTTTTTCAGCAATACCAGAGAGCCTGGCAGTACTTTTCCGTGGTCCCTGGAGCCAGAAGGAGCCAGCCTGGTCTTCCCTGGAGGGACAAGTTGTTAGGCTGAATATGAAAACACCTGAAAGTGCAGTTTAACTGTAGTGCTTCCCCTACTGTGTGTTGGCAGGCTGTGGTTTTGCCTGTGCTACTGGTTCAGAGAGGCCAGACACAAAAGGGTTTTCCATCTGAGGGTCAACAAGAGATGGCTGGGCAAAAGGAGGCTATGACACCCAGAAGATCCTGGTCCCAGGAGGTTTTATACTCAGCAGTCCTTCTTCTAGCAGTCTGGGAACTGTGAAAACATGACTCAACCCACACATGGGAAAAAATAATAAGGTCAAAGCTTCTCATTTTAAGACTGTCCTAAAAAGGTGTGTGCAAAGTAATGACAAGTGCCAAGGAGGCAATGCTAACTGTTGCTGGTGCTGACAGTTTTGGCATTTTAACACACTGCCTTGACACCCTGAAAATTAAAAGTCTCTGACTTTTTATCTGAGTGAAATTATTGTCCACTAAGATCTAGTCATTTTTAATGCTAGCTGGCTTTGGATTCTAAGCAGAGGAAACCAAAACAGGTTTTAAATTCACGGGGAAATTATTTCCTGCCCTATTCCCCCTGCTTTCAGCTTTTCCTTGCCCTCTGACCAAGGTGACAGCTGAAAAGAACCAACCATTATACTCCTAACAGGATTTCAGCCTTGGATGCCCTTTTCTCCCTCATCTGAAAAAGTGGCAAACCAGATATGACCATCTGGACGTATCTTCCTCCTCTTGGGCATTTGGCCTGCATGGTCAGACCTGTTTGTATTTGCTGAGTTTACCTAATCCTCTGCAAAATAAAATGACTTGATGGCTTTGGAAAGTGGCAGAGTACACATGTTCTAACTGCAGCTGTGCTGCTGGTGCTCTGTAGTGGCTTTTGCTGCTCTTACCTTGACTGCTTTGTCTGTCATCACACGGTTCTGCTAGGATCTCGGACTGACCTACAGCTCCATCTGCTAGTCCTGCTTGAGCCTAGTCTTTCTTGGTTTGTTGCATAGCTTTTTTTCCTGATGCACATGTTAACCCTTTGAGGTTAAGATAAACCCCCCAAACCGCAGTCTAGCCCTTGGTTCCACTCCTGGGCTCTGCTTAACCATGTTTGCAAGCACACCTGAGAAGCTGTGCTGGGGATGCTCCAAAGTCACCATCCTTGTGTTCCCTGACAGAGCAGCTAGGACACAACTCGTGCAAAGATAGCAGCCTCTGTTCTTCTTTCCCAGACTGAGCCCCTCTGTCCTCTCCAGCATGTGTTGGTCTCAGGTCTGAAACAAAGTACGTACTACAGGTAGCTGTGCTGCTACAGGACTGAGGTGACCCTCCGAGTTGCTTTGTTCCCTGTAGTAAGAGTAGCTGTTTGGATTTCAGCACCAGAACTTGCAGGGCTTTCGAGAGGTCTGTCTGTCCTGAGCCATGAGACAGGGGACTCCCCTCATCCAGCGCAACAGAAAGGAGAAGGAGAAAGGGCTTCTGAGTCCTGCTGACTGAGTGCTGAGCGTGATGCTGCAAGCCATCTCTCTGCTTTGGTGTGCCATGAAACACAAAGCCACAAGCATCTCTTGGAGGAAGCAGGGTATTTCATTTCCGAACTGGGGTATTTCCCTTGTGCTGCCCTTTATGCATTCTTGGGCTATTGGCTGGCAAAGGTATTTGTTTACTTTCCAAGACCACCGTGTGACTGTTCTTTTGAACTGCCAGGCACTTGTTGTGCAGAATGGGTGTGTGATAAAGAGGGAAAAGGCACAAAATGGATCTATAGTCAGTGAAACTCTCATGTTCCCCTTGGTGGTGGGATCAAATGCTTTGACAACACCAGCATTCTCCAACAGTGTTTGTTTGTTTTGTTCTGTTGCCTCCTACCTCTTCCTACATGTGCAGACACACTGCCGATGGCTCGCAGTGAGTCACCGATGCAAAATGTAGTAGGGCTTGTGTTTGTCAGGGGAAGTGGGCTAGCAGAGGGTATCCCTACCCATGGCGGGGGGCGTGGAGCTAGGTGATCTTTAAGGTCCTTTCCAACCCAAACTGTTCTATGATTCTGTGATTTTGCTTTGAGAGGAAGCCTTTGATTTTTTGCTATGCTTTGCTTTACCCACTGTTGTGCTGCTGGGGAGGTGTCCCTACTCTGACATTCCTTCGCTCCAGAGAAGGTGCAGTCAACCATTCCCCAAACACACCTTGCTTTGGTTGCTTCACCATGAGCTGATCAGCCATCAATTCTAGCTCTTGAGCAGCAAACCAGCTTCCAAGGTCCCTTCTCCTTCCTTCCTAGGGCCAGTTAGAGCAGGTTGCTAAGGGCTTCATCCAGGCAAGCTTTGCATATCTCCAGGGGTGGGCTTTCCACCACTTCTCTGGGGTACCTGTTCCTGTCTTTGACATCCCTAAAGTAAAAGCTCTTCCCTTATTTTGAGTCAGAATTTTCCCCATGTTGCAGCTCGTCTGCTGTTTTTTGCTGTTCACTGTGCACCTCTGAGAAAAGCCTGTCTCTGTCTTCTCTGCACCTTCCCACTAGCTATTTGTAAACAGCAATAAGATCTCCCCTCGGCCTCCTCTTCTTCAGGCTGAACAGACCCAGCTATCCTAGGTTCTCCTGTATGTCAAGTGCTATAGTCTTCTGACCATCTTGGGAGCCCTCCAGTGGACTTGCTTCATTATGTCAATGGCCTTCTTGTACTGGGGAACCCAAAACTGATGTAGTGGTTCAGATGCTTGTTAGCACCATATAAAGAGGTATAATCACTTTCCTCCACTTATGGGGCTACACTCTTGCTAATACAACCCAGGATGCTTGGTCTTTGCTGCAAAGGCACACTGCTATCTCATACTGAACTTGTTGGAGCCCCACATATCCAGGACTGCCCAGCACTTTCACCCTTCTAGTATATAACAGGGCAGTTGAAGTCCCGCGCCAGGGACTGTGATTGTGAGGCGTCTTCTACCTGTCTAAAGCAGTCTTTGTCTGCTGCCTCTTAATCAAATAGTCAGTAGCAGACACCAACCAACAGGGGTGACACTGTGATATCCTCTGATTCTTATGTCTAAGCTCCCAACTAGTTCACCTCCCAGAGCTGGGTGCAATCCAGCCACTACTTTGCAAAGCACACCTCATTTCCTCACCTTTCCAGCCTGTCTTTTCTGAAAAGCTAGTATCCATCCTGCACAGCGCTGCCAGTCCTGAGAGCTGTCCCACCATGACTCTGCCATACCAATAGATTTATAGCACTGCAAATCTGTATGAACATATAATTCCTCCTGTTTTTTCATCGTGATATTTGCATTGGTGCACAGGCATTTGGGATAGGCTCCCCAGGTGTCCTACTTTCACAAGAAAAGCACAAATCTTCCCTGTTGTGTTGGCCCCCAGGTGCTTCCTCACTGCCCTCCATACTGTCACTTCTCCCCATACTGGGCAACCCTTCCCCAAAGTGCCTAGCTTAAATCCCTCCTTGCCTGGATGAGTGAGCCTGTCGGCAAAGACACGTCTGCCTCACTTTGTTTGACAGGTCCTGTTGCTGCTCGGAAACCCCTGTTCCTCCAAGGGGGTTCCATGGTCATAGATGCTGAAGTGTTGTCCATGAGTTTGGGGCCTACAGAGAGGGGCTAATGAGCTGTGGGTTGTAAACAATATTCCTATGAATATACAGCAACACAGCTGGAAGTGGTGAGTTGCTCTCTTCAGGCTTCATTTCCTTTTCCCCACCTAGCTCGTAGGCAGCTTTGCCTCAAAAGGACCATCAGCCACTCCTGCCAAGGAGGGGGAAGGGGGGGCTGCTGTCTGTTTACTCTGTGGTAAGCAAAGCAGAAAATGATGCTGTTTCATTCCTCGCTACACACAAAGCTGAAAATATATTTTTTTAAAACTATAAAAAAATTTACAAGATTTCTTTTATAGTCAAACTCCCTCACCACCTCCAGAGTGTGAAGAGTGGAAGCAAGACATGGATGTGAGTGAGGAGAGACTGCAATGGCCTGGTCTGCTTAGAGACTGATACACTGGCACACTCCACACTTGGAGGTACCTATTCAGGTCCCAGCATGAACACTTTGGTCCTGTGACACAAACTCAGTTATCTTGGAAGATCTTTAAGGACCCTGAATGCCTGAGCCATGGCTGGTCTTGTGAACCTTTAAAGACCCTACCATGCTTTTGGTGCTGTGCCATGTGAGGTGCAGTCAGAAGCTACCTACTGTGGGCAGCCCATGGGGGATCCCTCTTGGCTGAAAGATGTTGCAGAAGCCTTCCTGCCATTGCTGTTGTGCCTTCTCTCAGCACATTCCCATTACCCACGGCGCGTGTCCCCGCTTCTCACCTCGTCATGGCAGTCACAACAGGAACGAGCTTAGCAACTTTCCGGTTCAATTCCCAATGAGCATTCAGTTTACGTGAGCGGCAGAGCAAGGTTCTCGCTAGCAGCATGGATTCTATCTGTCCGTGGGAGGCAGCACTCACTATTATACCCTCTGATCCAGTGCCTTGCAGCCTGGCACCCTGCAGGATGACATAGAACTGCGTCTGGAACTCTTTTTGGAGTGTAAAAAATTGGCTGGGACAGTGCTTGGAGCCTGCTAACTCCTTCCATGCAGCCTTGGGACAGTCAGGCAAGTTCTTAGAGGTTATTTTATGAAGGACCCCAAACCTGTCCAAACACAAAGCATCACAGTTGCAGCAAAGGCCATTTCTACCTGCAGATGCTTGAAGCAGCAGTACATGTTATTCTGATACAATTTCAGAAACCCAAGTAGTAATGAGGAGTGCAGCTTGCGAGAGGAGTCTGTGGCTGCCTGTGGTTAATGGATAGGTAGGTTAATGAGTTAGGCTGCCCTCCAGAAGTCTGGATAACAAAGTCCAACTTTCTTTTGTCTTCACAGTTCCACCAAAGATCTCCAATATCTCCTCCGACATCACCGTGAATGAGGGCAGCAACGTGACCTTGGTTTGCATGGCAAATGGGCGTCCTGAACCTGTCATCACCTGGAGGCACCTCACTCCAACAGGTAAGAGACTCAGCTGGTCTCAACTGTGCTGGTGATTTGTGAACTGTACAGTAGTTTCCTTCTCTTCCAAAATCAGTAGAAAATTTCAGTAGCAATACAGGCAGCTGTAAAAAAGTGGCAAGAATCTTAAATGCACTGCAAGCTTGTTTTGCAGTGTGATTTCCCAGGCACAATAACCAGGTTGTCCGAGGGAACAAATGAAATTACTTCAGTGGACGCCCTACAGAATTGGACTTGTAATTCTATTTAGCTTTGGTCTTCATCTAGTTGTCCCAGTCTCTACTGCTGGTAATACACAGTACGGTGGTGGAGACAAAACACTGCTGGTGCCAGAGAGAGGGGAAAGGATTTCTGGTTAGATATTACAATGAAGAGGTTCTTTCTGAAAACTGAACTTGCTTCTTACTGATTTGCCTTAAAAGGGAGAGACAAACAGTGGTGGAGATGATTTCGTGTTACTCTCCGCTTTGCCAGACAGTCTTCCTGTGTCTTGTGAGGGGAGTAAAGAAGGCATTTGATCTACAAGATGAGTGAAGTGCAGGTTGGAGACAGAATAAAGGAGAACTCACCAGCTTTGTTCTGTTATCTAACTGTGCCTTCCACACTCAAGGATGTGGCAAGCTTGGAGGTAGAATGTCCTTTCAGTAGTGAGACTCCATGGGGTTAGCAGCTTGGGTTGCAAGGAAACCTTCACCTCCTAAAGATTTATCAGCAGGATGGGAACAAGAGGTAGGTTTCTCTTCCTCTGTATCATGTCCTTTGAGGAGAGAACTCTACCTGATTTCTTTTGCCATCGGATATTCTGTCATCTAAAACGCATGGGGAAAGCATTGATTAGCTCCATATGAATAGTCTTCTGTGATATTCCCATATACGTAAAGGGTTAAAGAGGGTTTGAGGTAGGCAGAGTACAAACTTTCTGCTTGTGCTATGGACAGTCAAGCTATCTACTGCAATTCAGCAGCCGGAAAAGGGGAGAACATTGCAGAAAGAAGGTTGGAGAGCAAAAGGTAGAATGACACATTGGAACAGAACTCAGTCCAAGGGCTGCATCCAGAAGTGCCTGGATTTGGGACCTGTGGTTCAGATTGGGATTACTGAGATTTCCTGTCTCATCCTTTAAGCCAAACTAAAGTCCTCCTGAGCTCTCATGTATATGAAAGCCAGATATACAGTTTGCTTTTCTGGCCCATTTCTAACAATATCAAAACAAGAAAGATGGGGAAAGACTGTCAGGAAGAGGTGGGAGGACCAGAGCTGGTGAGGGGAACACTACTCCTCTGTGGTGTCATCGTTACTACCTGACTTTCCTCTTGTGCTATTTTCAGTATTAAGCATGACTCTGATATTTGCATATATAGGGGAAAAGAATGTAAATTTTTTTACCTTTATTTATGTATATAGAATCTTACAGCTCTGGCATTTCTGCTCGTAAGATTTATTTCATATCAAATCTTCCATCCTACTGCTACATCCTTTCAGTCCTCCATCTCTCTTTTGTATTCAAGTAGGAGACACTCCCTAGCTTTTCCCTGAGCACAGCCTAACATTGTTAAGGGCGTTACAAGGATGCTATCTTAAATCTTTATGAAAACTAAGGCCTAGTACATGTGAGATGCGTTGTTCAGAACAGCAATAAGAAGATTCTTATCCTGACTTCATCACTTCAACTGCATGTTCGTGCTTGGTGTTTTTTTCCAGTTGTACTGTCTGCTCCATTTGTCAGACACAGACGACTTTTCTCCCTTTCAAAAAGGCTCAAATCTTCATTTGAGGCAAATCTTCATTCTGGCTGTCCCCTCTGGTGAGCAATGAGACTGGGGAATGCCATCCCCACTTTGATTCCAGGATCAGTTTTCCTGGGTCTGTTGTTCAGTTTTCCAACATGCCCCTTCACACTTTTTCTCCTGTGCTGTGTGTCTCAGAGGTGTGGCCTTGTTAGCATCCCTCAGTGCCATCTCACTGACTCCCTTCCAATCCGTGAGTCCTCCCCTCTACAGCAAAGCCTGCCAAACACCCCCTTCCTAACCAACAAGAGCTGGGGATGAAGGGCAAGCAGTCCCCAGTCTGTCACCTCCATGTCTCACTGCTGCTTGTTCTCTCTCTTTTTCCCCATCTCAACCCATCTGTTATCTTTTACGGGTGAGGAACTGCTTTCAGGCAGACATCAGGTCTTTGAGCAGCACGTAGCCCATTAAGGCACTTACCCCAAAATGGGGACAGAAGGGCTCCTTTCATTTGTTTTCCTTGATGTTGACAATTATTATAAATTCCAAATCTATTCCAGAGCTGCTGCAGTTAGAAACACATCTTGTCTTGGAATCTCCCTTTTCCAGAACTGTAAGGTTCTTTGGCTCCATTTACGCTATTTTTGAAGACATCTGCTATGCATCAAAGAGCTATTTTAGATCATTGTAAAGGTTTCTAAAGTATATCTCTCTCCTTGGATTTTTTTGCAGTTAAACTCATGACTGCAGAACTGGAAGAACAAGTGTTATTGAGCTTGTGTAGGAGGTTTTGAATGGACAGGTTGTGAAATTAAACCAGCGTTGGGGGGCGAGAGGGCCAAATTACTTTTTCTTTGTGCACTCTTCTCAAGGAGTTCCTTAGCAAATGTGACTGTTGTTTCTTTCATTCATTGACTTGGTCAATAGTGCTTGTTGGCTAATTATCTGAGTTAGGACCACAGAAATAATTTATTTCTTGTTGGCTGGGAGGTGGAAGATACAAATGCAAAGGGAAAGTGGTGTTATTACGTATGCAAAGAAGGCAGGGATGCATGTGATAGTTCATTTAAATGCTGCTGGACCTCGGGAGTGATCGTAGCTCACTCATTTGCCTATGTGGGAAGTTAAAAAAATTGCTTTATAAAATGCTATATCGCTTCCTTTGCTGGTCCTTCATGAGCAGTTGAACTAGGTGTTTTTGTCACATCAACTGTAAGTCCCCAAACCCTGAAGCAACCCATAGGAACAAACCCTCTCCTTACCCTGTGAGATAGCTGAAGTGTGGCTGTGGTTGTTGACTGTAGCACTGACACCTGGGAGGAAGGCAGGTAAAGGGAAAAATACTGTAATAATTCAGATGGCGAATGACAATACAGATCAACTCTAATTTAATGAAAGTGGGAATGACATTCCTTGGAATGACACTCCTTGGAATGACACAAGTTCTTGCTCTCCGCCTCCATTCCTCTTCAGATGATTGACTGATTGGGTTTTGACAGAGCAGGTGGAGCGAGTCAGCCAGATCCTTTTCTTCGTTATCCGACAAGCTATTATGTTGTAGGTCATTGGCAACCTGGCCTAACTAGTTGTGGATAGTTTAATAGGCATTGCCTGGGAACGCAAACAGCTTCATTAGCTCTTCTCCAGCCAGCCAAGCTTTCTTCTGGGATCGCCGACCTGCAGCTTCCAGCAACAGGCCAGAACCTCCCTGCTCATAGTCCAATCCCTTTTCTGTGATTCAGGATATGACTGTGGGCTTACTGAGCCTTCTGTGCCCTATGCTTTTGCCATCCCAGTTTGTGACTGTAGCAGCCCTCTGAACTGGATTTGTCAGGAAGCTCTGATTTACTCAGTTAGAGTGGGGGTGAGTGTTGATGATTTCCTACCCAGAATATGTGAGTGAGCACTTGTCAGCATTAGAAATGCTTCACTAGGGGATATCCTGTAGTCTCTCATATCTGGAAAGGCACAAACCCCGGATCCTTCCCTCTATGACTTTGTGTGAGGTGTTATCCTATTGTTTTCTTCTCCTTAATATTAACTCATAACCTATATGATCCATGGCCCACAAAGGTATAGACTATTTTTTCCTTGCTGAATGCGGACCAATCAAATTTGCAGCAGTTGCACCACAGCCTGGACAAGGTCCCAGCACAGGTCCAGGTCTCATTTATCACATTGACACGTTCTGTGTAGGCTACCACAGGCAGCCTGCCCCTCTATGACTAGTTACGTTAGGAGATGCTCTGTTTTCTCTGCACCGTGCACCAAGATAACAGCTAACACAGCCAAGAAAAGCATCCAGTAAGATAGTTTACAGATGGTAGGCAATGCCTGCTTTTGAGCTCATCTTAGTTTTACTTCACATCTTTCTTGACTTATGTTTATTCAGGCTAATGTGACTTCTGTCTACCCATAAGCTCCTGAGATCACAGTCCAGAGGCTTTGACATTTATCATTCCTCATCTCTACATCTTATTGAGAGCCATGCTAAATGCCTGATTGACTGAAAAAGAGTTTCCTAGGAAAAATAAAGATTCATGCATGTTCATATTCTTATCAATAAACTCCCTCTCAACAGAAGCCCTTAAAGAGTTGTCTCTTGTGATAAAGAGTGGCCTCTTGTGAATTGGGTTAGCAGCAACATGAACATGGACAGCTGTTGCAAGGGCTTTGCATTCCCAGAGATCGCACTGCTGAGTCTGTTGTCCTGGATGGGCAGACAAAGACAGAAGAAAAAGGCAGCTCCTGTCCTGAGGAGCTTGTACTCAAGTTATTAGAAACAGTTCTGTTCATATTTATGCTCCTTTCCCACAAGGTATTGGTGGTTGAAACCTCCCCAAGGGCCTTGCTCATGGGCACTGTGGCAAGTGTCGTGAGATTGGTATCCATGTGTGATGGCAGCCTGAGAGCCTGTGGCAGGGAGACAAAGCTATGTTGATCCCTTTGGGGCTCAGCTCAAGGTCAAACAAATGGAATTTTTACTGATTGTGCATAAGCAGCTGAGGAGCAAACAATTTAGTTTTCCTAGAGCCGTTACATAAGTGTGAAACTTAGAGTCATAGAATGGTTAGCATTGGAAGGGACCTCAAAGACCATCTAGTTCCAACCCTCCTGCCACTGGCAGGGACACCCTCCACTAGATCAGATTGCCCAAAGCCCCATCCAACCTGGCCTTGAACACTGCCAGGGATGGGGCCTCCACAGCTTCTGTGGGCAACCTGTTCCAGTGCCTCACCACCCTCACAGGGAAGAATTTCTTCCTAACATCTAATCTAAATCTCCCCTTTTTTAGTTTAAGGCCATTCCGCCTTGTCCTATGATTCCCTGCCCTTGCAAACAGTCCCTCTCCAACTTCTATAAAACTGCCAGGTATCTCATTTTTGATCCAACTTCCTCAGCCTCGGCCCAGCAAAGCTGTTTGATAGAGAAGAGAACAGTCTGGATTCTCCCAAATTCCACCTGACAGTCTAAAGATACCCACTTTGGTTCAAAAAGGAGCTTAGTTATTACAGTGGTAATCACAGCATAAAAACCAGTCTAGAGCAAAGCAGATAAGTATTGATTGCTACACCCAAGATTCATGTCACAGCATAAAATGAAAGGAGATGGGAAGGTTTGTCAAATATGCCAGTCTGATTCTCCCTAGAGGGTGATAGAAATTCTCATTGAGTCTTAGAGAATTTACCATAGCCTGTGAAGTTTGGAAGGGATAGAGAATACAGAAGAGTGCCACATGCTCTGTGTAATTGAGATGGTATACATCTAATATGTTTATAAACAGCTGTAGAACTCATTGCCATGGAAAGTTATTTAAAGATGAGAACTTGGCAAGACTCAAACAGTTTGTGTGTTCCTGAGGATAATGTGAACAAATCTGGATATTCTTGCTATTCACAACAGAAATATTGAAAAGGATGTTAAACTTCATGCTTTGGGGCTCAATTACTAGAGATCCGGATGAGACGCAAACTGAAAGAGACAGATTATCTCACACCCCTGCTCACTCATGTACCTTCCTTCAGTGCATGCCAGTCATCTTGTAGAGCAGAACACTGAACATGAGGGAAGCAGAGAGCTCTCTGAAGGCACGAGATTCAAGATGAGCTTATAGTTCACACAGGCAACTTTGACCTTTATGTCCTGTGTTTATTTGCCTTTCTTTGCTGTCTGAGCCCACAGCCTTGCTACTGCACTTTGTGTTGCACAGGAGAAGCCAGTTTATGCCCAAAGAGGATAACAAACAGAAAACCCTCAGCCAGAGTCACCACAAGTCAACCCTGTAAGCACTAGCTAGTGATGAGTGGGAAGGGGATTTTCTGGTTATCTAAACTATTTGGATTTAGGCCACCTCTCTGTTGCAGTCTTAAACCCTCAGTAAAGCAGTTGTGAAGAGAAAGAGGTGTGTCTTTTGGGGGGGCAGCATTTGGCTTTTTTTTTTGTTTGGGTTTGGTGTGATTTTTCGTGGTGTTACTGTGCCAGCTCTTCTCATGTCTCACCGTTCTCGCCCTCTAACTGCTTTTGCCTGATCAGGAAATATAAGATTTACAAGGTACTTGTTTGACTCTGTATTTTAGGATGATGGGGGGCAACTGATGATTTTTAACCAGGTCTCTTTTTCCTCCTTTTTTTTCTTCTTGCATCCTCAAAATACTCTCTGGTGAAAATGTGGTGTCATCTTCCACAGAGACCTCCCACTTTGCCTCTTATGTACTCCTTGTTTGTTTTAGGACTCTTTCTGAGATGTGTTTTTCTCTCTTGATCTAATCTTCATCTTATCCAACATTATAGGGGGAAAAAATAAAAGGAAAAGGATGCTGACTCACAAAGAACCTGGGAAAAAAGCCAAAGTTTCAACTTTTTCAGGACTTCTCCAGAAGGCATCCAAAGTTATTTCAACCTCTATTTGCTTCCCACTTCTGCTGGCTTCACATTTTTTTACTTTTCTAGAAGTCCCCTCTTCTTAATGCATGGCCCACAAGCAGGGCGTCTCCTACTCCCTCACCTATAATAAACTTAAGTCCTGAATGTGCTCTCTCCCCAACACACTGGAGAGCTTTGGTTTCTTCCAGCTGTGCCGAGAGATATGTACACTGCACAGAGATCCCTCCTACGGTAATAGTGTCCCATTCGGTTCCTGTGGCCAGCAATGCTGTTTCAATACAAACACTGTTTATGCATGAAACCTTCATTTTCTTAGCAGCTTTGATTTCTCTCTTCTGTCCCATGGCGGAGAGGGAGAGCAAGGCCTCACAAGTATTTTGGCATTTCTGGTGAACAGGTGAATAAGGCTGCTGTGAGGAGGGAATTTACCGTTCTACCTTCAGCAGTGGTTGGAGGGGAACATCTGGAGTCTTCTGGTCAGTGCTTGGCTGCTCCATCTCTGGCAAGATTTTCTGTTCTGTTGCTGGTAAGATGTGGCAGTGGCTTTTCTGCTGCATAGAAACGCTGTTCTTTACAGCAGATTGGAATCTGGTAGAGTTGCCTCCATTTTTCCTTCTCCCAAGATGAGTCTACTACTACTTCTAATCAGCTGTGATGTTAGGGTCTCTTCCATGGCATTTTAAAGGCTGAGATGGTTTGTGTCCATATGAAAACTTTCATATGGGCTGTTGTGGTTCAGCCCCAGCCAGCAGCTGAGCCCCACACTCGCTCACTCCCCCCCCCACCCCACCCCCCGCCACCGTTTAATGGGCCAGCAACGGGAGAGGAAAACAACAAGGAAGCAGCAGTAGTTATAACTGGATGTACACAAAGGCGATGACAAATGGAGCACTTTACTGATCCTCAACAGACCCAACGGACCAGACACTCAGTCCCCAGCCAGCCTGTCCAGGAGCAGCACAAGCCCCTCCCCGGCCATGACAGCACATGGGATGGAATAGCCCTAGCCAGCTTGGTTCACCTGGCCCAGCTCCTGAAAATTAACCCTATCCTGGCCAAAGCCAGGACATGGACATACAGAAGAGCAGCATTTTTCTAGTTCATTGCATGCTGTGATGTTGCTGTCTGTGCAGCTCTGTACAGTCACTACCTCTCCCCTCAAGGCTAGTGCATCTCAATGGAGACATTCCTGATTAGTAGGGACATTCAGGAATAACTAGCTGCTTCTTTCTCTCTCCTCCTTCCATGAGCCAGTCTTGAAGGATCCCAGAAGGCAGGAGGTGGCAGTGAAAACTGAACACCTGAGAAGATGAGAATTCAAAATTTTCCATGATTAATGATGACAGGAAAAGGAATTGCCATACACTACCATAAGCAGGATCTCAGCAGCAGGTTAACGAACCTTACCAAATTCTCCATCATTCCACCAGCACAAACCCATTGAAATCAAGAGACTTTCCCGTCATGACTGAGATGAGAAGAGGCAGCCTGCTGCCTACTCTGCCTAGTGTGGTAGACACTGTCCATCTTGCCCTCCTTCCCTGCCAGCCTTCCTTGTGCTGCAAACCTGCCATTGAGCGCTCTTGTATCTTACCTATAGGTATTCTACTACAGCAAAACAAATTATCTGGAGAGAATGTGGTTGAGTGCAGGACATGACAGTGTGTGCATTATCGTATCTCCCCCTAGTGATCTGAACTAATGAGTCTGCTTTGGATCTCGGGCTTGGAGCTACTCCTTTCATGAGAGAGAGTCTCTGCGTTCGTGAGGGCAAAGGGCTGATATTTTAGGACTGGGTCCCACTTCCTCTGCCATCTAGAGGTCATATTCCCCACTGGCAGCTCCATGTTTACAGCTGTAGTTCACATCTGAAAATTTAAATGTGCTTGTAAAGATACAGAGAGATTGAGTGTGAACTAAAGTGAGAAAAAAATTCACAGCATTTTAAATTTAATAGTTTCAATTCCAACATCCTTAAGAAACTTAACCTTAAGAAGAAAATGGAGAGGCTGCATTTTTTTTGCCTTGTAGCTGTAATCTATAAGTACTTTCACTTTAGGCAAGCGTATTTCTCATTCTTTCTTCACAGTAGGAGACAGACACACTAATAAAAGGGGAAAGTTAAGGTAGTAGCTTATAGTGGTTCCCTGCATTTTTTTTCATTTAGAGGGAGAGACTTCACCATTTTTGTTATTATACTGTTATGTGTCTTCAGCTGATCTCAATGGCTTCACTGACTTCAGTGCCTGGTATATTCTGCACTGGAGCCAGAGCTACTGTCTTCTTTCGTCTGAGGACCACAGTGAACATAGATGACAGCATCCACTGCAGCACACGGCTCCAGCCAGGACAGTGGTGTCTGGAGGGAGTTTGTCTTATAGCCCCAAAGCCTTCACCCCTTCTGGCTTCTCCTGCGGAATTGTCTGTCTGTTGCCTCTGCCTCCACCCCCACGCCAATCCCACTTTATATATATATATAAAAATGCCACTTGGCTTATATATCCCAGCTCTACCAATAGCTGGAAAATAGTGAGAGAGAGAGAGAACAGAGGAGTGCAAAAAGCAGAAAGGAAAACATGATTTGCAAGAATCTTTTGCAGAGATAGACCCAGAGCAAAGAAAAAGCCAGCTTTGGGGGCAAGACATCCCAAACCTGCTTGCCATCATGACCGCAGAAAGGTGTCACTCGGCCTCCTGTGGTGTGGAGCTTGTGTCTGAATACAGTTGTAGTGGAAGTGGAAGTCTCCCAGATGAAAGTAGTAACACGAGTGTCCTGGTTTCGCCTGGGATAGAGTTCATTTTCATCCTAGCAGTGGGTACAGTGCTGTGTTTTGGATTTAGGATGAGAATAATGTTGATAACACACTGATGGTTTCATTGTTGCTGGGCAATGTTTACACCAAGTCAAGGACTTTTCAGCTTCTCAGCTGTCAGGCTGACAAGAAGGCTGGGAAGGGACACAGCCAGGACAGATGACCCCAGCTGGCCAAAGGGATTCCATACCATATGGCGTCATGATCAGTGTGTAACTGTGGGGGAAGCTGGCCAGGGGCATGACCGCAGCTTGGGAACTAGCTGGGCATTAGTGAGCGGGGGGTGAACAATTGTGCTCTGGATATTACTATTACTATTATTATTATTTTTCTTTTCTACCCTATTAAACTGTCTTTATCTCAACCCCTGAGTTTTACCTTTTTTTTTTTTCCCCACTGAGGGGTGAGGGGGAAGCTAACAGCTATTTGGTTGTTCTTGCTGCCTGCTGGGTTAAATCACAGCAGCATGGCTGCAACAGGCCCTGTTGTTGTGAACACTTGTGCTCTTTTTCCTTCCTCAGCCTCCTTTCTGAGCATTTGAGAAATGTCTTCAGAACATCCCTCTCTTTCCTGTCTGAAGGAAAACATGAGAGACTGAAAATATGATTCAAGAATTATTATTTTTTTTTAGGAGGTGCATGTCCAAAAGTGTTGTTCTTATTTCTTCTTCAGTTACTTTTTCTTTGTCTCTGAACAGCACTTGAAAAATATGACTCTTCTCCTGTACTCAATATTTTTTCATGCACTGGCTGAACAAATCATCTGTTCTCGTAAACTCTCACTGAGCGCCCACCGCAGTGTTACTGCGGCAAGGGAGCAAAGCAGGCAGCAGCAGGGAGGCTGGGAGGGGATGGTGAGTGCAGGCCCATCCAGGGAAGCAAAAGCTACCCTCTGATGCAGCCTTTGAAGATCATGTCCAGTTTGGGATAACTTGAGCCATTTGAAGGATGAGCATATTCTGCCAAAGGATCAGCAAAGGCTGCCAGCAAGACAAGTGTAACGCAGGTAATGGTGGCCTGGGAAAGGCAGTGATCATGAATGCTGTATGCATTATTTGTGGGCATTTTACTATGTGTTCATTTGCTGTCCTCACTGTGCTGGTGTCTCTGCATGCATTTTGTGCACAGGTAAGCTCTTTGACATTTACCCGCCTTATACACCAGCCTCACAAGCCCGCATTTCCTTAACGGTGGAATTGTGAAACATAGCAGTAAGCATGGAAAATGAAAGCAGGGGAGAAGACAGACAGTATCCTGAGTCATATTGTACCTGCCATCCTTTGACTGTGGGGCATGGATCTGTACAGCTGTCCAAAGCCTGTCTGTACAGCCTAAGCTACAGTTGCATGAAGGAGATGGAGAATAAGTAATTTTAGTGTCAGTCATGATAAGAGGCAAAATTTCAGAAATTCCCTGAACTGCCGAAGCTCAGATCAGGCTCCAAACTTTGCAACTCCAGCCTCTATCTGACATGCTCACTGGTATCTACTGCATTTATCTCTGCTGTACTCAGGCACCTTCCAAGCACATAAATAATTGGTTCCTGCTTCTGTCTCCCCTTCTGCCCAAGGGACTTGAAGTTAATTTGTGCTGACTATTAGTCTTTGAGTAAAGGCTGCTATTGTAAAAGGATGTCAGGGCATATACAGATAGATGGTCCTTGCAGTGTGAAATTGTAAGCATCTCCATTTCCATGTGAGGAGATCTACAACCACTTGCCTGCTGTGAGGAGGATTCCTTGTAGCTCTTGGGAGATTTCCAGGGAATGACACAGGTGCAGATGGGAAGCCCACGTTCCCTAGATATTCCTCCAGCAAGCCCCAGCTCAGAAGCCTGGAGCTGCATGTACCGCAGCTTGGGTGAAATACAGGCATGTGCAGAGGCAAGTCACTCCATGTGAGAGTCCAGCCTATGCCTTGGGAAAAGCCAGGATGGGTCTCCAAGTGCATGCACAGAGCAGGGGCTGTAAGGGACTTGGGGACAAAGAAAAGTCAGATTTGCCATGCGGCATCTTTGGTGTGAGATGAGGGAAGGAGACTGTTAACTCAAACAGACAAAAGTAATTAGAGGAGTAAAATAATAGATTAATGAGCAGACAGTGTCGGGGGAACTTATTAATTATCAGTAGAGGATTTCCTTCAACGTGCAGGCTGGTCGAGGGCATGCGAGATAGCAACCAAAACTCTAGTCCCATTTAATACAGCTGCTGGGGGATTAGTGGCGCTGGGTGCCTGGAGAACGATAGCAGAGGTTGAGTTAAATGGTTCCTTTGAATCTCGTGTTATGTGTGGCTCCGGTAACAGCTGGGGAGGAGGGGGATCTGGGAAATGCTAGATTTTATCTAACTGATGTTAATAATGGCTCAATAAAAATGCTCTGATAAGAACACATTAAAGTTGCACAGTTAAGCACTCACAAGCCAGGTAAGGTGAGCTTTAAGGTTACAAATGCAACCTTAACTCTTCTCCTGCTGAGTGTACCTTAGCAGGCAGCCTTTAATTAAGGGGCATCAGGCTATTTCTCAAGTAATATATCATAACATTGGTTAATGGTCTCTTCAGCTTTGGACAGGTGCACACAGTGTCTTGTAATATTGTGTTTTTGTCTGTGTGTGCCCGGTGAAAGACAAGAGTCCATTCTAATTATGGCACTGAGAATACTGCATTAGTTGCACTTGAGCCAAACAAAGTGGTTTAGACACAGGGTCCATTTAGACTGCTCAGATACAGGAAAACCCACCATCCATTCTCTCAGCTCATCATTTCACATGTCAGAAAGCAGTAGGCGTGGGAGATGTTGACATTAGCTGCAAGTAGTGTTGAATAAGGCAGTTTCCTTTCTAAGGACTTATTTTGACTTCTTTAGCTTAAAATATTGTGGTTTTTACCTAGTTGCCTTACTGAAATATTCAGACTGTTCACAGGGTAAGATGTTACTCTGTCCCATCAAACTGTGCCACAAAATACGCCTTTCTTTCATCACCCAGAAGGTAACTGTTCACTTATCAACATATTTTCCTTTTGGGACTCTTGCATTTACAACTTTCAGTCTCATTGCACGTACAATGGTTGTGATATAATGGGGAAGAGAGAAAATGTAAAGGGCAAATCTGTTCTTGGGGAACATTGCAGAAGTGAACAGATTCATTGGGATTAAACCACACATTGCAGCTCTGACATCCTTCCTTGATGGTAATGCTGAGTCGTTAGTCTGCCCATTGAACACAGAGTCCTTTGAGGGGAAGCCATCCCTTCTGCTGTGTAAGTCCTTGAGTAAAAACCTCTGTCCTTCCCTGCCAACCCTTACTGCAGTAGTCTTAGATTTCTCACAAGTCTCCATCCATATGTCTGGCAAGCAAAACATGCAGCACCCCCTGCTACCCCACTGCTCATCCTTGTAGCTACATAGGGAGGCCTGCTTTGGTTGCATTTGAAGCAGATATTCGGCATTGTTGGACTATGAGTGTCGTCAAACCTGTTGGGCATCGTGTGAGTTGGGGTGCAGACTTGCACGTGTGTTTGAGAGCATCTAAAGCATTTTGAATGCCCTGAGCTTTATCCTTTGCATTGTGGTTCACTGTCCAAAGAATGGATGGGGTAGCAGGAACAGCAAAGCCAAGGGCGACAGTCTAGCAGCAGCCAGAGATCTGCAGATACTTTTAAAAGTTTACAAATGTGTATTCAGTTGTCCCCAGCAAGAAACAATTGCATTGTGAGAGCTGTCCCTTAGAGGCCAGTGCAGGCTGGTCAGTGTGGAGCAGAATCTGATCAAGAAGATTACACGTGAAAAGGAAAGGTCACGTAACCCCCGGTGGCCCTCCAAGAAACAGGCACCGTCTGGTCATGGGGGAGCAGAACTTACATGCAAGGTACGAGAGAACAACTGCGAAGAGGAAAGGTAGAAAATTTCACCGTATGGCGAAATATGCTGATTAATTTTTACAGACCTGCATGGATCTGAAGTGAGCTAAAAATTTCCTCACTCAGAGACTTTGGGGATCACTGAGCAGAGTTTGTTTAAAAGAAATGAGCTTCATCTGAGAGGTTTTGCAACTTGTGCTAATGAGAGTCTGTCTGTCAAACTTAAGTGGCATCAAGTGGCTCAGAGCAAGGGCTCTTGGGCGTTAAATGGTTCCTACCAAATACCAAGCCCATTACCATGATTGGCTGTTATAGCCCTCTAAACGGCAAAAGTGATTAAATTGGTCGTTATGAAACACTAAAGATGCATAATTATGAAAAATAAGGCTTGAGTAAGAGGAGATTTCATCTCACTCACTGCTTTGTATCTCAAGGAGGAATCAACGTAGAAATGTTTTAAAAGCAGCCAAGGGTTACCCTTGTCTGATTTTCTCCTGACAGTCTGGGAATCATGAATGTGTTTGGAAGCAAGGATGCTTCTCCAGTCTCTAGGCTGATACATGAGCTGGAGACTGAATGTCCCAAGTCCTGCTCTCTGCATAAGATAGTATTTCTCCCTTATCAGGGAGGTTTTGACTCCCTGCTATCCCTCACTTGATCTTGTACTCAGAGGGAACTCATCTTTTCTTGGTAATGTGCCACGGGACACATCTAACTCATCCAGCTGCGTGGAGTGATGAAGAGTGAACACACTGGGTCCTGTCAAGAGGGACACCACAGCCAGCTCTACTGAAGCCCCAGCAGAGCAGTGCACGGCAGCACTGGTGGTCAAGGGAGGTTACACCAGGCAGAGGCAGCTCCAGCAAACCAATGACTGTTAAAGCAGTAACATTCATATATTTAGCCGATTGCGGGGGCGGGGGGGGAGGGTGGGTCAGAACTAAGTACTGAGGGTTATTCAGCAGGAAACTGCCGTGGGAGGCCTTGAGATGCAGCCAGTGCCAAGCAAATTCAGCTCTGCCTGTCTCTCCCTCCTGTTTGTTAAGGTGAGGTCCGGTGGATGACTTTCCTTGCTCCCCCTGACCCATCAGGCACTCCTGTCTTATCTGGGAGGGATTTATGTCCTCAGAGTGTCAAGCTCAGGCATGGGCACAGGTACGTTTTCTCCTCCTAGGAAACCCTCAGCTGTTCGAAAGGGCTCTTCTCGGTGCCGTGGAGAGGGGCTTTCTAGGAGGCAGTTTAACAAAGATCGATTGCAGAAGCGAAGCGTCAGGCCTCCTGTCGCTGGCTTTGGGTAGCTGTGTGTGAAGGGGCAGGGGGCATCGAGTATCCGTGGAACTCTCGGCAGGTGGGTGAGGGGGTTGAGTGATGAGCTGCAGAGCTGTTACACGTCTTTGAGCTTAGGGTGTCATAGGGGTGTTGGGGGAAAGGGTTGTGAAATTCAACTGGTGAAAAATGGGAGGCCGTTTGCCTTGGTAGCAGCTCGCTTTCCTGTTGGTGGGCAACTCTGAGGTGCTTTGCACCCTTCCTGCTCTCCCAGCCCTGCTTCCCAGCTGAGCCAGTACCCCCCCACTGCTGCTTTGGAGCACCACTGAAATGTCATTCTCCCATTAAAAGGGTGGAGTATCACCAGGCACAGGGCAGAATACATGCATGTTGGTTTTCTGGTACAGTTCAGTCAACCCAGACTTCCTAAAGCTCTGACGTTCCCAGTTTGCACACACCTTCAGCAGAAGTAGAGTCTTTATTTACTCATTTTACTTTATTTTTAGTTCTCTCCCTCTTTTGTGCCACCCCAGCCCTAGAAGAGTTTTATAACCTCCTTAGAAAGAGTAATAGAGGTGCTGAGCTATGCACAGCCTCTGGGGCTCTCTGCTCTCCTTGGGTTGCTGCGCTTCTCTAGGTGAGCACTAGCTTAGTCACTGAGCCCAAGTCCTTGTTTCTCTTGTTACAGCTAAGTGGTCACAAGGGATTTGCTGGCATTTACATTCCCTTATTCCTTACATTCCCTTATTGTAATGTACTAGCAGATCCCACCCAAAACACAGCTGACCATTCATCTCTCTCATCTATCTGTCTGTCTCTGCTCTCCTTCCTTCCTCGTGTGACAGCTGATGTTGAGTATTTCAGGAACTTGATTTGTTTGTAAATCAAATGCCTTTAAAATTGATTGGACGTTGTTTAGTATCAGAGTATGTCATTTAAGGCATTAGTCACTTTAAAGAAAATACTCTGTGTGTGTGTGATTTATGGCATTATTCATATCCCAGAAGACAAGCAATGTCATCTGCATATGTATATATGAGTGTGTAAGCCATCTAGTCAGCTGATTTGCCATATAAAATCATCTTCTCCCCAGTACTCCCATGGCTGCTGTAGCCAAAATAAAATGTGCCATGTCTTAACTGAAAAGCCAAGTACCTCTGCCTGTTGAAGAGACTGCACTCTTCACAGAGATAAAGTTGTAACACACCTCTTGGCATATACCTGTGCCTCGAAATCTAGGCTACTGCTACTGTCTGAAAAACTACGTGTGTTAATTTAAACTGTGTCCTGAAAAGTTTCAGACCACTCTTGAGGTGTTGAACAGAGAACAGCTTGTGAAAATGGATTGATTTCATTCCTTGGATGTTTTTCTAACTTTTTTTCATAGCTTCTTGTAATTTGCACATAGTTGTTGTCTTAAATCCCCAGCTGTACTGTAAAAGATTATTGTCCATAAGGGTGAATGTTTTTCATGAGTTCTGGTTATCGGGATGCAGAAGTATTTCATTATGGCAGCTCTCTTCCAAAAAACACTGTGACCACTGTGAAGTTCCTTGCCCACACAGTAGCTTACAGGCATTTTAAAAATGTCTACATTTAAAATTCTTCCAAAATGGTGAATACATTTGTCTAAGACTCCCCATTTTCTTGGCCTAAATATGCTAAAATATAATAGGGATTGTGGTTGCCGTTATCTGTGGATGCTACAGGTGTGTGTATCAGGACCCAGCTCACTTAAGAATTAAGCTTTCTCACTCAAAACGCTTCCCTGTAGAAAAAAAAATAGCACAGATGCCTTGAAATCCTTAATTTGTGTTCGGGGAACAGTTTTTCAGGAAAACACGTATTAGAGAGCTTGGAAGAGAGAATGAGTCAAAAACTGAGCTGTGTATCACGTGTGGGACCTTTTCCCAGCAATTTTTCATCTTATAATTTGGTCTATAAGCCCCAACTGCATTTTAATCAGTTGTTCTTGACAAGGATGACTTTGACGATGACAAAAAGTGGGATTAGGGGCGGGGGGGGAAACTCAGTTATATAATCAAAGTTGTTTTTATCTAGTTTGAAAATGCCTCAAGACTTCCTCAAAGTTTACAGCCTTCGTGGCCAGGATGAATTGTACGGGGAATTGTACCTAAACAGGGAGGTTGCATGTTTCCAGCTTAAAAATGAATATACTAGAGGTAACATTGCCTTGTGACTGTGGTCTTTGGTCTTACTTACTTTGCTGATCTTTGTCACATCACTCCATTTTGCCTGTATGTTGTCTCTCCCTTTGCCAATTCTTTTTTTTAAATCTAGTGGTTATACAGTGACAATAAATCTAGGAGAGAATGTTGCAAATTCCCTGTTTGCCCCTCCAAACCCTAGCTTGGAAATTCATATTTAAGGTTGTAAACAGAATCCACTTGGACCCATCTTCACATTGCTATGGCAAATGGTGTGCATCGTCTTTAAGATGCTGGAAAATAGGTTCACAAGGAGACAGCTTTGCTCAGGAGAGTTGTCCAGAACAGATTTTCTGAAAGTGACTTTAAATATAAAAGCACTGTCAAAATACTAACATTATCAAAGACTACTCACTTAGCTGGCTAGCCTGCAAACCCAAAGACCAGACCACCCACTAGCTGTTGTTTACTAGTCAGCAGCCTGGTAGAGGTGAGGACATGGCAAATAACCGCGTACCAAAACAATCCCCCTGTTACTTGGCCGTCCTTTCTCTGACCGTTTGTAACATAGGCTCTTTTCTCTCCAGAATTCCCCAGGTCAGGAAAAGAAAATGGAGTGAGGTAGTACCCTTGTCAATAGCTCTTCCGTCAAAGCCTGCCTAATTTATATGCTGGCAATAACTAAATGATGCCTGTGGGGAAAGGCAGCAGAGACAGGGCTGTTTGAGCAATTTTAAGCGATCCTTTCCCATATGCATTTTTTTCAGTGTTCTGAAGGCCATTTTAAAAGGTAACTTCAAATTCCTGGACTTGCAAAAGTGTGAAGCAGCGGGGTTATTAAAAACATGCAGCCCTCTGTAAGTATCTGAAAGAGAATACAGCTTGTACTGAGGTGTTGCGCAAGAAGATAAGAACGCTTGCTGTCTCAGGATGCTGTTCCCTGGAGGGGTATGGATAGCAGTCTCCAAAGCGTTTGCCCCATAAATGTGCTGCTCGGGACAAGAGTGTTGCTGGAGCCCCTCCTCATGCCGGGGGCTGGAAGTTCAGGGGCTATTAGAGTGGAAGAGCGTTAGTTGGCAGAGAGCTTGGAGCAGATGCCCATGGGGGGAAGAAGGCTGCCGTGCAGGATGCCTGTCACACGCAGGAACCCAGCGTACTGGCACTTCACAAACAGCATCCTCGAGGACACCAAGCCTGAGGGTTTCCCTGCTTCTGCTTCTTTAGCTCATTTAAATAAGCACTGCTGCTGGACTGAGGGCTGATCGGGCCTAAAGACTGAGCATCCCAGCCACTGAATGTGATCTGTACTTTGCCCTTCTCCACTTTTCAAAGCAGGGAAAAGCAAACCCCTCATCTCTCTGCAAACACAAAACATTTCCATCCGTTTTGGAGGTTGTCACAGGCCATATCCCCACCATGCCACAATGCAATTGTCAGAGATGCTCCCCCTTTCTCCCACCACCGCATTGCACTGAGAATCGACTCTTTTCTCCGTGTGAACATCAGAAGCCAATATTCATAGCTTCTTCCCTCCTTTTGCTGCTTGGTGCTGGCAGCTGCTCTTCCACTCCCTGACTGCGCTTGAGATACCTGCCGCAGTAATGGGATCCTCCTGCAAGCTCTTTAATTGAAAGGAATTTCTGTCTGGCCTGGAGATGTCAGGAGGCTGACAGAGACGTGTTTCTGTAAAATGAGCCTAGATCTACATTACAGCAGGCAGTGTCTGGATCACTGAGAATCCTTCACACTCTCTGGCTGCGGCCAGCTTTTCAATGGGGGACGTTAATTAAGGTGCGGCTGTCAGGGCGTGGGTGCTGGAGACCCCTCCAGCTCGGCTGCCACCGCTCCCTGTGCAGCACCAGCCTGCGAGGTGCCATTGCTTCCTTTCCACTTGGCACTTCCCCTTGCCTGCTGTGCCACTTCCATTTCTGATTCCCATCACTTTGAAACAGAGCCCTGCTGACCCTGCTGACCGCTGCTCATACGTCTCCTGGCATGGTTAATAATAATGGCCTCTGTGGGAAATGATGGGCTGAGACAGAGAAAGGACATAATGATGCTCTGGCTGGGGTAGGCAGAGAGAGGAAAGTGAAGTGACGAGCAGCTAAGCAGCAAGAGAGGGGTGTGCTGACAAAACCAAACAAACCTGCAAATGTCTAAAAACCCACAACAACAGCATCCCAGAAACAAATGGGGAGAGACAAGCTTGAGTCCCTGAGGGAGAGAAGAGGGGAAAAGAGAGAGAGAGAGGAAAGCGAGCAGAGAATCGGCCAATAATTGAAATGGCATCAGGGAAGAAAAGAAGTGGAAAGCACAGAAGGAAAGACAGGTTTGGAATTGGCAGATGGCAAAGAAAGAGGATGAAAGACAGAGGTAGGGGCCATGGAGGAAGGAGTACATGGATGTAGAGAGTGAAAGGAGAAAGCGGACGGAATGATATTTACAGAGCTAACCAAAGAAAATGGTTGTGGAATGGGAGGTGGGGAAGCGTGGAGGGAAAGAGACCTATGCATTGGCAGAGGAGGAAGAGCAGAGGTGCACTGAGCCAGAAGGGAGAAAGGAGAGAAAACAAGGTATCTGGGGTTAGTCAGAGGGAGGAAAGAACAAAGCAGTGGGAGATAAAGAGTTAAAGAGCAAGTTGAAGAGCCCCAGGTCTATGCCGTTAAAGTTTACCAGAGGGACACAAAGAACAAGTTTTGGAAACTCAGGGCACCTGATGGCACCTGCTTCTCCAGGGCTTGACCAGTCCTCATCAGCTGCTTGGGCTTCAAGTATAAATGCCAAGAAACTGCTTTTCATTTTTTGAATAAGCAGAATTTGATTTGATGGAAAAGCTTTTGGCCCTGTGCTGCAGCCCACCACCCATATCACAGAGCAGGCAGGTTTTTTGTAGGCATTATCTCCATAGCAGTGTGACAGCACCAGCAAGGAGAGCAGCAGGCATCTCTTGGTTGGGCAGATCAGCCCTGCGCAGGAAGGATGTTTCCTTCTGTTGGTAAAGCAGATCAATGCTGACATCATGCACTGTCAGAGATTTTTCTATCAGTGCAAACAGTTGCTTCTGCCCTTGGCACCCATCAATAACCAATTATGCAATCATCTGCATTTTCTGGCGCACTATTTTTTGCCCCCACACAGAGGAAATCAGGGAAGACAATGAAATTTCCTCTTCGTAACTTCTGTCCCTTGGCTGTAGCTGGGATGAAGCTGTGTGGCAGTTGTTGGAACAGGACTGCTTTCGCGGTGCCGTGGGGAGGTTAGCCAAAGCGCCGGGGTGAGCCCTGACTGCCCAGGCAGAGGTGTGGGGGCAGATCTTTGGCAGGATTCATCACTCTTCCTAGCCGCTCACGTGCTCAATAACTGAAGGCTGTTTTGCAAGTGATCCTCAGTGGTCGTTCACTGAAATGGCAGCACTCGTATCCTGGGTTTTGTGCTCATGTTTGTCCCTGCCCGTGTAACAGTGCATAAGCCAAGGCTCCTCCTGTGCTCCCTTCCCCGCCCCCTCCCCCAAAAAAAAAAGACTCCATGACACCAACCATGAGAATTTTAGATTTCGTGTACTTCTAAGGCACTTCTGGCCTTTTTGATGTGATGGAACAGATATACCTTTATGGTAAGCACAAAAATATTTTAGGGTCGGGTTACAGGTGAAAATACACTTACAAATACAGAGCTTGCTTACTTCACATATTCCACAGCAGTTGTCAAATTGACTCACTGGGGCTTCTTCAGGACAAGGCATGAGAATAAGTCTGAAAAGCAACCACAAAAAGAGCACGAGCACAAAAATACACATTTTTTAAAGATCTGCATCAGTATTTATGGAACTATTTTTTTATTGCTATCCTTTTCCCCAGTTTTTTTTCAACTCCTTAGAAACCTTGCTTACCCCTCCCATCTTTGCCATTTCAGCTTCCACCTATCTCATGCAGAGCGTTCAAATAAGCTCTCGTTCTATTTTTTTCTGGTAAAGATGAGAGTCGTTAGTATCAAATACAAGTGGTTGTGGCATAGAGAAAGGGAGGGACCTGGGTGAGCCTCCTGGCTGGCATTCTGATGCAGATATTTGGTTTTCAATTAGATAATGCTCTCTGAAAGCAGGGCTGCTGAAGCACATGGGACAATATTGACTAAAGGACAAAACAATTCAGTGGGTGACCTTCATGCTCTCGCGTGTAGCCAGTCAGGATGCATGGCGTGCAAATGCCACCCAATCGGTATTCATTTCGTGTGACTCGTAACCAACCCACACCAGGGAATGGATGAAAGGCAGCATTCAGGTATGTAATGTGATTATCAGATAATATATCAGACTGTGATTCCACAAAGCCAAAGGGTCAACAAGACTGGAAAATGTATTTCACAGCTTCTGAGAAGATGAATTTTTGAAGATTAGTGTGTTCTCAATAAAAAATGAATGAATCAATACAGAAAATAAATAGATGTCATGTAACATGGCTCCCACTTCTCCCTAGCCAACCAGGCAAACTACTGAGTGTGTGGACACCTGTGTTCGTATTTGGTCTGAGTTGTGTTTACACATACGAAATGAAAGCCAAGTTCTGGCCCGTTCTCCTATTGAGGGGTGTAGAGGAATTGTGTCGTTCAAGCCTACTGTTTTTGTTAGCCCTTTGACATGGTAGCCTCCCTTACTGAGACCGCAAGATCCTCTCCTGTTGGCAATCACTGTGTTCGGACTCCCAGGGGTGGAGGCAAGATACTGCCTGTCCGTCAGTCCTGGCTCCTGTCAGTAGCCTGCCTAGGGAAAGTTTCCTGCTGGGCATCTATGTGCTTTTTCCTTACCAGCATGCCAAAGATTTGAGTCAAATCACCTTTACCTCACAGAGTAACGCACATTTTCTCAAGAGTCAGCCTTTAGTTGACCTTTGACTAGATGACCTGACCTCCCTTGCATTTGGGAGGACGAGACTGAAGACTGTTATTAGGTCTGGCTGAAGTTGTGGTGTTTAAAGTTTTAGCAAAACACACTCAACTGTTTGCTCCAGAGAGACTACAGCTGTGGTAATGCTATAAATCATTAACATCAACCTATAAAATAGGTTCCCAGGCATTTGCACTGCTGCTTCTCATCTCCGGTATGAGGAATAGCCTATGATGCCAGTCCCTGTCTCAAAGATGATCTGTGTGATCTCACCGGTAGCATTGTTTAGGTTGCTCAAAACCTCACTCATGTCAAACCACCAAGTTCAAAAAGGGGGAGACAACAGACACAGGCGGAAGGGTTTCTGGTTTGTAAATGGATACAGCTGCCCAAAAAAAGCTCAGAGCCATTCTCACAAGGCACTCAGAATAGCTGTGCTGTAGTCAGTGAGAGCAGCTTTTAAGACAGACACTTTCTTTTCTCACGGCTCAAAGAGCAAGTAACAAAAAGTAGTAAATCTCAGAGAAGAGAAATGACCTCTGAATTTTCTCAGGAAAAAAGCTGGCTCTCTTGAACTGAAAAAAATGTAGCTGAGTTTTGTGAAGAAATGTTCCTTACATTAAGGGAAAAAGGGAAGTATGGTAAGATTTTACTGTAGTTAAATTTTAAGGCCAGAAAGGATCATCTCGTTTGATTTCACACATAGGACAGTCCAGAGAATCTGGCACGGCAATTTCTGCATCAAGTCCGTAACATCCATTGGAATGACAACCCGTCTTTCACAAGGGCACAGGTGGCACTGCCGTGGCCCTTCCCCATGGCCTGGGCACATTCATCCAGAGCCCCCAAGCTCTACATCCCCTCTCAAGAGGCTCCACTAAACCTGGCGTCGGGAGGTCATGGTCTCCTCCCCTTCCAAACCAGGTTTCCATTCCATGAAGAGCTTCACACAGCCTGTGGGCTGTGTGGAGAGGCAGGGGAATAAAAGCTAATGAGGTAAAATACAATCATAACGCTCCTTCAAACTCACAAGCTTCTCAGATCGGGTTCTGGGGATGGGCTGTCATTTGTCTTTCTTCCAGACTGGTTCAAACTGGCTCACCTTTCCCCCACTGAAATGCTCGTGATTTGAGTGCCTTAGGTGAGAGAGGCATAACAACTTTGCCGCACTTAGGACATCATTGTCAAATTGAAGGATTGGGGAGGAGCCACTTCACCCAAGGAAAGTATTTGTATTCAGTGACTGCTAAAGTGCAGACAGCTTCCTCTCCATGGTCTCGGAGGGGAGTGAAGCACCCTCTTGCATTTTGCCTGCTCAGGGAAATAGTTTGAATTTGAGAATGTGAACAAGGTAAAGAGGGGGGAAATGAGCAGGTGGTTCCCTGGAATGCACAGCTTTCTGTCCCACTGCAGACACCCCAGCTGCTCATTTTTACCATTTCTGATGCAAGGCTGGAGAGAGATTTACACTGCAAATAGGTGAGGACAGGAGATCCTATCCCTGAGGAGTGCCCCATGTAGCAAATAGAAGACTTTGTGTAATGTTTTCAATTTACAGAGGCTGTTTAAGTGAACACTAAAAGGAGCCAGGAAGAGAGCACTCCAAAGGGTTGCAACATCTGGTTGCATTTTGGACTGTTTCATTGCATTAACATGTGGGCATATTTGAGGGTCTGACTTTGTATCTTGACGTATGCTAACTTTGGAGCAATGGGATCTGCTACAAACAGTAAAATACACATTGAAAAGAAAATACAGTTGGATGTGTGCTGTGCCCCGAAGAGCCAGCAATCAGGCTGTGCACAGGAAAATATATCAAGCAGAAAAAATCAGGAGCCCCCATCAAGAAGGGGACAGAGAAAGGAAGACTCTGTCTAAGTGGCAGAGAAAATTGATATGCTAGATCTTCTGAAGATAGATTCTTGCCTTGTTGTTCAACTAGATGCAGTTGATACCTGCTTTGACTTGCGTAAAGAATGGGACAACGAAAAGGTGTTTGATGCTGGGACTAGGTTGCCATTCTTGGCTTTATCTGTCAGAACTGTTTGCTTTTGTCATGGGGTGGTGGAGAGCAAAGTGCATTCTCTCATATACAGAAAGGTCTGATGGATCTCCCTGTCTCACAGTAAGGTGTAAAGGGAACGCTTCTTTTGAAACTGTAAATGGTATTGAGTTCTGAAAACCTCTTCAGATTTCCTGCTGAACCCTTGGGTGGATCACCACTAGAAGGCAGATCAAATCGCTTGACTGGATTTCTATCATCTCACTGTATAGAAATTGCTGCTGTCAGAGTTTACTGCTGATATTTTGTGCCTACCCATTTATTTGTCAGCCAAGGATCTCAGAGTGGTTTATAATAGTGTGCTATCTGGCTGTTAACCCATGAGACAGGGAGTCATTATTTCTGATTCTTTTTCCAACTCTATCCAAAATTGGAGTGTCTGTCCAACAAACCCCTTCCCCTGTCAGCACCTCTGCAAACAGAGACTGTGCTCTTGCATCTGTCTACAGCCCACCAAGTCTCTCAGACAGGACATGCTCCTACTACATAGCACAGCTGGTATGGAGCAAAGAGTAACTGGAAACTGTGCTCTTTTAAAAGGCCCACCTATTCTGTGTGTTCTCCATACCTAAATACAGCTGCCTTGAAACAATTTGGAATCACAGAATCGAAGAATGGTTAGGGTTGGAAGGGACTTCAAAGATCACCTAGTTTCAACCCCCCCTGCCATGGGCAGGGACACCTTCCACTAGACCAGGGTGCCCAAGGCCCCATCCAACCTGACCTTGAACACTGCCAGGGATGGGGCCTCCACAGCTTCTCTGGGCACCCTGTGCCAGTGCCTCACCATCCTCACAGTAAGAAATTTCTTCCCAAGATCTAACCTAAATCCCCCCCTCTTTTAGTTTAAACCCATTCCATCTTGCCCTGTCACTACACTTCCTGGTAAACAGCCCCTCCCCAGCTTTCCTGTTAGGTCACTTTAGGTACTGGAAGGCTGCGATTGGGTCTCCCCAGAGCCTTCTCTGCTCCAGGCTGAACAAGCCCAGCTCCCTCAGCCTGTCCTCATAGGAGAAGTGCTCCAGCCCTCTGATCAACTTTGTGGCCCTCCTCTAGACTCACTCCAGCAGCTTTGGTAAATTTGGGAATTAATGTATTTTGAAAACTCCAAGCTTATTAAAATGTTGAATTTAGGATAGACTTGTCACATGTTAGACAAGGGATCTTGAAGGTCAGAAGTAGAAAAGGATGATCAAGGAGAGATGCATGTTACCATACCAACAACCCAGAGAGCACCTGTTGTGTGTGTATATTCCCTGTCTCCTAGACCTTGTTCTGACTTTGAGGGAGATGTCTGAGTGGTAAGAAATGCGATAAATTATTTGTAGACCACAGATAATCTTACTCTACCATTCACATAAAGTGGGAGGAAATAGCTGAGACATATGCCCTGACTTACAGTAATAGTTGTAGAACTGAGATTTTAAATCTGTGCCCTACAAATACTTTTCTGTAACTGAATAGTGATGGAGGATGCTCAACAACTTGGATAGGAGAAGCCTGGCAGTATTTCCACCTAAGGACATTTTCCCTGCTGCATGGCTACAGATACTCCAGCAAGAGCATTTTGAACAGTCCATTTGTACGAGTCTCCAGACTGTTCAGGAGAGTTTGATAGGGACCTGTCCCAAGAACCATGGCAGAAATCAATGATGTAAAGTATTTTCAGTGTTAGCAGTGTCACCATGTGAGAATTAGATAAGTGAGTCATCAATCAAGTCCTAACCATGGCACCACAAGCTGTTGGGAAGACAGGACAGCATGAGAAAGGCCCTTTGAGTCTTTGAAGCAGAACGTTTCCTTTAAATGGTCATCTTCCCTTCAGGCCCTCACGCTGACTTTCTAAAGCTTTCTTTTTAGGTGGACTAAAAACTCTGACAAGTGTCAGTACTGTCCCTGGAAAACCGATTTTTATTTAGGCAGGCCTCTGAACCCTAGAGAGTCTGGGCAAATGGAGGTTTGAGAATTTGGTATGGAATTTTATATACAAATCGGTTACTTTTTTTCTCACTGCTTGGACTTCTGCCACTGCCTCCCCAGGAAAGCGATCGGCATTTATTTGTTGATTTATTAGGTAATGAACAAAAGTGATTAATTGGAAAAGGGAGAATGGCGGCTTTGGAGAAGGAAATGCCTGTGACAGGTGTTGAGAGTAAAGCATAAAATCTTCAATCCAGAAATAATGAATTAGATACCAAGAGAAGCAGGAGAGTAACACTTACCTGGCTTTGAGAGAGAGGCAGAATCCCCAGAGGGACTTGTAGCAGGCTGCCAGCAAGCTGAAAACAGAAACAATGCATGATGACAGATAAGTGGTGCTTATATTTATTTTAGGTTAAGAGAAACAGTAGAGGTGATTATTTTTATTTTAAAAGAGGATTAATTTCTTTTCTTGGAAGCTATTTCTGGTTTGCAAAATTAAAAATGGAGCGGATTCTTTGGTTTTATAATACCTTAAAAAGGGGCTTTGAAGAATTTATTTTCCTTTGCGTCTGTTTTATTCCTCATCATTGAATGTGGTAAAATGATAATGCTGTATGTACTCTGTGTGTGTGTATATATTTGCATTTTCCACTTTCTAATTTTTGGGAACATCTCCATTTTTGAATCAGCTAATAACTGTTCATTTATTATACAACAGCTTCAGAAGCTGGGAAGCTTAGAAAGCTAGAACAGAAAAAGTGAGCTACAGGGAAAAGCAAAGGTGAAAAAAAATACATAGATATGGATTCAGTATTGAATAGAATGGGGAAATGGACAAAGGGCAAGAGAGAAATACAAAACTCGGATGTTTCAAATTTTTTTTAATGAGTATTTTTAAAAATACATTTGAACTTGTAACAAAGTTTTCTACTGCAATATTTTTCCGTGTGGAAAAAGATCATTTGAATAGTACATCAGCTGCGAAAAGCCGGTTTTTCACGACTACCCTTCAGCTGAAGTATTTTGTCTGGCTGTAGGGGAGGACGGCGAGGGCAATGGAGCACGGTGTGTGGCCTTCCTATCTGAGAGGCTGCAGTAATTCTGGGAACAAAATGGCTTTAAAATTGTTAAAGGACAGAAATAGACATTATGGTTTACTTCTGTAGGTTCCTTCTTTAGAATACATATCTAAGCCCTTCCAGTGTGCATTCAGCTGTGACACGTGCCTTATGCAAAAGTACCTGGCATCGAACCAGGTAACAAACCTTATTGTAAATGTTGAAAATAAAGAGAAAGTGGAGTGTGGAAAAGGAGTGCGTCAATACAGACATAGCCCTCCTGACTAAGGAAACCCATTCCTTAGCAGCAAGCTGTGCTCGTTGTTAACCAGCAAAGCATATCTGGAGAAAGGCTGCAGCAATGGCAGAACAAATCACTTTAGCATAACACGGTGGGGCTTGGAGTAGGAAGCTGAGAAACCTGAAGTCTGCTTTTGCATCTGGCATGGAATATGTGATCCCAAGTAAACAGCACCCCTTCTTTGTGCCTCAGTTTCCTCAACCATAAAATGGTATTAGTTCATATTTAGAGCACTTGGCGCTGCATGTCTGAAAAGCCTTGTGCAAGAACTGAGCATTATTTATCCTAAATGACAGCACCTTATGCTCGCTTTGCACTTGCCTCTATTACCAGCCCTTTCTTCACTCGTAGTTTTCCTTATTTATGTCTTTGCCTCCCCATTACCTTTGCGTTAAAGCTCGCATCTGCATTGATTTTACATCACTGCACTGTACTGCAGCCATTACAAGTTTACATTTCAGAGGCATCCTTTTGAATCTTTAACCCATTGCTCCAAGAGTCCTGACCACAGGATATCTGTCAGCAGACAACTCCAGCAGCGCTTATTGTAGTGGAGGGTTAACTCACTGGTTACTAACGAGGGAAAGGGCCAAATACACTGGTGATAACTATGTTCCTGCAGCTTCTAACTCACTCCTCCCCAGAGCATATGAGGCTTTTCAAAGCAGGACACTGTCAATATTGTAATAAAATAAAGCACATTGGAAAGCATTGTACTAACTTGGGAAGGTTGAACAGTGTTTCATGTCATGAGGAGACTTCTACCTGTTAGGAAATATGAGTCACTTAAAAAATGAGCTCCCTTGCTCCATTCCTCTGGCTGCGTGTTGTTAAATCACCGTATGTGCAGCACACTCTGGCTTTGTGTGTGCTGTGGCAGCAGCATTTCCCATTGACTGTGGAGGGAGCCAGGCATGACAGCCCTGGGGGACAGGAGCTCTGATTTGCTCACTGCTTTTCTGAACATGAATGCCCAGCACACCTTCAGCTCCACATCAGCTGTCCTGGTAGCTGGTCAGAATATAGTTTTCCGTCTTTTTCTGCCTCCATTCTTCATCTGCAAAACGTTATAAAAGCACCTCTTTATTTTGCTGTGAAACAAAGTTTGGTATAAGCGAGCGTGTCCCTGCACAACAGGAAAAGAACCATGCAGGCATATGAGAAGGATCAATAAGATGCTGAAAATATATATTCATGTGCCCAAGGAAGAGTTTACCTGATGCTCTGAGTTATTTCAAAGTGTGAGCTTGCTGTTGCACATCGGTTAGGAGAGGTAACTAGAACCAAATGAAAGGTTCATCTCAGATGTTCACCAAAGTCCAGCATAACTCTTGTGAAAGTCTTCCTGGCAGGAGCTACAGGGAGAAGGCCTTGTCTCCACGTCTAAACACCAGCCTGACAAAGGCAAGAATAAAACGTTATCTACTGCCTTTCTGCTTGGCAGAGGACGGCGACGTTCTGAGGAACAGTTGAGACACATCAGTCGTCTGCTGGGATGAATTGAAAGCCTAAGTGACCTGTCAGTCAGGTTCACGTTGGCTAGAAAGCTCTGCAAATGATCTCATCACTCGAACAAAGCAGATCCAAGTCCCTTCACTGTATGTGCAGGTATTAGTAAGTGTTTCTATGTTTAAGTTGCTGCATAACTTCAATTGCTTTTCACAATATACTAAAGCACAGATTTACAATGATGCTGGCACATAAGTAATTGCTTAGAGACGGCAGGGCGTAGGAAGCAGAAGAGCAGGTGTCCTTTCATTTTTGAATTAGTTAAGGGACTCACTCGCCAGGAGTTCTGACGCTGGAATTACAGTATCCTGACATTGGCATAACTATGTACTGAATCAAACTGGGTTCCTAATAGCCTTGCCTAGCTGCCGAATGCAAGGGGTTTGAGTTATTCCTCACAGAGTAAACGGTGAGACTGGAAAATAAAAGATCCTGTGATTAATTTACTGAAGAACAGAAGAGATTCATTTTCCACGTGCTTAGTCTCAGTGTTCAAGGGAAATTGCTCGTGCTCTTCTTCCATCTGAGAATGTGCTCGTTTAGTGAGGATGAAAGCTTGAAAACCTGGAAGTCCAATCAGAGCTTGATTTGGGATAAAGCAATTTTGAGGTCATCCAAGGACAGGTAAGGTGGCAAGACTGAGGGTATGCATTTGGATGAAATACTATGATAAAGGACACTTCCTTTAAACTAAGAAGGTACTCTCGTGTTAAATATTAAACAAGCCTATCTTTCGGTCCCCCCATCTAAATCTGGTCCATATCAAAACACTCACCCCTGGTAGTCCATACTGTCAGACTGTTTACAAGCAGAAGCATCTGACCAGCCTAAGAAACGGCCAGAATGGTAGCGTGTGAATGATGTGAATGTAAGTTGTACTTCACACAGTGAGATTTTTAGTAGTCGCTTCTGTCCTTGGGGGTGGGATGTGGGAGAAGTTGTTTGAATGAATGTTTTCGCTGTCATTTGGTTTGGTTGATTTGTTACTTTTTCTTAAAAATCAGCATGACTTGATCCACTGTGAGCTAAAAATTAAGAAACTGTAGGCGAGTACAGTCTGAAGCTGCATCAGTGCATGCCAGCAGCAGGATCTCTTATGGTGGAAGTTTTGCCCTGGGACTTTTACATTCATGTGGGTTCCCACCAGCAGTTCCTTGTGGTGGAGGAGTGCCCAGGTTCAGTGCAGCCCCACGGTTCTGGGTGGAGGACCCAGAGAAACTAGAGTTTCCAGAAACACACAGTGCGGATTGTTTAAATTAATGAGCCGTTGGCATGACAATTTGTATTCTCAGTGTGAGCAAAGATTAAAAGCTGGACACCAGGGACCAAAGAAAAGAGGCAAGTGACAAAGTGTCTCTCGTTTTTTGTCGACACATAAGGCTAGCTTTGCATGGGGAGCCTGCCTCCGAAGATCTGGAAAGCCAGGCTTCCCCAGTAAGGGATAGCTCTGGTTTCCATTGCGTCTGCCTACTGCCCTGGGAAAAGTAAATAGAGCTGTGTGATGGGGATGAAATAGCAACGTAATGCCTGCGGCAGAGAGTACTGCTGCCAGTGACTATTTTTCAGCGCCCTGAGGCAAAACTGTTTCTAGTTGGGACAGGGGAGTGTTGATGTGCTAATTCAAAGGAAATGCTAGATTCTAATTGCTGTGGAGCCAGAGAAGGGTGGATGAGTTTAACAATAGATGAACCACAAGAAGGCATGGCATAAGGACACAGAGATAGATAAGGACCTAGATTTAAAGAAAATGTCTCCAGCCCATTCTGCCAAGATGGTTCTAATTAGCTCTGTTCTGCTGGCCCTCTTCCTCGTTTTCCGTGAACGCATCTGAGGCTATGCAGCTATTGTTTGTCCAAGGTAAAATCCAGCTTTCAGGGGAGCTGGTCTTGTTAATCCTGAGCTCAGCATTGCATTTCAGTTGAGGATCTTACAGTTGGGTTTTTTCTTCCTGTATTTCAGTAGGCTAATGTATTTAATCCCTAACTTGGATACGGTGAGTGGATGTGGACATAAGAACCAACTCAGAACTTGGACACAGCTGGTGATTTCAAGCACAAATTTTCTAGGAGATTTGAAAGCTTGGGGGCTAGTTTCTCTTACAATGATCACTCCTTTTTACATGCCTAGATGCTTCTTGATTTCAGATTCAACAGGGGAAGGAAGTGCCTGATGGGAAGGAAACAGACCAACCTCAAGCTATTTCTTCATCATCTCAAGCAAGAAATCCCCTTAGAGAGCTCATTCAACTGAGATTTGTAGCTTCGTTTTGCAAACAGAGGCCCCTCGCCCTTTTGGTGGAGACATGATATAGAGTGGATAGGGAGTTAAATAGTTTGTCTGAACAGGTGACCCTGAAAAGATACTCCTGTTCTCCATGTGCCACCAACTCCATCTGTAAAACACAGATAAAGGTACTAAAGATTAGGAATAGCGGTTGGACTGGTGTCCAAAGACAGTTGAGAGTGTCTCAAACAACTGATTGCTTCTCTTTGTGACCTTTTTTGTTCCCTGTTCTCCATGCCCATGGTACGTAAGGTTTTGCTCACATTCAGTTGGTGCATGATTGCTCTTTCTTCACCTATCCAAATGAGATTGGAAGCCAGGGCACAAGTGTGAACAAATACGGTCCGTTCTTAATCATCCTCGTTAATGAGGTTCCCATTCTTCCACCAGGGAGGCTCAATGCTGTCCTGTGATCCAGGTCACCAGCCACAAACCTCAGACTGCTGGGGCAGAGTTTCGGTGTAATCCCGCACGGTGACATTTGTTAACATTAACTCTTCGTTAAAAAATTTTGAGCAGCAGACGTGTTCATAAAGCTCGCAGCCCACTCACAGATAATTCATGAGCATAATAAAAGGATTCATTATTCATGTAAGATCTTTGCCATGAAAATTAAACCAGCTCTAATACCTCATGTGCATTGGTGCATATTGGGAAGGTTTATTTGTTGCATTTGTCTTGTGCTTTGAGATCATGGAATCACAGTTACTATGGAGAGGTAAAGCAGTATGGACTGAATCTTTACAGCTGTCGTTAATGCCCTCATTAGTTGAGGCCTTATGATCACATAAAGTTGCGCCACTTTAACTGTGTAGGTGTAGTTAAAGCAGTCTATCACCACCTAATGCACATTGTACTAAAGCTGCACTAGCAGCACAGCTGAACAGGAGCAGGAACAGACTATCCCATTTAATATATGTCTATGTTCCAGGCATTAACTTTATAAACATCAGGTCCAACAGTACTGCCCCCTCTTTAATCTGTCTTTTTTTTTTCTTTTTCTTTTTTAACCATCTCCTTGCTGAAGATTGCAATTCTATATAGGCAGAGGAAGGTGTAGTATCAAACTTTTTTCATCTGCTTTGGCATAAAGTCAGCTGAGGTTGCTGTTGGCTTTTTGCCTTAACTGGAGTAAGAGGTGCTGGCAGGATCAGTGGGAGCGATAATCTCTAGCTAAGAGGTGAGAGTAAGCATGAGGAAGGGATAGTGTCTTCAGATGTTAGACCTGGAGTGAGAAATGTCTGACCACAGCTCCTAATCTTAATCATACTATTACTATATGGATACCCAAATTAGTTGTAGACCAGGCCTAATATCCCTAATGGAATCATTTAGATGCAAGCTAAATGATACAAATGACACAGAAATCAATGAGTATATCTATCCAGCCTGGCACTGGGGTAAGCTGTCTGTTACTGCACATTTGAAAGGGCCGTATTATACATCCTAAACAGAAAGCTATACACACTGAAAGGCCTTTGCACAAACGGGCACTTGAACTGCGAACAAAACAGACTGTTGCATGTAAATGAATGTGTGAGCACGGAGATGTTCCCCTGACAGGCATCCACACGCATGCCAAGTGAAAGGCACCAGCAAGGCATTGTTGTGGTAGCAGTGGTATAATAATTTTCACGACTACAAGACCTTAAAGATCCCATGGATAGTGAAAGACATTTAGGAGATGGGGGAAATCTGTTATATTTATGTTTTCTTTGTGGACTTTGGCAGTGGTGAAATTACATTTTAACCTTTTCTTCTGATTCATCTGATGCATTTTGAGTGATAAAACCCCTTAACAAACAGCGAGGTGAAGCTGCCACCAGGGAAGAGAGGAAATTGCAAACAAACATGTCTGCACTTGTGTACTGGGGCCTCCCTGCTAATTGTTCCCATCTTCTTTTTTTTTTTTTTTGGTCTCCTTTCAGTCTGCCACCTGTAGCACTACAGTGGGGACAGGGCAAGACCCGCAGTGTGAATATGATTAATAGACCCCTCACAGTTCCTGAGCAGGCAACGTAAGAGAGGAGGTGGAACATGAAGTCAAAGGAAGGTCTATATGAGGCAGGGACAGTCTCTGAGGCTCCTGACCAGCACTTTCATAGAAGCATAACTACTCTATTGTCCCCAAGATCTGGTACTGGGGAGGAGATCCCCCAAGCAGAGACTTGACAAGAGTTTCAGGGCCCTTTGCAGAGGCAGAAACCAGCCACAGAACACAGTGCGTTCTGTGCAAGTACCTTAAGCACTCTCATGTTGCTGCATCCACAGTAAGTCACCCTCTGGCCCACCAGCCTATGTATGCACTAGCTGTATTGGCTTGTTTGGGACTACAGCTACAAAGAGTACCTCCTAGAAAGGTCCTCACATGCATCTTTATGGAGGTTCCTTCCTTTCTGGATGGTGAAGGGACACATGTTCAGCTGCATCCTCCAGTCAGTGCATGAAGCAGTTCTACCGATTTCCTCCCTGCCCCACTAGGGAAGGCAGAGCTAAACTGGGTTCCTGCCCCACTTGCAGAAGATGTGAGATGAAAGAGCAGAGCTCCTTGTTCGTGCCTGAGCTGAAGGGTTTGGATTTTGTCAGCTGTCAGCCTGCTCCTTTATTAAATATCATCCTATTCCCACTGTGACCTTCCAGAGCAAATGCCTGGAGAAATGTGAGCAGTGAGCTAAGTACAGCAGTGCTTAATCTCCTCCACAGTCTGTACCCCTGCATGATCAGGCTTGGGACATGGGCATGGCCATGGTGTGATATTGATGGGTGACCTGTTTCTGGGCATGGGTGAAGGTCAAGGCTCTATGCTACTGCTCCTTGATATCTTGGTATTCTTTGATATTATTGATCAAAGAACACTTTGAGCAGTGTCAAGGACACAGCAGGAGAAGGTAGCTCCATTCATGTTTGCTGGACTGATTGCAGGGTCAATACTGTCCCATCTCTTTTGCTCTTTTCTGTGCATACACAAGCCCAAAGCACTGAAAGATGTGAGACACAATGTGCTGCTTTGCCAATAACACATTGATATGGCTTTAGTCCTGCATACCCTTCCCCACTGAAGCAATCTCTGACAGCCTCATCGGGATGTTTCACTGCCTAGAGGAAAGAAGCAGATTGAAGAAAGGCTGCTACTTCCAACCAAGTACAGAGATGATGGAAGTGTTTGTGACAGGACGGGCATACCCACTGTACAACACATCTCACCGTCATTTGAGGCATCTGACTCCCAACCATCAAATCAGCCCCTTACCTTCTGGTCATGCTGAACTGCTAGCTCCTCTTTAGCACTCAGATCACAAAAGCATCAAGGAAAATATGCCACTATGCCTGTAGAGGTGACCATACAGTGCTTCTTGCCTTGAACAACTTCTCTTGAAGGTGAAAAACTTTATGATCAAGCAAGGAAGATGTACTGCATCAGATTTCCCTTTGTGACTTCCTGATAATTCATGTTCTTTTTTTGGTTTTTGAAGCAATAGATGTACTCCACAAAGCAGGTCTGGGCAACTTTGTTGGCCAGTAATCTGTAACTACCATCTTCACATCAGAGCTCTACTCCCACTTGGTAGTATAGACTCTGGTACATGGGAAGAGCAGTTTTCAAGCAGCATTCCAAAGGGAAGGTACTCTTCTCTTGGAAATGCTTCTTAAGCAATAGGAACTCCTCCCCTGAAAAGGAAGAGGAAACAAAATTGTCTAGTAGATGGCAAGGAAGAGAAGAAAAAAACAAACTCAGCAGGGAAGTTGCCTTTGAGGAGCTGGGTATTACTAGGAGCACCTCATGAAGAAAGGTGCCTTAGGAGTCATCAGGATGGGTAATGGGTGGGTCCAATCCATAAACTGGACCTCAATCTAATGACAGTTGGGCATTGGATGTATTTGGAAATTGCTTTAGTTTTGTCCCTCCCAATCTGGTTGGAGGGGACACCTGAGAGAAGCCCTGCTTCCTGAGCCATGTATTTTTCTGGTCTTCAGAAATGGCTGGGAAGAACAGTTTCTCTGTTTGGTTTTGTATGACTCAGCCATACTCCAGATGCATGACAAACAGGGAGGATTTAGAATCATAAAATCATAGAATCATAAAAGTTGGAAGAGATCTTGAGGATCATCTAGTCCAACCATCAAATTTGTATTGGTTGGGGAAGCAGCATATGTGAAGAGACAGCCACCTGCCCCTTCAGTGCAGCAGATAATAGGAATTGCCCCTCCATGCCAAGCTCGATCACCAGACATGCCATGTGTCAGCAGCAAAAGGTATGGGCTTGAGAGGAGGTCACATCATGGGGATGAAGGAGAATGTCATCTCTTCCCACTCAGTCTGTCCAGACAGGTAGGGAGGACAGGTCAAGCCAACGGGGATTGTCAGCCTGGTAAGGGGACAGGCCCGCGGCTTGCCCCGGTTAGCTTCTGCCCCCATCCCTCTCAACATCCTTGGATCTCCTGGAGCTCAGAAACATCCCCCCGTCCTGCAGAGAGGCCAGTGGCTTAGCTGCTTCCTGTGCATACACACCTTTCCAGCTAGGGTGGCTTGCACTCCTGCTTTAATTTTAACTTCTAAGGCCCCTGTCAATGATGCCAACTGGCTCACCTCATTAAGTTACAGAGAAGAAGGCCCTCGGATTGATGGCAGGCAGGTTTAATGTGGCTCTTTCTGAGCACTCAAGTGCAGCATGTAGGAGGCTGCTGGGGAGATATTCCCCCAGGCTCCAGCAGAACTGACTGATTGAAGTTGCTCTGAATTGATGGCTAATGGGGGAGCTTTCTTTGATAGCTCTTTCATTCTGGGTGCAGCTGGATAGAAAAAGATACCTCAACACAAGGGAGAGAGGTTTTATTTCCTCCCCCCCCCCCCCCCCCTTTATTAACAGATGCTTCCAGGGCACTCCAGCAGCAGAATGAGATCTGATGAAAACCTAATGATTTAAATGATTCTTAACTCCTTCTCTTTCAGCAGCTGCTTGCTTATACACACCGACTGCATATAAGCACTGAGGCCTAACTGAGCAGCCAGGCCAACCGGAAAGGTGACAATCGTGCAAAGTGAAAAGTCCCATGGGAAGGTTTAGGCCACTGGAATCGGATGCAATCTCTCCGTCTGGGGCTCTGCAAATGGGTTCTTGGTTTGGTGTAGATGCAGTAGCTGCAAGCATAGCATCTAACACCTCAGTGTGGTGGGTGGTTACATAGTGATGGAGTAACGCTGAGAGACAGGGGCAGAGCTGGTGAAGGGGGCCAGGGGGCTGCAGGGCAGGGAGGAGTAGCGTTAGTGGAGGCTTTAGAGAAGCTTTCACAGCACCCCCTCATGTTGCATATAGCTCAAGCTGCCATGACAAGAATTAGGCACACTCAGGCAGAATTGTATCAAAACTGATTAATAGAAACTGGCTAATGGTGAGCTTTTCGCACCCTCCCTATGGAGGCCTCTGTTCAACAGGTTTATTGCAAGTGCTTTTCCTCCTCAGTATCTAACCTTTTAATCAGATAATGGATTCCATCCCATTGCCACAAGTTCTGCATCCTGTAAAGTTTCCGTCAGCCAGATGTCCCTGCAATCTGTGTGTATCCATGAGCTGACATATTTGCGAGTGTGCCGTTTCTCATTCACATACACAGATCAGGAGTCCAGAAAGTCCAATAACTTGATCTAGTTTGAGATCAGCAGGCCAGATTTTGGCTGACATAAATCAGTGCTGACTTGGAGCAAAGTCATTTTGCTTCAGTTGAGGGTTTGGCTCATAATTTCTAGTCTAGGTCCTGGCATCTGGCTGACTCTGTGGCAGGGCACTAAAGAAGCTGTTTGCGTAGGGCTCGCTTTGCCCATTTCCACAGCTTGACACAGCAGCCGTTTGTCTTCAGTGATATGCACTGTGCCCCATCTTAAACTGCCGAGGTAAATTTAACGGAGGCAGAAAGTAACTACACCCTTACCTGGGAATTTGGCCATCACATTGCAGTTAAAACCCCTTTGCCTTTACAAGAAAGGACTTGGACTGCAGTGACTTTTATTTGCAGTGATCAGAATGCGTGGAGTTTTCACGTCAGAGGCAGCAGCTTCACTTTTAATGCCGTGTTGAGGAGTCAGAAGCATCCAGCCATCTCAGGAAAAAGGTGCTGCTCTCATAAACCCTGTTCTTCAAGGGCAGAGGGTTTTTTCTTTAAAAGTCACCCCTGTTTTCATGCACAGTGCATCAGAGATCACTTGATCGTCAAGTTCAGGTCATAACGCAGGGGAAAATGAAAATGTCTGCTTGGTTGGGATCCAAGAGAAAGAAGACTTTGAGCTGTGGCAGCTGACAATCTAGGAGTAAGCTACTAGAGGAAGCAAGGGTGGCCCATCCTGGCCCTTTTGCTTCATAAGATCCTGTTCCTATTTTAGCTGGAGGTGTCATGCACAGCCCCAGTGACAGTGAACTCTAATGATGTTATTCCTCCTTCCTTTCTCTGCCTGTAAAATGCCATCTGGGAAGGAGGGCTTCCACATTTTTGTGAAGTCTCTGGCTATCTGGGGTGATGTCCTGTGATTTAGTGCGGCTGATGCTGGGGGCAGTCCCACAGCACTCCATCACAGCACCAGTCCCCCTCCCTGGCTAGGCTGGAGTTGAGGAGCCTCAGGTGAGGAAAGCAGTGGTGCAGGTTCACAGCAGCTGAGTGTGAATGCGTGCTGAGCTGCAGCCAATATGGTAACGAAGAAGTCCTTCATGTGTCAGTTAGATTGATCGAGTGCATTGATGTATCATTGCAGTTTTAATTATAAGAAGTCTTGTATGCTGTTTCCCTCCTTTCCTCCTCCCTGTTGTGCCCTCACCTTCGATGAAGCACCGGCTACTGGCTAGGCTCTGCTGTTGCCCATACGTGATGGGTGCACAATGCTGCTCTTATGGTGGATGAATGGAACAAAGTTCTAGAAGGGATCTCACAAAGTCCATATCCCTGTGTAATGCCAGGGTTAACTCTTCCCGAGTCGTTCCTGGTAACTGTTTCTCTAGCTTGTTTTGAAAAACTCCACACCTTCCCAGGATAATTCATGCTTGTGCTTCGTTATCCTTGCTGTTCTTCCTGAGCTCTAACTGTATCTTCCCTGCTGCAATCTGAGACCATACCTTCCTGTCCTGTTTGTCGTGCATCAGATGCAATCATCTGTAACTTTCTTTATTTTGTGGGAGCCTTGCCCATGATTTCATCGCTTTTATTGTGTCCTTCTTCAGTCTTTTTTAAACTAAGCAGGTCCCACTGGTTTTGTCTTTCCTTGTAGATCGTGTGTCCTAGGTATCTGGTCATTCTTCTGCTCTTTTCTGGACTCTCCAGCTTGTCTGCATCCTCCTTACTCTCACTCTTCCATATTTGTCTTGCTCCGGCCTTTCCAGTTGATTTCCAGTTTGTCAGATAAATACATTAACGATCTGTTGATTGCAACTCACAGTGTGATTGTAGGCAATGCAAATATGAGAAGGCATTTGTGATCCCATCAAATCAACAGATGTCAACTGATTGTCTGCTGATTTCCCATGCTGGGGCTTGAACTGGGAACTGGCCTGGCAGCCAGTTCTTCTCAGCTGTAGGAGGAAACAGGTATGAAACCAACTGTCTGCTTTTTTGGCCAGGCCACAGATGGATTTTGTGCTACTGCCAGTGCAATTCCCATCCACCCCCATCATCTTCAGCAACTGTGGAAGTCATTCCTGGCTGCTGCTCGACGGCTGAGCTATCAGGCCACAAGTGGTGATAGCTTGAAACTGGAGCAATTATTCTGTGTGGTGTCTTAGTTTTACCTTTGCTTTATGGTACTTCAATTATTATTTCACCAATAGTATACACCATTGGTACTACCTAGAAAGTGCCCCCCAAGCCTAGCCACCCAGGGTGCAGGGATTGTTGAAAATACATCACAGAGATTTATGACAAGCCCAGTTATCCTCTTTTTATTGCAAAAATCTTCATCTATTTCAAGGGTATTCTTGGAGAAGCAAGAAGAGAGGAGAAAAAAATCTCACTTCCATGGGCTCTGCCCATGGGAAAACAGATCTAGCTGCAACCTTTGCACGTGCACTTAGCTCATAAGTTCACCATGACACAGCTGCGCTGAAATCAGGGCATCTCATCGGTTCCTGCTCAAATTGTCAGAGTTACACAAGGGACCGATTTGGTCCTGCTGCCTGTGCTCAACACAACGCTCATATTGAACCATCTACATCCCAGCCAGCATGTCTGCAGACCGGAGGTTAAGCTAGCAAAAAAAGACCGAAGGTCTGACAGACTGCCTGGAGTTTGTTCACATGCACACTCTTTTGTTCTCTGCCTCCCTTTCCACCTTCCCCCCGACCTTCCTTCCCTGAACTTTGGCCAAATATTGTCTCTTATTTCCAGAAAGAGAGGGGTTTTATACCATTTCCCCTGCTGCTACTTCACTGTAGCCTGATTTTAATGGCCTTTGAGATTGCACCACTGAGATGCTAGACTGTGGGCTTTGCTTATAGAAGAAGTCTTCCACACCCCTAATTCCTTTTCTTTCCTCTTGCATTTCATCCTCATTTCTTGCATTTGTGTTGGGGAAATATTGACTGAACACACATATGATGCTGTTGGAGAGTAGGTCAGTTTTGTGTCTTGGGGAGAGAGGGTAGAAGCATTCATACCCTGTCTAGCGAGGTGGTCTGACAAGCCGATTTCTTCCCATCAGTGGGATCTCACAGTTTAGTACAGGAAACCTGAGGGGTGAAAGCGGCTGGGAAAAGTTGGGGCTGGAGCTAAAGGGTGAGAGCCTGTCTGTGCTGCTGCACTCTCCAGGCAGCAAGCAGTGCTGGATGCAGGGAAGAGGTGGCTGGGAAGCACAAGTGCAGGAAGGCAGGCAGACCAGTCAGCTGAAAGGCTAGGAGTCATAAGCAGCCCATTTCAGCTGGTGGCCAAGGGGTACAGCAAGTGAATATGAACCCAAATCGATCTGCAGAATTACCCAGGGTGCTCAGGCAGAGCAGGAGCCTTGGCTCGTTCACCAGCACAGAAGGAATTTCTGGGCTGTTGGGATCCCATGCGTGGTAGAACAGAGCAGAGCAGCTGGGCTAGGGGACCACGTACCAAGCAGAGTCTCCAGGGAAACCCATTAATACAGTAGGTGACATTCCCAACCGGTGTGAATTTCTCTGGCTGCCTTCAGAGCAAGCAGGGTGATGCCAGCTGGGAACATGACCACAAGAGGAAGGTTACCTTCAGATCAGAAGGGACTGCATTGCCCTCCTTAGACTGTATCTGAAACAGAGGTGCTCTGTACACATCATCTCCCTCTCCCTTTGAGCAGATTATTCTGTTAAAAAAAAAAAAAAGAAAAAGAAACAGAAAAGAAAGAAGGCCTTTGTTTTAACTTCTGTTTTGAGTGAAGGGGAAAAATTGCAGGTGTTCCCAGAATTGCTTGCCATAGCTCCAGTAACTAACTCATGGGTTTTCTGTCTCTTACATCATTGTTTCTCTCCTGCATGAAAAAAATCTTGATGTTCTGCTTAGGGACAGGGGACTAATGGAACACCTTTAGTATGGTCTTATTCTTAGTTGTCTCCATCTCTGGCACGTGACCTTAGTCCCTGCTCGCCTCACTTTCCCTTGCTCTGTTTTCCTGGATGCCAAGAGAATGAATTCAGTAAGCACTTTCCCACCCCCGCTGTCTGCTGTTGCTGTGAAGTTACTATATGCTCTCTTGCAGGCACTCTGCGTTGGCTGCAGTGCTGCATTTGCAGTTCAGCTGAGTCCAAGCTCCTCACTCATCACTTTTCTTCTTATCTAAGCTTTACAGGTGCCAAAGCCAGTATCTCTCCCTCTTCTTGCCCTCACTCCTGTGTTAACTTCCAGTTCCTTGTCTGGAATGAGCAGGAGGAAGAATCCTGGGAAAGTCTAGGTTCCCAAGTCATTTTGGCTTAAAGACTGACAGCCCAGCAAATACACAGCAATGGGAAGGGGGAGATACAGATACAGTCTGCTGGGATCATCCGTCCATCAGTCAGGAAGAATGTAGTGCTTTATTCACTTACTGCATCTTCTCATGTCATAAAGCACAGTCCAAATGAAGCCTTGGGGAAAATGGATTTCATACTCCATAAAGAGCCCATTTCTTGCACTGCTGGGTAAGACCATGAACTTCTTCGAGTGCGCTCTGCTGTGCTGGAAATTAGAGAGCCCTGAATGTCTGGCGTTAACAGTGAGCAAAACCTTGTGCTGATCTAGGCCCTGCTCCTAACTCCATACATTGAAGTACCTGGGGACAACACCACAGCCTTTGAAGGCTCTCTTTCACTTAATAATAATGACAGGATACTTCAGATGTTGTGGACCACAGGGAAATGCATTCATGTTTTCCAAAGAAGTGTGGGATGATTTATCTAGGGAGGGTAAAACCACTAGCTATCTTGGGCTGGAAAGTATGTCAGGATTTCATTCTGCTCATGATCCCTTAGCACAAGAAGAAAGTGGAAAAAGAGAGAGAAAAAGAAAAACATTAATATGGAGAGAATCTAAGCCAGAAGCTACATATACAGTGGTGATCTCGACACAGACATGTGTGAACGCTCAGAAAGTGATAGGGTGTTCTTTCACTAAAGCAGGACTTGGTGGGCATGCATGGTGAGTGGACCTTAACTTTGAGGCTGACAGGAATGGATCAGAGCCTTTGACACCGTTTCCCACTGCATTTTGCTAGAGAAACTGGCTGCTTATGGCTTGGACAGGCATATGCTTCACTGGGTAAAAAAATGGCTGAGTGACATTAAATCCGGTTGGTGGCTGGTCACAAGTGGTATTCCCCAGGGCTCAGTATTGGTGCTGGTTCTCTTTAATATTTTTATCAATGATCTGGACAAGGGCATCAAGTGCACGCCCAGTCCGTTTGCAGACCGCACCAAGTTGGGCAGAAGTGTTGACCTGCTTCAGAGTAGGAAGGGTCTACAGAGGGACCTGGAAAAGCTGGATCGATGGACCAAGGCCAACTGTATGAGATGAAACAAGGCCACATGCTGGGTCCTGCACTTGGGTCACAACCACCCCATGCAA
>VWZZ01004882.1:92459-132306 GCA_013399095.1 Psophia crepitans | reverse complement strand
ATTGCTCTCTACAAGTACCTGAAAGGAGGTTGTAGCCAGGTGGGTGTTGGTCTTTTCTCCCAAGTAGCAAGCGATAGGACAAGAGGAAATGGCCTCAAGTTGTGTCCGGGGACATTTAGATTGGATATTAGGAAAAATTTCTTCACTGAAAGGGTCATCAAGCCCTGGAATAGGCTGCCCAGGGATGTGGTTGAGTCACCATCCCTGAAGGTATTTGAAACGTGTAGATGTGGTGGGTTTAGTGGTGGGCGTGGCAGTGTTAGGTTAATGGTTAGACTTGATGATCTTAAAGCTCTTTTCCAACCAAAGTGATTCTATGATTTTATGTCCACAGCTATACGGGCTACTTGGGGATTTCGGCCACCTGTTCTGGCTGGTAACATACACTAGAGCATCCCAAAAGGACCTGTGCTAGCCCCGGTGACCAAGCCCAGCCCGGAAAGCTTTCGCCCTCTCCCTTCCCATTCCACTCCCCCAGGAAGCGGGTTACGAAGGGGTCTGACACCACATGTACTCCCTGTAAGCACTTCATGCACTCAAGGTGTTTCTGAGGGCTGGCCAAACTGTTTGTAGTGATAAAGGACTTGGAGAAGTGCCTAGAATTGGAGCTCCACATGTAAGTTCTATTCCTTCAGTGCATTCAGAACCCAAATTCATCCTGCAGACCCAGGTTTTCACCTCGTGTGGCCTTTTTCTACTGTTTTGTGCCTCACATGCATCTTAGATACAGCTTACTTTATTGCCCGAATTAGGTCCTTGTCTCAGTAGTCATGGGCCTTTATGTCACCAGCTAAGATAAATGTGGCATTACTTGGAACAGGCATCCTGGTAACAGACCGCAGGATATGGCCCTACTCAGAAAAGCGCTCAGAGCTTAAAGAAGGCTGCTCCTCCTGGCAGCCCTAGTTTTCAGGGTGGATTTCATCTCTAGTTCATCCCTAGTGCACGTTGTTATTGTTCAGTACATTTGCAAAACCTTGGATTCCACACAGCTTTCCTGTCCCTAGCTTTAGATACGTGACTTTCATAAATCAACAGACGGTAAACAGGAACTAGTCCCAGCTCAACAAATACACTGCTGAAAGGCCACAAGCCCGGAGCTTGCTCTTGCTCACCCCACTGGAACATTGGGCCACATCCTGCCCTTTTTGAGGTGGGTGTAAATCTAGAGTTAACACCACCGATTGTGGTAGTGTACATCTGGCATTAGGCAGGCGTAGCAGAGATCAGAGCTTTTGTGTTTGGAGTTACTGTGCATTGACCTCGGCTTCGGTGTGTACAGATCAAGGGTCACTTCCAAGTCCATTTCCAGCCTGCTTTCCAGGTTCTGCTGTGCCATTTTGTTCATGTACCAGCTTCACGGCCCCATTTGCATGCTTTGCACTCATTTGAGGATTATCTCAAACACAGGATAGCCTGCACTCATCAGATGTAGCCATTTCTCTTTCCCGTAAACTAGGGTATCCCCAGAACTGGCGGTACGGTGTTGCAGGCTCCTCTGGCAGGAAAGCAGAGATGCCGGTAGCTGGCTGTGTGCAGTGTGAGTGAGCGACTTTCCCTCTTGCTGAGCTGCCAGAAAGACAGACATGACCACACTTCAGCTTGGTTTCACAGTCCAGCATCTTAGCCCAAACCTGCTATCAGCAGCAGTCCAATGCTGTAAACAGGGACAGCTGATGCACTGGCACATAACGCACATATTCCTGTTGGCACCATCATGGAGCTGGTAATCTGCACCAGAGCAAATGCTGGAGATCATAATGTCATAAATTGTCTGAGATAGATGGGTCATCTCAGTTCTTCTGTCAGGGCCCGAGTCTCTACAAGCCAGGCAGAAGAACCAGCTTGGGCTGCAATGGACCCAACATCGCTGCGGCTCAGAGGAAGTTGAGTCAATTATCTGCTCACACCACTGATGCATGTGGAAGTTCTTCCCTCTTTAAGCTGTCTCAAGAAAACTTGCTGATTTTCTGTGCTTTGGAAAAAGCCGTTGATCCTATCTTAGGTCTTTAGCAGAAATGGCTTTCTTTGGCGTCTTCTTCATTTTCTTTCAAATTTCTATTCTTGAATAAAGCAAGAAAGAAAAATAGCATGTGTTAAGCTGAGCTCCATATACCTGAGAGCAGAGCAGGAGCCAAATTGCTAGAAGCGGTGGAGACTACATATATGAATGAATTTGCATGTAGCTAGAGCTGAGCTGGGAGTAAGTAGTGAGCGTGCAGTGAGTCGTGCAAGGGTAGTGTAGGATGGGGCTAGAACAGGACCAGGGGGAGGGAGATTCCCCTCTGTTTCTGTACATAAAAGGTTGAAAGAGGATTTGCATATGTAGCATGCGTGCAGCTGAGAATGGAACAGTAATTAGGAGTAAGCGAAGGTGAAGCTGAAAGAGGAATTTCATGTTCTGTGGAAGATCTTTCCATGTAAGCCATTGTTCCGAAAGGTTATTAGCAGGCGACAGTACAAACTGTCCTGAGCCGCATGCTCTGCCTTTGTCTGACTACAGGATTTTTACAAGCCTTTTTTTCTTTGAGAGCTGACAGCATAATGGTCCTGGACAATGCCAAATCATCATCTGCACACTCGCTAGGGGAGCTGGGCTTTTATATGAGAGCGAGGAAGATAAAAACAGCACACTCAAAGCAGGACAGAAATGACTGAACAAGGGAATGAAAGAAGAAGAGAGAGACTTAAATGCCGTTTGTTGGGCTGGCTGTTTCTTTTCTTCCCTTTAATTTTTTTCCCTTCCTCTGCTCAGTATATTCTGGATGTCTTGTTCCAGAACTGCTCCAGTCATTTTGCAGGTCTGTGTTTGCAGAGCATGAAGGGTCTACTTTTGAGGTAAATACCAAAGATGCTTAAAAAAATGGGGGTGAGAAAGCCCTATACAAGGAAAGTTTAGGACAGATGTTGTATCTCCTTCCCCAAGCAGCATTTCTGCTCGTGACAGGCAGCCCTACAGACTGCATCTGCAATTGGACTTGACCAAAATCCTTCTCCAGAAGTATTGCATAAGCAAGACCTGTTGGGTCAGGTCCTTAAACTGGGCAGGTTTGAACTGACTAGGGCCAAGAAGGTTCCCCAGTCACTCCCCACAACTAACATCAGCTGATGTCTGCATCCCAGAGGAGACACGGCTGTGCTGTCCCTGTTGAGCTGTGTCCTCCCTGATGGCCGCCAGTTTCAATCCAGAAAAGGGGGCTTGGTTATAAGCACCATCTGCTGCTGGAGGGGATTCATGTGGCAAGACTCAGCCAGAAAACCAAACTTTCTAACGCTCAGGCGCATTAAGAAAGATCAGCATTCAGATACTCTCTTTCAGACTCCTGTAGGCAGACTGGGGGGGACAGATCTGTAAAGCCCATATTCCTCCCCTCCATTCCTTATCTCCCATTACCCAAGGCTTCCTACGCATCCCTCACTGCGCAGTTCCTTCCGTAATATGGCGAGGGGGTGAGCGACAATCAATCTCCTGCTCCTTTTCGCCCGCTTCCCTTACAAAGATTGCAGAAGCTGTTACAGTCGTTAAGACTGAAAAAAAAACCTGCCGTGAAGCATTTCTGCTGCCAGCCTGTGTTTGGTAGGAGGAGGATTTCCTTCAATCAGCGGGTCCCTAAGTTGCCCCAGATATACAATGCGTGCTGGCAGGGATGGCATCTGGCTTTATCAGCTTTGTTGTTGGGAACAAGCTCCATAAAGTAACCCTGTCAGGCAGGAATAAGGCAACACATTGCAATTTGTGTCGGTAAACCCTTTATGCTGTTGTGTGTTACTATTAAAGATATGATTGTGTCTGGCATTATGAAGTATTTTAGAAATGTTTTAAGACATTTTAGCTCACTGTACCAGTCGCATTGCCTGCGTGCCTTCAGCAACAAATCCAAGCACTTTACTAATCTTAAGTCCAGCTTTACAGGACAGAGGGAGTCCTTCAAAATAATGTCAGCCTCCTGCATATGTAATTATCAGAGCTTTTTGATGTTTTTTATCTTAGACTCTTCCAAGGTTGATATGAAAAAGGGAACAGGAATTCTTTCCCTTTCTTAATGGATAAGGCTTCTGCTCCTGCCAAGGTGTGAGATATTGCAGTGTACCAATTTAACATACAGAGAAGTGGAAATTCTGCCATGAGCATGGGGTTTTGGTGGGAGGCAGAGATATTTCTCTAGATAGCTGCTTTGCTTCTCCTTAGTGGTTTGAGACTGGTTGTGAGCTTGGAACTGGGGTATTATGGATAGAGAGTGTCTGGGTGTCCTTATGAACAGCTCTACTCTTCTTGCCAGCAACTATCTTTGCCAGTATCTTTTCCAGGTTACTAGATTAGCTACTGTGGCTGCATTATCAGAAATCCTGGGGATCAACGTTAGGAACCTCACCCCGGTGTCTGGAGCCATTTGTGGAGACGTTTATGGCTTCTTGCGTGCTTGCTTGCTTGGGACCAGTATGCTTTGCAAAGAGCCTCAGTTTTGCATTATTATTTGATTGCATATAAAGGGCTTATTAAAAAATAAGTAACAATAACCATGTAATTAACATTACATTTGTTATCATCTAAGTCCTGTATTGACTGCTGATGTTTGGCACAAGCACTGACATCCAATTTAAAAAAAATAAATAGACTGAATGAAAATTTAGCTTTTGGAGAGTTTTCGAGGGCATCAGCAGTACAACAAATTAGTGGTACCATGCTAACCCTTTCCTGGGACTTAGGTTGAAATCCAGAAGCAGCTAGTCAGTCTGACCACATTTTCTAGAAGGAGCTCTGGTACTGGGGCTCAGGATTTCCAGAGCAGCTCCTTTTCCTTTCAGGCTCCAAAAGAAGGAATCATTTTTCTAGCCCAAGGTATGCTGTTCTTTCTGGCCTTCTACCCCCACCACAGCAGATTGCAGAGAGTGGGTTGCTCTTGAGAAGGTGCCCTCCAACGTGAGCTGGAAACCTCCTCCCTGCCCCTACCAACAAACCAGGTAGTGGGATCAAGGAAAGGGCATCAGCTGAGGGAACCATACTGCAGAGCCTGCCGGTCCTCAGCATGCTGATGTGACACACTAGACACAGTGGAGCCGCTTGTGCTTCCCCTGGCCACTGTCTGTCACTGGGAGGAGAAGTATGATAGTCCTCAGTATTTTGAGGAGAGTAATTCTTGGCTGTGCTGTGATGCTTGCCTCTCTAGCGTCACGGCAATGAAATAAAGAGGGAGTGTGAGAGCAGGACCACCAGTGTATACCTGCATCCTCCAGCAACAGGCTGCACATAAATGTCTAGGAGAGAGGAAGCCAAAAAAAAACCACCCCAGTTTCTGTGTCTACAGTGGAGAGAAACAGCTAGATAAGTGTCCAATCAACCAACAATAGAGCAGAAATCATTTCTCCTGGGATGCAGAAAAAGATGCTTAAGAGATGAAGAGACCGGCAGACAGGCAGCAGCAGCTTCCCAAGTATTAAACATTTTTTCTGACCTTTCTTCTCCTGCTGCGTGGGGAGGTAGCAGCCACAGCCTGCCTGTAGGTGGTTCCCACTGGGGCCCCTCCTTCTCCATCGGATTGGTTTCTCACCTCAGTCTTGCCCCATTCCTTGCCTGCTAGCTACCATGGAGATGTCTTCTTCTGGGAAACCCCTTGCCAAGTCTGAAGATGGAGGCATTCTGGATGGCATATTGGCTGAAGGGTTCCTAAGGTTTGAGGGTGGGTTTTTTCCCTCCCCCTTGCCTTCCTCCCCTCGTGCTCTTGCATTACCCTTCCTCAGCTGAATGGCTCCTGCTTGCAGAAAAGTGGTAGGTACTGCACCCACAGCAGGCATCCCCCCAGGAAGCTGAAGCTCTGCCAGCTGACATGCTGTACTGGCAGGAAAGAGTAGGCCAGCGCACTCTACACTCACACATAAAACATTAATTGTATAATATTTTATTCATCAAATTTCTTTTTTTCCCTTTCTCCTTTTCTTTTCTCCTTTTTCCAGTATTGCTGTCCAGCTCCTGCCATAGTCCTTTGCCAGTCCCTCCACCCTGAGTGCTTGGGTCTACTTCAAAAAGTTTTTAGACCTCCTTTTTAAGGGAGTAGTAGAAAAATCAAAACTTGAGGGAGTTCCCACAACCTCTCTGCAGCCTTTTTGCTGTTTGGCCTGTGACCAGAGCAGTCCCTCTCCAGAGCAAGCAGAGGGGATATTAAGTGAGGTACAGGGGGGGTGCTGAGCCAGTTCTTTTCATTCATTAATTTCCTTTAGCACTGCTGGTGTTCCCCTCTAGAGCTGCTTTCTGAAGAGGATGAAGGGGATATATAACCATATGTGAGTGTGCATGACCCTGCACAGAGGTTTGTCTGGCAAATACGTTCTTGCAGTACCAACCGTGAGTGCCAGGAATCTTAGGAAAAAGAGAAAAAACCCACACAAAATCTGAGGTCAGTAAATAGGAAATGAAAACACCCGTTTACTGTCAGCAGACAGGGATGAAAAACCCCTGCTGCTACTGAGCCCCAAGGTAAAAAGAGAGACCTCCCTGCCTAACACCTCCTGCTGAAGGCCTTGCTATAGATACAGGGTTGGCATTGTGCTCTCTGCACTGGCAAGCTGAGATACTGCTGGGCTCTTCAGGGGAAAAGGGAGCCGAGGTGAAGGCCCTGCTGATAACAGTGGCCTGTCCTAGCCTACCAAGTCAGCACTATCCACTGAAGCAGAGAAGGAGAGGCAGACCCTGTGCTGCCCACGGTTTGTACTAGAAAGGAGGAGATAAGTTGGAGATGAAAGGGACTGCACCAGTCACTCGTAGTAGCTCAAAATAAATTGCTGCATTCTTGTCAGCAAATTACCTTTTTCTGCAACCACAGCCCCCTCCTTCCCCTCCCTGATGCCTCCCCCTTCTCCTTCCATCTCTCCTGAAACCTCTTCCGTGTTCGCCTGATGCTCTGTTATGTAGCATCACCTGAGCATACTGAGAAACATATGGCTGTGATTTGTGACTCATTACTTGCAAGGCCAGAGATCAAACCCACTCCCTTCAGTGACCTGTACCATCCTGTCCAGAAAGGAGACATGCCAGCAGCTCTGCCTCCAGCATCGCTCACTCTCTCTCCCATTGCAGAAGTGCTGGCAAGGTTTCCAAGAGGACAGCAAGGTGCTCTCATGGCCAAAAATGGCCTTGCCATCGCCTTTTGTGCTTTCTTTGGCAACAAGAAACTTTTTATCTTACGTGTGTGTACCTTCATCTTTAGTCTCTGTCTCCGCACACTTCCCTATGCAAATCTCTCCTTCCCACCTTACACCTCCCATAGATCCTTCTCTCAGCACTGGTGGTGCAACTGCTCCTCTCCAAGGCCATGGTCAGCTAAGTGCAACCAAATGCAAATCAGGCCCAAAGAACCCAGTGTGCTGGGTCATAAACACGGCTGGGGACTGAGGAAATGGTTGCCTCAAGGGTGTAATTCATGTAGCTCCAGGACTGTGTGCGCTCATGTGTCTGGGTGCAGGAGATCATTTTGGGGCTGCCCATCAGAAGCACGGAAGCGCTCAGAAGGATGCGGCTGCCTCTCTTTCACCTCCTGTTAACCATGGCTATGGAGCAGCAAGGTTGCCAACAGAGAGGTCCAAAGGCCATGGGAAAGGCCAGGTGTGCAAAGGACAGCAGGTAAAAAATCGCCATGAGGTGGATTCAGCCTTCTTTTACCTCAGTCAGGGTTGTTTCTGGTCACTGGTTTGATTTTTGCCTTTGAAACCCCAGGACTGAGCAGATGTCTAAGCAGCGTGTCCCGGGCTGTCACTGAATAGTTGTCCTCTATAGCTTTCGGTCACAGGAGCTGTTGGAGCTGTGTTTCAAGCTGGCCAACGCCGAGCAGATACTCGCTCTTGTGCAGATCCAGTCCAAGAGGAGGCAGCGTGCAGACGCCAGCTTTGAGAAGGCCAGCAGAGCCGTGCTGTCCAAGCATTGCCCATCAGAAAGCACCGTAGGGAGCAGCACGTTGTTGCTGACTGAGGAAAGGGCACACGGCTCCTTATTTGCCATATGTCAGTGCAAGACGCTATCAGAGAGCCATCTGCGGGTCTGCACCCAGTTAGTGCTGCCTCAGCCTCTCCAAGCAGAAAGACAGCCTTGGAGTGATGACTACAGAGAAAATAATTATAATGGGAAAACACACAAACCGAAAGAAATGCTCACAGCTCCTGCAGCACTGTGCAGCCTGTTCAGGAAGGCTATCATGTCAGGGGAGAGCAGCATTCGACCGATGGAAGCTGATCTGTGTTACTGAAAGAACATGTAATGTCATATTGGATAATATCATCCCTTTCTCTGCGTCTGGGTAAATCTCTGAGCTTTTGATTTCCCTTGGCTTATCCTGCTGTGACACTTCCCACGCAGTGGCATGGGATAAGCTCCCTCACCTCTATGCTGCTCGGGGGATGATTTTTTTTTCTTTATCAGAGTGTACTCCAGAAAGACATTGGATACTGGGCTAAATCTGCCCTCTTAAGATTTTACTTAGGAAAAAAAAAAAACCCAACGTAAAAGCTTTTAAAAAGCTTAGAGAGATAGTAGGCATGACAGTGCAGAGCTGTGCTCCTTGGCCTTATCTGCTGGGTGTTGCTGGCTGCAGTGTGCTAGCAAGCTGCAGCGGCTGTGGGAGCAGCTGCCCTCAGCCTGCAACAGTAATGCCACCATCAAAAAAAAAAACCAATCCGAAACAGAAATGTCAGAAATCATGTTTGTGACCGCACTGCCTGGGCCAGCTGAGCTGAGCTTGCCCTGCGAGGAGCCACAGGAAGCAGTGGCAGCCAGCGTGTTATAAGGGACACAGAACCAAAGTCTCACTGGAAACCCATCAGGAAGGGCTCTCTGGGTGGAGGAAGCAGCAGCACAGCTCGCACTGCGGCAGGGTAGGCACAGCCAGCCCAGGCCGCAAGTCACTCTGGATCAGGCCCTGAGCAGGATTTGCTGGGACAATCACAGTTTTCCTGCCAGTAGTTTCGGGGAGCAGGTTTTGTCCAGCCTTGCTTGCCAATGCTGTTCTTGTTTCTCCTCACCGGGAGGGGGGTGTAGGCGGCCAGAGGAACAGAGTATGTCTGTCACTATGGGGCTATGTCACTTGCTGAGGGAAAGCCCTGTAAAGGGCTGTGAATCAGCAGTGTCTGCTCACTGAGACACAGTAGGGTCTTCAGTGGTAGTGCTCTCCATTGCTCAGCCGCACCACTCATGAGTGTTACAGCCCGCAGCTCAGTGCCACCAGGCAGAGAGGGGATGCGCTCGGCCTGTGCCGAGCCATGTCCCATGTCCCTGGGAGAAACAATTGTGAAGGCATGAGCTCAAACGCCTGCCAGCAGCTCAGGGGATGCAGGAGCGCATCTTGCTGTGGCCCTGACCACCACAGGGGCTGTATCAAACATACTGGCATTGCCCTGGCTCTGTCGTCTGAGCGGGGATCTCAGCATGAGGCACTAAGCAAGAGGGTAGCCATCATACTGGCCTGAGCCTGGGCTGAGTGCTCCCCTGGGGCACTTCTCCCTCTCCCCTGGCTGCACAGGGAGAGAAGACACCTTGCTCAGGCCAAACATGTCATTTTTGAGAGCCAGCACCAAGTGAGACAGCTGTCAGGCTCTCCATGGTCTCCTAGATCAGGGCTTGCACTTGGTGTTAGGGCACCTACTGTAAGCTCACCCTGGGCAAAGGACACGGCCCCTTCCCTCTGCTGTCTGCAGTGCTTCCCCAGCATGCGGCACTTCTAACTACATCCTCATCAGTGCTAGAGGAACACCTCAGTGAAGGTATTCAGTCTTTCCTTCTCTGCCTGCCTCATCTTCCAGCTCTTCCCTCCCCTGCGCCAGCGGTGCAGCTGCGGGGCAGAGCAGCTCCTTCACGTGTAGCTCAGGTAGGAATACCCACGCTACCTGTTCAGGGGCAGCTGTGGAAAAGGTGGCATATGTCCCTCATCCTTCTCCTCTGGTGCCCCTGGCAGAAGGAGCACTGTTGCATTACGCCAGCATTTAAGAAATAATAATAATTAAAAGCTTTCTGATGAACATGGTTAATTTCCTATTCTAAAAAGCTGCTAAGGCAGCGCCTTTTGTGCATTAGCATATTTGCAAGGTTAATGTAGTGTACTTAATAAGATAAATAATGCTTGTCATGATATTTCAGGCCAATTTTAAGGGGAGGGAATAAAAAATATTTTGCTTAACGTTTTAAGTTTTTGCCTGGTCAACTTTAAGTTAACTGCTGAGCTACTGCTGAGTGTTGAGGGAGGTTGTTCACTTTTCCCCTCAGCAGACGCCCACTAGCACTTGCAGAGGGTTAAGGGAGACTGTCAAAGCACAGATGGCAAGGGCAAGCTTGAAGTGAGCTCTCAGTGACTGCCGTGATAGACATCGCTCTGGGAACGTGGATAGGAAAGGCGTTAGGAAGGCAGCGAAGCCGCAACAGGCTGAAGGAAAAGGATGTGGGATCAGAGACAGTGTCTGTGATGAGCGGGAGGAGGCGGTGGTACCGACCTGCAGGAGAGGGTCTGAGGCTACAAGGAAGGTGAGCAGATGACAGCAGTAATAAACCAGTGACTGATGCAGTGGGACCATGAGGCTGGAAGAAGTAGTGGGAACTTTCTCACCAACTCAGAAGTCGCTTTTTTTTTTATGTCCTCCTTCAACCCTTAGCTTAACATTTTATTTTTCCTCCGAATGTCCAGAACCAGGGAAGCATTTGAAAAATCCCCATGTAAGACACTACGGGCCATAGGGGACAATAATAAACCTGCTTCCCAGCTGCCAGCCCTGGGCAAGTCTCAGGTTGTGATTAGCAGAGAGCCCTTGTGTTCCTAATGGTTTCTCTTGCCTCCTCTTCTGCAGAATGCTTGCTTTCTTAGGCTTTTTAATAATATACAGTAAAAGCAGCCACATCCTTAGATAAATGAGGCCACAGTGGGCAAGGAAGAAAGAGGAGAGAACTTCTCAAGCAAACGATCCAGGGCGCCCGGCTCGCTACTCCCACATGCCCTTCCTTTCTCTCCCCTCCTCCCCCTGACCAGCTACATAGACCAACCAGATCATTATTTTCTCATAATGATGTGAAGAGGGAGGGAGAAGCAAGGCAACGAAACTGCCGGTATTTGCTGTATAGGAAATTAATAAATAGATACACCACGCAAATACACACCACAGTGGAAGGATGGAAGGACGGGTAGATATTTAGTTGGTATGGAAGGCTAGACCAGTATGATGAAGGATGAGAGGGACAGCAGAGGCAGCTGAAAGATGAGGGGGCAGAGGGGTGGAAGGAAAAAAAACACACCAGAGAAACTGTAATGCACAGTGGTGAAAGAAAGATACAGTAAAAAAGATGAAGAGGGGAGAGAGATACAGCGGAGGAATAAGGAGGATGGGTAAATAGATACAGCAAAAAGACAGGCAGATGAGTCTGGCAGAGGAAGGAAGGAATAATATGTTGTTGTAGGTGTCCGAGGGGGGAGGTAGCGAAGGGGTGGAGGACCAGCTACAGTGGGTAGATTGATTTTGATGTTAGCTATATTGCAGGTCAAACACAGTCCTCACACCACATCGACTCCACATCTGTTTCTTTTTCCACCTGCTTGTCAACCCCCTGCTGTGTCCTAGATTTTTTTCAACTGGAGCACCTCTCGGGCTCAGCACCGACTGTCTGTCAGCCCCAGGGTGGGGGGAGACCAGAGCATCATGTGAGGCACGTACCAGCCCCACAGCACCGATGAACCCAGGGCAGCCTTACAGAGGTACAGCTGTGGGAACGCAAACGTGTTGCCACCAGCATCCCCCCTCTCCTGCCCCATCTCCTGGGGGCAGGGAAGGCAGGTTGGTGCCTGGAAGCCCATCCTGCAGTGCCCAATGTTTGAGAGATGCTGGTGTAAACCTGAGAGGATGGATGGAAGGATGGATGGATGGATGGATGGATGGATGGATGGATGGATGGATGGATGGATGGATGGATGTGGGGCAAGCCATCCCATCCCACGTGGCACCTGTAAACTGGAGGTGGTGTCAGCCCGTCTCACTGCTTCACACAGGGAAAGGGCTTTCACAGCAGCACTGCAGGCTTAGCCCCTCCTGGCATCTCCTTGCTGTGGCTTTGGCCTGTGATGATGGCCTGTGTCAAGCCAGCAGCTGGTTGCCTTGTGCTACAGAGGGAGCCATTTCTTTAGCCTCATCTCTGCAAATGGCGTCACTTAACCAACATTGCTGTGCTGTGGGGATTTCCCTCCACCTTGGGCTGTTGGACCCAGACACCAGCCTGAGGGGACCCAGCATGGTCAGCTCATGCTCCTCTGATAGCAGCCCACTAGCCCGCCTGGCTGAGTTGCACTCATCATCCTCTGGCACGGGGCAGACAGTCCTTAATGTGAGAGCTCCTGCCTCTGCAGTGCTGCAGCCTATTATTGTCTCAGAGCAGCCTATTACAGAAAAAAACCCAAACCCAACAAACAACAAACCAGCCCCCTGCCTCCATCCCAGCTGATGGTTTCTTTCCCCGCTGGGGTGCCACAAACAGTGGCACTTACAACTTAAAAAGAGCTTTGCTTCCCTGCCCTGAGGCCCCAGCAGCTCTGCAGGGCTCTGGCAAAGGTGTGCCCACCCAGCCCGGGTGCCAGCCAAGGCAGGAGGCGTGTCAGTGCACCCTGGTGCACTGGGCAGATGGAGGAGTGGGTGGGCTGCCTTGGGAGTTTGGGTAGGTGGCGATGGCTGTGTGCTGTCTCTGACGCTGCCCTGCTGAGCGCTGCTCAAAGCTCTTCGGGGGGAGAGTACCCCCCCCTCATCACTCTGCTGATCCCAGTTGCATGGTAACTGCGCCTGCACTAAGGGATAAACACCTCACTCAGAGCCCTCCCCGCTCTTCCCTCCTCTCCTGTCTGTTGGCACCCACTGGTCTGCAGTCATTTGCTGACTCTTTCTTGTTTTTCTCCACTTGTCTTCCCTCTACATTTGCCCCATCCTGTTTCTGTCCTCTGTGAATAATGCTCAGCAGTGTGATGTGCTGCTGTAGAGCAGTTAGAGCTGCTCTAGGCGGTTAGCCCCTCATCCAGGAGAGGATCCTGAAAAGAAAAGAAAGGCGAGAGGGGGGGAGAAAAACAAGGCTAAAATAAAATCAGGGTTTTCTCCATTCCCTGTCTCCTCAGTCTTGCTAGGGCTTCTGGCAGAGATGCGGGTGGGGAGCCCTGGACTAAGGGAGCAGGGGTTCTGTGTCTGTGAAGCCCCAGGTGCCTTGGTACAGCTTTAGTAACAAAGATGTAGATAGAAGGAGGAGGAGAGCTGCCAAAGCTGTGCAAAGCTGAGGATTGAGATAATGGAGGCTGATAGAGTTCAAGACCGAGCTGTATTGTGCAGAGTGTACCAGCCGTCCAAGCGATTCAGCCCAATGCAATGGGCTTTGCTGTGCTCTAGAGCTCTGGTTGTTGCCCTGTGGACTTCACAAACCAGAAAACCTAGAAGAAATGCAGAAGAAAGTAAAATCCAATTACTTAAATTGTTCTCAGTGAAGAAGGAAGAGAAGGAGGGTGTATTCCTCACCTTCCCATGTAGAGTCGAGTCTTCCATCCCATGGAGAAACACACACACATGTGTACGTGCACAGACATGCACAGAGCTCTTTTGTGTTACTAAGAGCTTCAGGAGCATCAGACACCCCCACTCTGAAACTCGTTAGATATTGGCTCCTGTCCCTAAGCCTAGTTTTTGGCTGCCCTTCCAGACCATGTCAGCAAGGCTCCATCAGCTGCACTGCATCACTGGGGGTGTAGCAGAGGTTAGCAGTACCATCTGAGAAGTCTTTTGCCCATTCCGTGTATCGTATATTAGCGGCACACTCTGAATCTGTTAATGGTGGTGATCAGACAGCAAAACTTTGGGAGGGAAATCTCCCACGAGAAAGCATTTCTGCAGTAGGCTCATTTAGAAATGTGAATGATGGCTGAAAATGTGAGCCCGTATTTTTATTTTTATGGTTTTTATATATATATGTAGTGATAGCTCTTCACTAGGAAATGAAACCCAGCAGGGGAGAAAATACTGTGTAGATTTCAAAAGTCTTCACATGTCCATGCACTAAAGAGTATTTCTTCTCCTTCTCTTGTTCAACCCTGACACCATAGATGCCTCAGACTCAGACAGGCTTTTTGAACTACCTGCTGTTCAAAAATCTTGAGGAGACAGCTGAAGCTCTTTGCTACCGAAACCTTCCTTGCACAGCTTCCAGGAGCCAGATAGGAGGAGCATCCAGGCTACTTTCTGCTCCTAGGAAAGCCTCTGGACCCTGTTGTACGTGCTGGGGAGGATTAGTGCTGCTGAAACAGGGGCCTGCCAGCCTGTGCTTGTCCTGCACAGCAGCGAGTCAGTGATAAACCTTGGTCACTTGGGAGGTGGGAGTTCTGTCTCTGCTTAGGAGATCCTAAGGGATTTCTATTTCATAGGAAATCCTCATAGTAGTTGGTCTGATTTTTACCTATTAATCCCTGTTTTACTATGTGAGTGTACACTCACACAGCAGCATGTATTTCTCTGTATTTGAGTGCCCTCTCCTTACCTTGCAGATGTAAACAGCTGCCTATTTCTCTTAGCCTCACGGACCCAGTGGAACAAAAAGAGAATGAGATTTCTTTCACCTTGTGCATCATTAGCAGAAATAACCCTGTTTCCAATGGCAGGATTATTTTCTGCTGGGAATGGTGGACAAGGCAGATGGACTCTACTCTGATGAACCTCCTGTGTTTCTGGCATTTGAGAAAAGCATCCTATGCCTTGAAAAATGAGTGAATCACAAAGGGAATCTCTTCTACCATCTCACTTTTACAGCCAGTCTTCTGTCTACAATCAGAATTTTTAAAGAAGTGGACATATGAAGTGTGATTCAGTGAGGGAGGTCATACTGAGGATGTCCAGAATCAGAAGAAAAATCAGGATCTTGGAAACCTATCTGATTTTACTGCACATAATTAGAGTTGATAAGGTTTATTTTTGCACTTGGCACAGTGAAGTATTGACAGCTCTCATGAACTCTCCACCCTGGGCGTAAATAATTACAAAGGGAATTGATTTTGAATCATGTTTTATATGTAGAAATCTACCACTTATTAAGTACAGTGCAACATATAGTATGGAATGTGTCTACATTAACATTGAGTCCTAACCATGGTTTAGAAGCCTATCTCCCAGTCATGTCTTTGCTTTGATTCCTGTTGCAGGAGGGTCTTTGGGCATATGCTGTCTTCCTTTCAGGTGAAGCTAAACCAGGAGATGCACAGACTCACCAGCTGCTGATGGTGTTCAGCTCATGGGACCTGGATGGAGCTAGTCCCAAGTAAACCTCTGCAGTGTGTATAGTGTAAACAGCAGGTGTCCAGCACCATTTCGCTCTATAAATCTGCTCCTTTGCACCACAGTGTTGGCAGCATAGACACAGTGGGGGGCTGGGCTGGACCATCAGGTCTCAAGGCCTGAGCCTCTTAAAACCAAGTACTTTTTGCTGTAGTTTTAGCCACCTTGAAAAGTATGAACTTGCCCACATAATCACATCATCTGATATTCCCCCCACCATTGGCAAGTTCATATCATTTGGACCTGCATGTCGTTTGTGCTGTGGTCTAGACTTACTGCCCACTGACTGCCTGGGGTTTACACTGATTGGGTCAAAAGTCCTTAATGTTGACCCCAGACCTGCAGTTTCCACACTTCCCTTACACCAACTGATAGGTGCTCTTTTCCCAGTGCATACTGGTGGAGCCCGGTGCCCTAGCTCGATTAGGTGAGACAAGGTGATATGAAGAGACCCCTCTTACAGTCTATTCCAGACATGACAAGGCTGATGCTTTTCCTGATCACTTGCAGGGAGTTCTGTCTTGGGTTCTTCAGCAGGAGAGCTCTGCGGCACGGCGCCTTTGCTCCCCTGTCTGGTAAGCACCACAGCCCTTGCTGTGTGGTAATGGTCGCTCATCCACGTAGAATCACAGAAGCACAGAATATCCCGAGTTGGAAGGGACCCATAAGGATCATCCAGTCCAACTCCTGGCTCCACACAGGACCAGCCCAATCAGAGCAGATGACTGAGAGTGTTGTCCAGATGCTGCTTGAACTCAGCCAAGCTCAGTGCTGTGACCGCTTCCCTGGGGAGCCTGTTCCAGGGCCTGACCACCCTCTCGGTGAAGAACCTTTTCCTGATCTCCAAAATAAACCTCCGCTGTCGCAGCTTCATGCCATTCCCTGGGGTTCTGTTGCTGGTCACCAGAGGGAGGAGATGAGTGCCTGCCCCTTCGCTCCCCCTCGTGAGGAAGCTGTAGGCTGCCATGAGGTCTCCCTTCAGTCTTCTCTTCTCCAGGCTGAACAAACCAAGGGACTTCAGCCTCTCCTCATACATCATCTCCTCTAGAGTCTTCACCATCTTTGTTGCCCTCCTCTGGACACTCTGCAATAGTTTTATGTCCTTTTGCTGTGGTGGCACCCAAACCTGCACACAGAACTTGAGGTGAGGCCGCACCAGTGCAGTGCAGAGTGGGACAGTCACGTCCCTAGACCGGCTGGCAATGCCGTGCTTGGTGCACCCCAGGACACGGGTGGCCTTCCCAGCCACCCAGGCACACTGTTGGCTCATGTTCAACTTGCTGTTGACCAAGACCCCGCAGCCCCTCTCAGCATGGCTGGTCTCCAGCGTCTCATTGCCCAGTCTGTATGTACAGCTGGGGCTGCCCCTTTCCAGGTGCAGAATCCGGCACTTGCTCTTTTTAAACTTCATGTGGTTGCTGATTCCGTGTATCCAGCCACAGCCCAAGCTCAAAAGCTTCCTGGGCACAGCCTTCTCTTCTCTGTGCCAGATATTGTGTGTTTGTGACCTCTATTGCCACACACTGGCAGCAAGAATTGGGGGATACCCAGCGATGCGCTTGTGTGTGTTGTAACCACCCTGCCTGTCCATTTCCTTGCTGCTTCTGAAGTGGTGCATCCTCTAGTTCAAAGGGTACCTGCAAATATTGGGGCAGTCACTGCTTTTACTCGTACTATTAGATCGTTATACTCTTTCTCATTTCCTTTTCCCAGCACTGCTGAGAGTTGCTACTTAGCTGGGATTTTCCAGATAGCCTAATGGAGTTAGCCATCCAGCGCCAGCGACTTTCTGTGCATAGAGAGCATCTAATTCTTTTAAAGCCCATGGCAAATCCTAGCATTATTTCCTATGCAGATGACTGCTACAGAGAAGCAATTAGGAAGATAACCAGTATCTTCCCTTCCTCTCTTCCATTTTTAAAGCTGCAGGGGAAAATGGCAGTATTTTGGTTAAAGATAAGTATAAACCAAACCCTAAGGTGTTGACAACCCAAATACTTGCGTGCTTCAGTTTCGAACTAGCATCTAGATTTGTATCTTGGATATGGTCCCTGGCTTTACTTCTTTGAATAGTAAATCTTTTTCACAGTTTGAACTGTGAATATAATTTAGTATTAATGTACCGTGTATGTCTTTGATATGGCCGAAAGGGACAAGTTATGTATCTGGGTTGGAGCAGAAAGACATATTACCATGTTGGCAGGATCTTTACCGCTGGAACAGTAAGTCCAGGAATCTAAAATGCAGGAGGCTTGGGGAATATTTAGGTCTGGAAGCATAAAGTATGTACGTGCATCTAGCGGTAGCTGCCCTAGATTGGTGGTTTAAAAGTGGGGTGCTGCCTTGGGGTGATGGAGGAGGCAGAAGAGCATCTGCAGCAGGGAACCATTTTCTGCGACTACAAGGCCTCCTCCTGTTAGGAGTCGAGCAATGGGGAGATCCTGGTTCTGTTTCAAAGTTCCTTCTTGGGTAAATTGCTCATCTTTTCTCTTCATCTGTGGAAGAAAGAGAGAGAAAGGGTTTCACTGTGTAAAATTGTTTATGGATAGAAAACCGAGCAGGAGTTCTCAGCATGGTACGGTCTTGTTAAGTGATGGTCCTGTTGCCTTACTCGAGAAAGAAGGAAAGAATTAGCTCTCCCTAGATCTGAAGGGTAGAATTAATTACGGTTGTGATTATTACGGGCAAAACCAGCTAAACATTTCTCTGCTATTTTTAATTTTGCTTTTGAATCGTAGAGTATATGAAACCCAAGATAGGGTCTGAATTCCTGGGAACAGCTTCATTTCCAAATGTGCACGTAGGAGAATTGCCAGGAATTGGAGAAGAGGCGCAGGGAGACAATCCAATTTTCGAAGGATTGAAAAGCCCCTCTGTTGTTTTGCAGTTAATTTTAGCTGTTCGTGGTGCAAGGGAGAGATGTCCAAGGTCAGAACAAGTCTGACTACTGAGGTTTGGTCAAGTTTGACCTGCTCGTTTTTAATGTAGTCTCTGTTTTGCTCAATGATTTGTTAACTGTGCCTCTCTTTTCCATTTTTTTTTTCCGGGGGGGTCACTATCATTATTACTACTATTGCTATTATTATTACTAGTTTGCAGTGGTTTTTTTTAGTCATCTGTGTTCAGCTCTCTTGAGAGCAATGAAAAGAAATCAAACTGCTTTTGTGAGTTGTGGCAGAAGAGTGCAAATAGATTGATTAAAAACGCTGTTTCTTTTTTTAATTTAAACAGAGCCGAGGCTTCTGGGTAATGTGCGTAATGTATGCTCGGTGGTAACAAGCCACTGTGGGGAGAGGGGAGGAAAGCGAGGGAGAGAGGAGAAAAAAAAAAAGGAAGTGGAGCCAGTGTTGTTCTGCCTTTAAACACAAGATTGATTTTACATTTTCCCAGTGTGTCACTTTCATTACTAGCAAATTAATCCTTCTCTCTGAGGCCTGAAACTTATTTCTGGGGTTTCTCATAAGGAAATAGCTTTTGGTGTGTTACCTGTTCTTAAAAAGGGAGCTTGGGCCTTGGCTGTATGGGGAAGTTGCACCCATTTAACCAAAGGTGTAATTTCAAAATTGACTGTGTTATAGAGATGTACATGGCTGCCTTATTCAGGTTTTTACTTTACTATGAATCTACCTATACTGACAGAAACACAACAGTCTTGAAACGATAGGAGAATGCTGGCCAGAGGATGGGTAGCATCGCTTTAACTAAATCAATAAAAAGTTACCCCTTCACAACTATCGCCCCTTGTTCAGATAAAGGAAGCATCTACAGAGACCTATGGCCTGAAGGATCAAACTCTTGAGAAAACCCCTTGGGAGGAGGTTGTGAGATGTGTCCGACGGATACAGTTCTGAAGTGCAGCACCGCTTCGGAGCACGAGGGTCTGCCGGCTGCTGTAACCCATACGGGAACTCCGGAAACTTCCTGGCCTAATAAAGGGGCAGATTTATTGAACAGTGATTTTAAGCCAATGATTCCAGACAATTAAATGGCTGAATATTTGGACTCTCTAATGCTACAACTATATTGCAAGTTGAGCAAACCATTTCCCCACCGCTGGCTTTCTTGGGCTGCTCTCTCTTGAGTCCTCAAGTCATGGTACCATGCATAGACTTGCTTTGTTTCTGTTTAAATGATCTGGCATACCTAGAGCTTAGATCACCTGTGTTCTCATTACAGAAAGGTGGGGGTTTATTTTGGGTTTAGGTGGTTTTTTGCAAGTTCTCCTTTTTTTTTCAAATCCAGGAGATAGATGTGTGCTGTCATCTTTTTACAGTCGTTGGTCAGTCAAGTCTTTGACTGCTTAACAAAACCTGCTGCTGCTTTCTCTGTTTTGGTGCCTCTGATGAAGGAAGAGGGCTGTTCTGATTCAGTTTCTGGCTGAGAAAGGTGGAGTGACGCTTCCTTACCTAGGTTAACGTTGACACTTCCATTTCAATTTGAGTAGGTACATCACAGCCTGCCCCACTCTTTGAGGATCACTTGCCAGATGTGGCCCAGGTCGCTCTGGATCCGTGGTGCTGTACTGCCTACCATAGCAGGGCTGTGGTCTGACATCTCCGGTGGCTGCCTAGTATCTGGGTTAATGCAGCGGCAATTTTTCACCATCAGTTGCTGTCACAGAATGTAAGTGTAAGCGTATGGTCTTTTGGGCTGACCTGAGCAGGGTCCTGCAGTCCTGTTGACAGCAGTGGCTGGTAATTAGCTCAGGATGGGTGGGAAGAGGGGCTCCATCTTTCGCATTGAATATCAAACAGCACACAAAAATAGCCGTTTGCAGCCGCAGTGGAGATTTGCTCCTATCAGTGAAAATCCAGCATGTTTTATCTGACTATAGGTCAGGTGTTTGTTTGGATTAACAAACAAAAGACATGCCAGATGCAAGGAGGAGGGTAACTGTTTTTAAATCAAAAGGACTCGTATTTTTTCCTTTCCCTCTGAAAACTCTAGTGGCAGCGTTTCAAGATGCTTAGGCTATGTTTCAGTGAAAATGGCTGCCAACTTTTCCTTTGCTGTGCGGTGGCCAACTCTAACGGAGGACCTGGTATGTGATTAGGCTTCTTAAGTGGCAGGTGGGAGAGCGCATCCACTTACGGAGTTATTGTTAAAATGAGGAGCTTTTGGGACTTCTCTGCAGGAACTCTGGATTGTTGGAAACATTCCATTTGATTTCTCAAAAATGCTTGCTTATAGCCTGGAAAACCGCAGTCTTTACTGCTGCCTTTTGGGTTTACTTGAGCCTTGAGCAAGCCATTGGCTTCTCTTTGAGCATGTACTGGTTTAAATACACCAGTGCAGAACAAAGGGAAAGACATGGCTGGACCATATTCATTTCCATTCTGACAGACCTAAAGTGAAGGATGCCTGCGAGCATCTGCAGGACTTGTTATTGCTCACTGGACAAGAGCTTGTCAGAAATGTTGGGCTGATTATCTGCTATGTGAACTGTGTGGTTTATAATTGACCTCTTTACTCCTGCCTTAGCAGAGGACAGTCTTATTTTGTATGCTTCAAACAAGTACAATTCAGAGTGAATAGATGTTCACACTGAGACCTAGGACACAGCTCTGTTCCCTTCAGAATAATTGGCAAAATTTCCCCCAAATTACTTTCTGGCAAGAAGGCATTTGAGTTAGGATGCCTACTCATAAGATTGTCAGTAGCATGGTTTTAGATACCGTGGACTGCCCAGGGAACTCCTGAAAGGATGTGACATTGGAGAGGCCTTGCTGGATGCCGAAATGTCCCAGAAGCCAGCAGAAGAAAGGAGAGTGCCCATGTAGCGGTAGGCATGTGGGTATGTGCATGGATATGGGAGTCATTTGTCTCCGACCTGGTTTGGGAGAGCGAGGGCGGCTGCAGAGCAGGAGGGAGGACACTGACAGAGCTGAAGGGCTCTGGGATTTGCCCACGGTAGTGATGTTTGTACCTGATATGGTATAAAGCTTGTATTTTCCGACTACCGAATGCATCAACATTATAGATTAGGGAGAAAAAAATAAAGGCAAATATCACAGAGATTGGAGGGGGAGGGGGAAGGAGTGTTGTGCTGGTTTGTTTATCGAGAAACAGAACTTTACTGGGACACAATGCAAAACTACAAGCATATTATCTACTGCCTTTCCAGCTCCAGCACCAGCTCTTTTCTTTTCCAGGTGAGGCATTATTGTGTTAATACTTGCAGGAGGAGGGAAGAAACGAGTCCAAATGCCCCTGTTTGAAACGTCCTATCAGTGTATAAAATATGTCTGCGGATTTGAGAATTACGCTGACTTCACAACAGTAAATTTCAGATAAATAATTTATCTCCTGCAAACACATTTCTGTGCTCTTACACATCCATTTGTTTCTGGAAAGCAGCGGGGGCGATGGGGAGGCAGAAGCGATTGGTGCTCGCTGGGGAACTTTCCGTGGAGCTGCCTGTAGCTTGGGTGTTGTTGGCCACTGGAGGTAGGGTTTTGTTCTCGCAGCCACCAGCTCCCACATCATAAATAAAGCCATTTTGGAAACAGGAGGCACCTTGAGCTAAAACTGGCATTTCTCACAATATTGGCAGATCGAGCCAGCAACTGTTGATTTTAAATGTTTAATGAGCAATATGTTGCTGATTCTGGTAATAATGTTGTGTTTGCCTAACCTTTCTCGGTGTGCTCCCTTCTGCTGTATCAGTGGCAAGTTTCCAGGAGAGGAGGAAAGGGAAAGAAAGGAAAAAAACAAACTCCATCAGGAAGGGTGAAGCAGGGCAGAGAGAAGAGGAAAATTGAACGACTTCAGGAGAAGGGGCGTAAAAGGCAGGGGTAGAACTTAATTAAAAGGAAGAGATAGCAGCAGGATATTGATGCCGTGTCAGAGTATTAAACTGGGGATTGCAGAGAAAGACGCCTTTTCCCTGCAGAGATATTCTTATTCATACTGAGGGAATTGGAAAAGAAAGGCTGGTTACTCAAAGGAGAGGGACGGGAAGAGCTATGTGGAGGTGAACCCCGAATCGGGGAGTCTCCTGAGACAGTTCAGTCAGCTGGTTAAAAGCAGGTGAACTGAAAGAGAAGCAGCATTGTACAAATCACTAAGATGCACAGTTACTTCCATATGAGGCTCATATAATGCTCACTCTAAAGACTGTCTGCTGTGTTTTTTCCAATTTGTTTTTGTTCAGCCTCAAAACCCTGAGTGGTTCAGCACAAGCCTGTTTGGCACTGGCTTGCGGGTTGGCTATAGAGGGGCTTATGAGCGTGTGTAGGTATCTCAGGATACAAAGGAGGCTTCCTTGAGCAGTGGAGGTAGGGACATTCAATGGAAACAGAAAAAGGGCTGCTTTTATAGTACTAAATAGCAGCTGCTTTTGCTGCTGCTCTCATCCTAGACTAGACCCTCCCTCTACTGGTGTGGGTACTGACCATTGCTTGCTGTAGAAGACCAAGCTCTTGCTTAATTTATACCATGACTCTTGTGCTAAGGAAAGGACAAAACTGAAAAAACTGGAAGCTGAAGTCATTTATCTTCTGAACAGAGGGGTATTGGGCAGCAGGGTCAAACGCTTCCCACCTTGGACCCTCCTCAGTGGGAGTTATCCAGAGAGTTATTGTGCAAAAACTGTGGAAGGTATTTCTAATGTGTTGATTGTGCTCTTGAGTAAGACCAGGCATTTTCTCATCTTTTAATCATTACCTGTTTGGCTGATGTTTAAATCAATGACTGCATGCCAAACACTCACTGCCCTATTAGGAAGCTTCTTGTTGTTTTATATAATGGCTTATTTATTGCTTCCATTGTATGTACGGCACAGTATATATTGTCCAAAAGGGAGATACAGATACTAGGTCATACTTGGTGAAGGATTTTTCTCTTTTTTAATGAGGAGAATATCAGTTTTGCAATGCTTGTTATACTTTCATTTCCAGGCTGCTGCATACAAATTGTGTTATATAAAAGTTGACCACACACAAATCCACATATAGAAAAGTGTGTGTTGAGACACTATGAGGTAGAAGCAGAAAGGAACAGGGCCCAGAGGATGTGTCTAAGAGCAGCCGTGCCAGAAAAAGGGTGTTGCTCCACCCAGGCCACTGCCTTTCCTCCAGCAATGAGAGAGGTTTAAGTGGAAGATAGTGTCCTTTACTTATATGAATGTTTCATTTATTGTTTTTCCTTCATGGGTGACCTATCACCTCCTTGTTAACAAGTGAGAGCAAAACACAGATGTATGTTCCACATTAAATTTTCCATTTTTAAGAGCGGATAAGCATGCGATTGCTGGATTGACCTTCTCTCTCTACTTTTTACTCTCCCTTTTACACCACCGTGATAGCTTCTGTTGTTTTCTTGCTTTCTTGATAAATGCCCAAAGCATCAAAGCCAGCATATGCAAAAGATTTTTAATTAGCCTTGAGCTATCTACCAGGGTCCTCAAGTACAAATAGACACAGGCCTGTATGAGTTCAAATCAAACACATCTTCAGTGGGTCCTCTTCAAGGAAATTTCCAGCAGCCCTGCTTCCTGAAGTGAAGTCCTTTGCTGCCAACACCTCCCAGTGATTTCTCTTCAGCTGTAGCATACTCCATCAGTTGTAAGGTGGGGTTTTTTCTTCTTTTTTTTTCCCCCTCTCTGGTTCAATTCCCTACAGCTTTGAAGTAGAAGAATGAAGTCTTTTCCAGCCATGTGGTGTCCTATGGCATTGTCTCTCTTGGAGCAATTGCCACATGTGCTTGCCATGTAACAGACAACCATAAAAGGAAAACAAAGCTGCAGGTATAAGAACTCTTCCCCTAGATGTTTCTCCAATACACTATTCCTCCATGAATGCTTTTTGTCATTGCAATAGCTCAACTGAGTTACGATCAGGTTTTGGTCTTTTAGACAGATATATGAGTGGAAGGAGAAAAGTGTTGGAAGATAAAAAGGAGAATAATAGGGGAAGACAAGAAGGGAGAAAGGGTAAAAAGGAAGAAGTGAAAAGACAAAAAGAGGTATGTGAACTGAAGGAGGGAATCAAAGGGTTAGAAACTGGAAACAGTGGGGAGATGGGTCAAAAAGCAGGAGAGGTGATTCAGACCTCTGGGATGGCAAGGTCTGAGACTTGTGAGCTCTTCTTGGCAGGACAGAGCCCTGCAGAGTGCAGTATAATGTCTATCAGGGTCCTTCAGTTTAGGGGCATATAAATGGAGTGGGGTTTATTGCGAATTCTGGTTAATAACTTTCTCAAAGGGGAAAGCTCCTGTATTCTCTTTGAAATACAATTTCTTGTCTCATAAATTGAAACAGCTGCGACTGTTCCCTCTGCACACAATCTTTTTTTCATCTTTTGCCTTTTTTGCTGGGTGTATGCATGTAATTTTGCTTAATGATTTTTCCCTGCAGAAGGGACCCAGAATGTGGTGCTGTATACAGGTTTGTGATCAGTGTCTTTGCACAAGCACAAGAAAAACGCCTTGGGCATTTTCTGCTTTTAGAGAGGAACAAGTGTTAGGCTATTAGTCTGAATCTAACTCAGACTGCATTTCTCCTGAGAAAACTCAGTAGGAATTTCTGCAGCCTCATTCCCTAGAAAGACTCTTGCCTAAGCTGAGATTTAATCTATCACCTGGACTCCAGTTTTGGAACTGAAAAGGCTGCTAGCACCTCCATAGCTACCATGCAGAAAGCAGAAAAGAGAATATAGGTGAGCATCTCAGCCTGTGGTGCTGCCCCAGCTCTTAATGCATCCCCTCCTGCACCGGGCTGATGATGGGCACCGCACTGCGGGTGGGGAGCGGGATTCCTGCCTAGGAAGGGGAGCGAAACCGTCTCCCTCCTTATGACTCTAAGCAGTGCTGGATACTCTCTGCCAGCATCAACCCATCTCGGTCTCTCTGAGAGGTCCTAAATGTCTATTCTTTCTTTTTTCTTAATTGAGGGAGCCAAGATTGCCTTTCGGCCGGTGCAGAAATCAGCCTCTTCTATGGATGGCTGAGTGAACAGAAACACAGGGAGTCAAACCTTCCTGCCTCCAACTCACTATCTGCTCCAAGTTAATGTGATCAAATCCCTGAATCATTAAGCAAGTGATATATGAGTTAACATAGCATGCTGGAAGGAGCAGCACACACAAATGTTCCGAGGAGTTTCAAATTCAGAGGGTTATATGTCACTTTCAGTCAATTTCTGTTTGGAAAGAGCTCAGAAAAGCTTTTGAGTTAAGTGAAGAAATATCTGAATAGGTATCTCAGTTTCTTATCTCTCCAGCTCTCACCCATGACTCCCTACAAGTGCCTCCAAGCTATAAGAGGAGAAGGATCTAGAAAAAGCCAGGATTTTTCAGATGTGACTGTAGAGCTCTTCCCCCTCATAGCAGACCTCAGCCTTTCCATTGCTTTTAACAGGCCTCTTTCGGCCTCTTTGGGCAATTCAGGACATCACAGAGCAGCAAGGCCATTTCTCACATTGCATTAGGAGCAGACCCATGGTCTCCAGCAGGTTGGGCTTCATCCCCATTACTTCTTGCAGCAGCTTCCTGCCACATCCCAGCTTGCAGGCTCCCGTCCACGCATGCATCAGGCAGCCCAGCTCCGCTGTGTGATGGAGCTGATGCAGCTGGGAGATGTGGGAAGCCTCTGCCCGCCAGAACAGATTTGCAAGTGAGAGCACTGAAACCTTAGATGTCCCCAATGACAAGTGACTGGAGAGGCTCACAGTGTTTCTTTCCTCCCTGAGCCTCTTGACAGCCACACTGGTCTCCGTGCAAACCAGAACTTGTTTGCAGCAAGGGTCTAGAGGAAGAAGAGGAAAAGAAAGGCATGGGAGCTCTTCCAGGGCTGCATGGAAAGTGCTGGAGATTATCTTCTAGATTTCCTGCAGTGCTGGGATTGTTTGGGGGTTGGAACTACAACCTCTTGTCTTTTTGATACATGAATTGCAGGCTGTCTCATAACATGGAGCATTTTATTAACTGAGACCTTCTAGAGGACTTCTCTGTATTTGAGAAGGTAGCAATGAGAGCACTTGTTTGCCTAGAAATGGGATAGTAGTTCGTGGTGTATTTTATCTGCCTTTAATGTGATGAAGGAGGCAGAAAGTAAGGAGAAGGAGTCAGCACCAAACATTCCCACTCTGTCCCTTGTCCCTATCAAAGGTTGTGGGAACATCTTGCCTACCTCTCTTCCTACTTGTATGTCCTGTGCACGTATACATACTGTCTAGGATCCTCAGCAACACTGCCAACTGCCTTGTATTGCCTGTGAGCGGTGAAATTGTTTACCACAGATCAATGTAAGCATAATAGATCTGAAAGACTCAGGCCTCAGTTACCTGTTGTATATTGTATTCCCAGCCAACACTAACTACATTCCCCCCACTGTTTTCCCATGGTGATTCACCTTGCTCAGAGCTCTGCTTGCTTGCCCTAAACCTCTGCATCCACTCACTATTTTTTAATCAACCTTTCATCTGTATCTCATGCTCTGTTTCTCATTTCCTTATCAATTTCCTTTTCTGCCCTTCTCCTGAAGACTTGTGTCTCACAAACTATCTTCATGTTATTTTTTTAGTTTTTTTTATTGTCTTGCTAGTTCTTCCCCTATTCTCCAGTCTCCTTCCTTCTCTCTTCTTCCCTCTCCTTCCTGCTTGTTGCATCCCCCTGTATATGCAAGCTCATACTGCCTGAAAAGTATCTCAGGACCTTCTGCTCCTGAAGCTGTGAAAAAATATAGTCTGCAGGTGAATTTGCCATTTTAATGTCGTTAACATTCCTCCCCTCCTTCAACTGCTCTGCAATTGCAGGCTGCTGAGATTAGTGGCATAAAATCCCACCAGGATATTGACATAACCTATAAGCCAGGAAGTTGTTTTAATCAAACCCAGCATCCCATTTGGAATGCCGGACTTAGAAATACAAGGACAGCAGTTTTGAGAGCAGCTGAGAAATAAGGAAATAAGTGTTTAAGAAGAGAGTTTGAAAATGGTTTTTTTTTCTGTATTATTTCTATATCTTATGGACAGAAGTTGCAGGATTATTTTTTCTTTTCACTGAGCCCTCGCCTACTCAGAGTGCTCAGATGGAGTATTGGTATTGAAGAGGTGATAAAAAGGAATTCGATTGGATGGCTGGGTTATTAAGAGGGGCTATTATCCAGTAAAAGTGTCAGAGGACCTCAATCCACAGGGCATGGATGATTACTGTGGATGAATTCCTGGTCCTTGGAGGCCAGGTGGGAGGGCACGATTGTCGTGTTTCTCCCCCACCCCCAGTAAAATTTAGAGCTGCCTTGGATGAGGTGCTCATGAAAATGTCTGCTATGTTGCATGGAAAGCAGTGAACCAAAGAAAGAACAGAAGATACCCAAAACTATTTGTCAGTCTCTAACTCACAAGCTCTACCTCTCTCTGTTTCCCTCCGTCCGCTCTCGGGTTTCTAAAGAGGCAATCTTTGTCAGCGTGTGACTGGCATCCACAGATCAGCAAGGCGAGGACAGAAGTATTGACAAGCCATTGCAGCGGCTTCCAGTGGCAAAGCTGATAAAGAGGAGAAGGTGCTGCAGTAAAGGAGGGGTGACTGGCTGCAGTGTCCTGTGGTGCCAGGCAATATGCCTGCTGTCAATACAGCCCAGTGTTGCAGCCCTGTAACCTGCCAGGAGAGAAAGAAGTGGCCCGTTTGCAACCGCGGTTCGTGCGTACGGTAGCGTGAAACCTGCGTAAAGCATGTGGCTTGGACATTACGGTGATGAGAGGCAAGGGGAGATTTCTGTCCCCAGCTGCTGATCAGTTTATTCACTGAAGTATGAGGATTGATAGCACTTGTCACTATTAGCCCAGCTAATAGAGCTGCAGATGCTACATTTAATCATATGAACTATGCGGCGCAATTGCAGAACAAGGGCCTCTGGCCTGCACCGCTGCAAAAGCAAGCGGAGCGGATTCCTGAAGGGCTGGTGGAGAATTGCAATTGTCCTGCACCCATGTGACTGCAAAAAGGAGGATGTGCCCCCTTCTGCATGGCACTCTGTGTAGGGGTATGTGTTTGTGTGCATGCACGTGTGTAATTTACTGAGTGCGCATGAGAGAACAGAATGAAAGGATCTTGTGCGTGAGATCAAGAGTATGTGTGGGAGAAAGCAGAGCTCCATGGCATATAGAAGGAGAGGAGTGGCTGGGGCAGGAGGATGTGCCCAGTCCCCTTTGGCTGTCTTTCATAACACCGTATTCCTGACAACTGTGTCTCGATATCTGCAGCCAAAAGGAGAATCAGAGCATTTGAGAAGATGTGGTGCTGCCAGCAGCGTAGCTTTGTAAAGTGAGGAGTAGCTTCCACACAATTAAGACCAGAACCTTTTGACGAGGTGTTTGTAGTGCAATGAGGACAAGTTAGAAAGGGAAGAAAAAGGAAGATGAAGCATGCCAGCCTTTCTCCTTGTCCTTTCATGGGCAGGAGACCACATCACGCATAGGAGTGGTGTCCACCTGGGTCCAGACACCAGCTTGTCCTGCATGCAGCACTAGCACTGAGAGGAGCTTCCCACGTCCCTTAGCATTGCCCCCTCACCACCTCAGCCAAAGCCATAGGGAAGGGAGGGAGGACAAAAGTAGAAGGAGCAGATGAAAGGATGAGAGAAAAGGCACTTAGCGCTGTTACCCAGAAACGGGAACTTTCACCCCATTTTGGTTGATTTGGTTTTGAACTGGATTCCCTTCTCTACTGCCGAGTAGAGCCCAAAAAGCACTGGGAGTGAGCCCAGGTTCAGGGACGGAAGGTCTTGAGTTTCCTATGGCCCACACCATCAAGCAGCCACATCTGCTGCTTTCCAGGAGTGTGTGAAACCAGCCATTATAGGTTTTCAGCCAGAAATTAGACCTCTTCTCTTGCTCCACCTGCCAAAAGGGTGCCTTGTTGTAGGCACGCGTGGGGCTGTATGGATGCAGGCACCATGCAATGCTTGGCACAGCAGAGGCAAATGATACTCTGAACTGCAGTCCTCCGAAAAAGAGAGGGAACAAAGGAGCACCCACTCCCAGGTGATGTGCATCTCTGCTGCCTGCTTGTGAGACCACAGGCACACCCCCACACTTGTCCTCTCACTCCCCTTTCCCTGTCTGCCAGCCTTCCCCTGTGCATTTCCTCACATTCATGCTCCACCACACTTTTAGTCCCACACTCGTGCTTCCACGTGCATTTTTTTCAAAGCCAGTACACATGCACACACGCGTGCAGAGTCTAATTCATGCGTATTCTTTCACCCACCTGCATTTCCTCTTGCATCCCGACGAGCTTTTGCACTGCTTCCTTACGATGCTTGGCAGCTCTCGCCCACGCACCCAGCTGGTACTCGCCCGTGCTCACCACATCTCACGTTTTCCATCTCCGAATGCCCGGCCCCGTAACCCATCCGTTACTACTTTGGTTCAGTCATTTGTGAGTCCTATCAGACAGATACGTGCAGTCGAGTGGCCCAGAACAAGACTGGCATGTATCGGGGTTAAAAGTGAGTACGCTGGGAACATCCCTCTTCTCTAAACTCACAGCCTGATAATATAGCCCCCAAGGGGAAGAGTTTGCAGGGTAAAGACAGCTGGTTTGTGGCTTTTACCGAAGGAGAGCGTGGGGGAGGAAAGTCCAGCCCAGCACCTAGCCCTTCAAATGAAGTGACTTGTCAAGTATGCAACTGTGGCGGAGATCTGAGAAGCAGTAAATTTAGCAGCACTCACTTCCACTGACAGCCTGTCATGTGCTTGAAACATAAATAGTGGTGGAGACAAATCACTGCTGTTTTCCTATTAAGCTTTGGCCCACCGGCCTCCTAGCTTGCCAGCAGCATTTCTACCAGTCCTGCTGGTGTGCCTCATCTCAGGGACGGATGTGCCTCCCTGTTGCAGGCTTTGGGGGAGTCAAGACGGGAATTATCGTGCTGTTATTTCCTCAGGTGTCCTTGGTGTCTGGGTACCAGCTCATCAGCTGATGGATTTCTCGCTCAGGCCATGTGCTGCTGGCACCTCCTCCCTCCACTCAAGGTTGAGGGAACATGGAGCCTCTCCCTGGAGGGCTCATGGTTTTCACCCCTGCCCCTATTTTCTTCCACATAGCCTGGCAAGATCATGCTGATGGAGTAAATGAGGCACTGATTTGAATAAGGGAGTAGAGGTGAAGTTTTACAGTGCACCTGAGTGACCTGCAAGCACAAATGCCATTGAAAGCCACTGGGTCTTGTCCTGTTAAAGCATTTAGTGGCTTTTAGACACCCTGCTTTCAAGCATTAATTATTATATAACCATTTAATAAAACATGCCATCAGAAGCTCAAATTAATCTTTGCAGAGATGAGAGACATCCCTTAGTGCTCTAAGTTGAGAAACCAGGAGCAAATGGACTCAGCACGTTTCTCCTTCCCTCTCTCTTACCAGTTTTGATTCCTCTTGCCCTCTCTCCTCGAGGAAGATGAAATCATGCCAGTGATTAAGGTGGCCTGGTCTGTGTTGATTTAATTAGAACAACCGCTGTTTCAGTTACAGTAGAACTCTCACCGGTATGCAGTTGCAAAGGCATTCTAATGAAATCCCTGCCTCTTCGGGAGCTTTGAGGAAGAGAGCTGATGAGTCCTCAGCATAAAATGGATGACTTTTCATGCTTTCTCGGGTCTTTGGGGTGCCTCTGGCTCCTGTAGGAGCTAGGGGCTCATGTTAGAGCAAGATGTTTCTCTCCCCAAGGCAGACAAATGCATTTGGGGAGGGAGGAGGGATAGGGAAGGGAGAGGTAGGCGGATTCCTGTCCATGACGGCAACAGGTGGATAGAGAGAAGTGAAGCCCAGTGAGATACTTTTGATCAACATGGTTGGCCATAGCCTTCTCATGCCAGCAGTGTTACAGTTGTTGGATGTTTCCTGCCAGCATCACAACAAGAAAAAGTGTTAGGGAATTGGGACAAAGGCAATTAAATATCTTTTTGGTTTGTCCTCAGAGCCCCTCCTAAACTTATGTGGGGTAACCCAGAAGAAGTCAGAAAGGAGTTGGTTTCAAACTATTTCTTCTACTCTTTGTTTTCTGCCTTCTCCCTTTCTGATGAGCCCCCTCTTTTTCCATATCCCTGGTGGAGAGACCCTGCCCCCCAGCCATGCTCTAATGGTACTGACAACCAACAGCTGCGCTTTCAATGGAAAGAGTTGCAGCTGGGAGCTAAAAGACCTCAAAATCAGGGTCTCTGTTTCCTCTCTGCTTGCCTCTCCTTCTCCTGTAGGACTGTGCAAGCTGCAATATTAGTCACTGAGTAAATGCTTTCCTCCTCCTTCGCAGTCAGTGCCTTGCAAGGTTGAGAGAGAGAGTGCTTATTCTTTGGAAAGCAAGGGAGTGGCTAACAGCACAGGAATTAAATATCCTGGATTGAAGCAATCATTTATCTGGACCACTATCACTATGAATCAACAGCAGATACCTCGGATGATAACATCACGGGAGCCAGCCCAATTGATCAAAAGTCCCTGCAGTGTGTGAGCCCAGACAGTATCTTCCCAGCACACCCCACCCTGCTCAAAAGCTCTGTGATCCTTGCCTTGATACCTGGCAGTGCTTCATGCCTGCTTGTCGTGGTTTAACCCGGGAGGCCGCTAAAACAACCACAAGGCCGTTTGCTTGCTACCCCTGCCCCAGTGGGATGGGGGAGAGAATTGAAAAGACTAAAATGAGTAAAACTCATGAGTTGAGATAAAGACAGTTTAATAGTACAAAAAAGGAAGAAAGTGGTGGTATTATTATTATTATTATTATTGAAACAAGTGATGCATGCCACAATTGCTCACCACCTGAAGCTGATGCTCAGCTAGTTCCTGAACTGCGTCACCTCCCGGCCAACCTCCCCACCTATATACGGCACATGACACCATATGGTATGGAATATCCCTTTGGCCAATTTGGGTCAGCTGTCCTGGCTGTGTTGCCTCCCAGCTTCTTGCGCACCCCCAGCCTTCTCATTGGCAGAAAATGAGAAGTTGAAGAGTTCTTGACTGCTTGGCAGCAACCAAAACATCAGTGTTTTATGAACATTATTCTCATGCTAAATCCAAAACACAGCACTATACCAGCTGCTACGAAGACAAAAGCAGGACACTGCTCAATCCTAAATCCAGCCATTTAGCCTCATCTCCTGATCCCTTGTTGTGCTCCCTGGAGAATATCCCTTTTGCTCCTTCCAACAGCAGCAGATATGGGGGATGGTGTCCAGCAACTGTGCTGGATCTAATTGAGAAACACTGCAGCGAGGAGAGTGGTCAACAGAAAAGCAAACAAAATGATTTTTCAAGAAGCTAATCCACCTATACAAATATTGGCGCCAGGCATCACAACACACTGACATGTTTTGGAAAGGGTAAATCTTGCTGAGGGGTGGCTTAACTCTTTGACCTCATTTCCTCAGTTGAAAACTATAGCTGTGTAAAAGATCACGGACAAGATCCAGGCTGATACGGAAATCCCAGTCTTTAGGTTTTAGTTGTGAGCTCAGTATTCAGCGTAGCCTCACTGAAAACAAGGATGAGCTATAGGAATTGCCATCTTGCAGAAGCACAGGATATTCAGAGGCTGTGTGATCTGGCAATGAAATGTTTGGCTCCAGCTTTCAGAGAAAAAGCCATAGCAACATGTAAGGTTCTAAGGTACTGCTCCTTCCCATTTCAAGTAAATTTGGGCCAATTTGTAATTGCTCAAGCCTTTGTCATGGTTTTACTCCAGCCGTTGGCTGGGCACCACATAAACGCTCGGTCAGTCCCCCTCATTGGAAAAGGGGGAGCAAAAGTGAGAAAACTCGTGGGTTCAGATACAAGAGTTTAATAAGTGAAGCAAAAGCCGCGTGCACAAGCAAAGCAAAACAAGGAATTCATTCCCCACTGCCCATGGCAGGCAGGGGTTCAGCCATCCCCAGGGCAGCAGGGCTCTGTCACGCGTAATGGTTTCTTGGGAAGACAAACGCCATCACTCCGAACGCTGCTGCCCCCCCTCTTCTTCCTCCCAAGCCCCTTATAAACCGAGCATGACGTCATATGGTATGGAATGTCCCTTTGGTCATTTTGGGTCAGGTGTTCTGTCTGTCCCCTCCCAACTCCTTGTGCACCCCCCGCCATCCCATCGGCGGGGCGTTGCGAGAAGCCAAAAAGTCCTTGGCTCTGTGTAAACATCGCCCAACAACAGCAAAAACATCTCCACTATCAGCGCTGCTTCCAGCACAAACCCAAAACACAGCCCCATACTGACTTTCTTGAAGAAAATTAACTCTCTCTTAGCTGAAACCAGGACAGCCTTCTTCCAAGTTTCAAGCATAAAAGGATGGAATTCTATGGGCTAAGTTGAATCCCTGGTGGATTTTTTTTTTTTTTTTTTTTTTTTTTTTTAAATTTTTAAGTTAGGTTGAAGTTCTGGCTTCATTTTTACCCCCTCATGCCAAGAAGTATGAGCGGACATAAGACAGAAGGAGACAAGCCCATTATATTTAAAAACAAGGAAACATTTTCATGAATGCCTACAAAAGTGAGCCACTTGATTCTTGCACAACAGTATACTGAGCATGTCTTGCTCTACAAGAGACACAAGGCTCTTGTAAAGAACATAGCAAGGATTTTTAAAGATGCCACCAAGCACTGACCAACACTATAGTTCCTAGATTGACCGACTGGCACAATCAGTACCACTGAGTGTCATCACATGAGGTTCCACCGTGGTCCAGGACTGACCGAAGTATTTGTGGAATTCAACTAGGAACTACATTGCAGTCCATCCCTGCTCTCCCCTGGCAGGACAGGAATGATGCGATTCAGTCGGGCTTCTTGTGAAACTTACAAATGGGACTTGTTGCTGCCGATCTTTTCTTTGGTCTTGGGTCTGTAAGGAAGAATTTGTCTTCAAACTCAGTAATAGCATAAGTGCTGTGTCCAAAATGAGAGAACTTGCAAGGAAAGGAGTACATGAGGCCAAATGAGAGGAAACCAGCTGAGAGAGTCACCGGAGACTGTAACGGTTCACTGCTTGCTGTTATATTTTAATTGCCTTTCATAGGTTTCCATGAGATGCAAGAAAACCCAGTCCCCTGCAGCAGCTCTCGGCTTGCAGTACCTTCCTGTGCTTGACACAGTGGGAAACAAATACCAATTGATTTTTTTTTTTTGCTCCTGCTGTTCCTCTTGCCAGGGGCAACCACTGGCCCATCCTCATTTTGTAGGTGGTGGAGCAAGAAGGCGCAGCGCCCCACAGAGCTGACAACGCTGCCGGGAGATCGGTGTGCTGCCATCGATGTGCACACATCGAATAACCCCTATGCCCGGCTTGCGATTCTTTGTCAGACCTCCTGATTTCAACAACTCTTTTATTAGCTGCTCCAACATGGTCCCCGCAACCCTGAGGACTTACCAACTCCTGCCTTCCTAAGACACTCAAGGGTCTCATGCCATCATAGTGATTCCTCTAGCTGATGATGCCTTCTGCCTCATGTTGTAAGGTAACCTCAGAAAGGCAGCAAGCAGAAATTTGCGGGTGGAGAAACAGCACAACTATTGGTTTGTTCATGCTTATATGTCATTTTCTTGGCAGTAGAGTTAGGGCTTGATGTTTGGTAACATAGTCATAACTCACATTGCAGTATACAACATTTAGGGAGCATAATATTGTAGCTGTGACATTAGATGACTTAATTTACCTCATGGTTCATAATTTACTTTACACATTGGCATCACAGCCAAATTTTATTCAAGAGCAATTCATCTATCCACAAAATGCTGTTTGTGTTCATTAAAAAAGTGTTAGCAAATCCGGGTTAAATTCAATAAGCAATTTTGGGAAAAAAAAGAGAAATGGATATAAAAAATGTCATTTTCTTTAATATGAAATATTTTTTTTTAAATTATGTCTCAAGTTGAGGCAGAACTACTTCCTTTTTCTGCTTCAGCAAAGAGCAGAGGAAAACCACTGGTCAAACAGAAAGTTTTGACCTGAAGCAGGGTTGGATTTTTTTTTGTGGCATGGTGGTTCCCTTTCTTTCTTGCGTTCACGTGTGGGTTTTGAATGGAAAAATCTAATCTGTGGCTGAGATATAGTGGTACATTGCACACCTGCTCCATGCCCACATTCAGGATCGTGTGCGAGAGGCTATGGTGACCTTTAGTGGTCATTTATGAATATGAGTGAAGAGGAAGTGGATATTCAGAGACAGCAGCAGACCTGCTGTGGCTGTGTCAAGCACATGGTCTCCACTGACATGCACCCACGGCTGGGATGCAAGCTGCGTCGGAGCTGTCAGCTCTTAACTTCCAGCTCCCGGGCAGAGACATCCATGATGGCAGGTCGTCCCAAGCAGTCTCCCGCTGGGTTTGGTCAGCACTGTCCCTGGAGAGACAGCAGAGTAGTTCAGTCTGGGGAGGTTGCTCTCAACTGGGAAGGTTTTAATTTGCATGCTAGATGCCTGGGGTTTGAGGAGAAAGTTCCCACGAGGATCACAGGCTTTCTTAACCCCAGCCGTGCCAGCAGGCTCCCATGCTGCCCCAACCGGGGCGCTCCTTGGGCTCAGTCCTTGGTGCAGGAGGCACGGCAGTCAGCTTTGCACATAAGGAGAAAAAGCCATCGCTGATGAGCAAGGTCCCGTGAACGCCAGGGGAAACCATGCCAGGGTGTTTCCTCCTGATCTGACTCATTCTCATTCATGAAGCCAGAGCCAGGCCAGAGCCCTCCCTGGCACTGCGCTAGTTTTTTGGTTTATGTGTAATAGCTACAGACCTAAGGGCAAGGGAGGCATGAGGCCAGCTTAAACAATAAATACCCTGCTGTGCCTTGCTGCTTAAACAGAGTAATTATTGCCTTTCTACATGTGACCCCTCTGTTCCTGTCCCTCTGGCAGTTGTTATTTCCCTTTACACAAGGGACGTCTGTGCCTCTCTCTGTGCTGTACATCTCTCTGTTTGCCACCATCTCGCCTCACGACTTTCTCACTCGCTCTGTCTCAGTGCGTTTCTCTCTGTCGGTAGCTGACTACCATTTTCTCTTTTTCTCCGTCACTGAAGAATCTCACTTTGTTTGCATTTATCTCCTGGCCACTGTTCCTCTCTTCATTCCCCCTCTATTTTTTCTCCATCTTTTTTTCTCTTGCTCTCAAGCTTTCCCCATTGTCATCACTTCCCAAGCCACACTAGTTTTTCTGCCTTCCCTCCTCACTGTAGCATTGTAGCTGTAGCTGTCCCTTTGCTCATCCACCATCTGCTGCTCTCCACTGATCTCTTTGCTAAAAACAAGCCTCCTCAACTAAAGGACAGAAAAAAAAAATGCCGAGCTCATTGGAATCTGTGATGGCTGAGGAGACAGAGTCTGATAAACGAAGACTTCAAAGTTTTGAATTAAAAAAAAGAAATCCCAGCTGGAGGTAAAACAAAAAAAAAATATGTCAAAGGCTCACTTAGCTATTTTTGTCTTTCAGAAGCCTGTTCCTAGGGAATGTAAGGTGGAGAGGGAAGGAGGGAAGTTAGGTGAGCAAAACCTTAAACAAGAAATGGAGAGTGCGGAGAGAACAAAACCTCCAGCACTGGAAGTTGCTACACACACAAAAAAAACAACCCTTCAAATGGCATTTATTGATTCGCAATCTTTTTTATCCCCTTGCATCTTGTTTTAGGCAGAGGAGGGCCCAACAAAGATGCATAACCCCTTCTGCTCCATCCTCTTCACAACTACAAAGAGGCTTGGAGGGAAAATAAACACAGAAGCAGGGTATCTGATCTTTTTCTCCACATACCAAATGCAAACAGATACTTTCAGTGGGTCTGAACTTCAGTTTAGTTTAAGACCACAATAGTATGCGAAGAAAAAAAAAAGAAAGAGAACTAAAGTGATTTCTGCACAAGAAGGAGCCCAATGGTGGATGCACAAACAGGAGAGGACGGAGCAAAATGTGGCTGCCACCTCTGCAGCTGCCCCTTTGGAGATATAAGGAACCTGGGCACAAAGGGAAAGTCCTCTTGGTAGAGCACGTGGCAAAACTCATTGCTGGGCCCTAGACCACCTGAACAAACTGTCTGCACACGGTACAAGTGTGGTATTTCTAGAAAGCAAGAGTTTAGCCTTTGAGGAAAGAGTGGCGGTGCGTGTCAGTGCAGGGGGCTGTTTGGGCAGAGGTGGGAAGGACCCACAAATACGTGGGGAGGGTTTAAGTCTGCATTTCTGCACACACAGTGGGATTTATATATCTAAATACACATATATATATCAAATACTTAATATATAATGTATAGCATATATGTGAGAGGGTAGGCAGGTGTGCATGTCAACGGGGGACAATAAGCAGAGCCCGTGGGGTTGTACAAGGCTGTCTCAGAAGGGTGGGGGGAGAGGGAGGCTTCTTTTCAGCAGGCTAGCACTGCTGAGCCGATTTGCTGTTTGGGTTCGTTATTTACTTTACTGGGTCCAATTAGGAACCCAGGGGATGGGAAACGTGGCTGAGGCAAGCGGGCCTTCAAAGCCTTCCTCCTGCACACATCAAAGCCGTCTGCCGCAGATCCCTGTGCAAAAAGGGCTCTGCCAGCTCCGAGCAGCAGCAGGCGCCTGGCTCGCTCTGCTCGAGGTCGTTCCCTGTTGGTTTGATTGTCAAGCCTCCCAGGCTTGTACTTTCTATCTCCAGCCTCCAGAGCAGAAAGCTCCTCTTTCTGATTTAGCAGGACAGAGTTAAGGGGCTACAGCTTGGCAAGATGGTGTTTAATGGGGCTGCAGCAACAAACCAAGATAACTATGAACATGTGAACAGCAAAAAACCCTGCAGGGAAGAAAGTTGCCTGGAGTCATGGGAAGGGATGCTTTGGGATGAGAAGAACTGTGCTGCGCAGGGAGCTGTGCCCATCCCCACCCCCGCTCTGGGAAACCTGGAAGGCCCCTCACTGGGCAGGAGTTGTATTGAACCAGACAACCCATGTCAGCGAGGAAGGTTTGGCAGTAGGATCCGGATCTTGTCCCTGGATGACATACTCAAGGCAAATGTCTTCTCTTAATGGGAATGGAGTAGCTCACTTGCCAGGAGCTGGCAGTCCTTCTCTTCACCTAATAGAATATTTTCATTGTTATTGGTACCAAAGAGCATTGTCTAAGCCTTCTCCCTCCCCGCTTTGATAAACTGCGTAGCGACAACCATCAGCTCCCTGCCAAAGCTGGCTCCTGCGCGGAAACATTTGTAAATTCGCTCAGTGTATACAGCCCTGTTCCTGCTCCCCCCACCCCCCTTTTGCCTGAGAGGTTAGACTTAATATGACTCACCTAATCTGGCTGCCAAGGTGAATTAGTGAAAACATCTCTACAGCTCTGTGCAAGATATCACAACCTGACATTTTTCTAACACACCGTGATACATCTTCCCTCTCCCTGATCTGTACTATGACACCTCAATTTTATATAAATGCTTTTTTGTTAGAAATGGTTAACGTGCTCTTAGAGGGGACAGGGCTGCAAGCGTAAGGGTCTGTCTTGCAAGTGAGAGTAGCTGAGTTCTTGTAGCAAAATGTTTCTGCCCCAGGTTGAAACAGTCACCAGTGCAGTGACAGGAACAGTTCTACCACTATTTCAGCAAGAACCTGTCACAGAAACGTTCCATTAAGTGTTATGCTCATGTCTGGGTCCTGAAGCAGGGCAATGAGGAGCTGAATAGATCTATCAATGGCTTTGGCATGCCCCTTCAAACAGAAGTCCTTCCTTTCACTCATTCCCAGAGAGCTCTACTGGGCAAATCGGTAGCTCACCATCTCTTGAGAAGGTTTGTGTGTAGCTGTGAAAGCTCTCCTGCTGGACATGGTGCACAATTTAGACTGTAAGTGCATGCACTTATGCAGGAGAGAAGCTTCCCTTAGGAAAGTATGTTCCCCTTTAGGATACTTTGGAGCTCCGTTGATGTGGTTGTCTGACAGACAGACTTAACAGCACCCTTAAGGAGGGTGCCACTCCATTAGAGCTGGTTAAGTCACCCTCAACCCTCTTTTCATTATGGTGACAGACTTGTGACAAGGGCAAATTGCAGGAGAAGCAAGTCCCACTTGGAATGAACCCTGTGTATAAACAAGGCAGAACTGCAGAGCAAATGATTTGCAAAGCAGAGGCAAATTGCGTTTTAACCTTTTCTTTGTGAGTCTTTCCCCGATGTCTGATTAACTTTCCAGTCAATTGACTGACCTACCAACTGGGAGTGCTGCTGTGAAAGGAGGGGAGTGTTGGTTGTCAGCTCAAATTGGGGGTGGGATTTTCAAAGAGCATTATTAGCAGGTAGCAGTATGTGATAAGAAGATCTGGGAATTAAAAGAATTCCCACCCAAAAATGAATCATGGCAATGGCAAAAACACAATGTATTGGCTGTACAGGCAGCAGCACAGTGCAGAAGTTGCAAAGCGATCCTTCATCTGTGTTCAGCCATGGCAACAGCTCATCTTGAAATGCTGTGTTCGGTTTGGGGTGTTGCACTTCCAGAAAAATGTGAACTTGTCAGAGAGGTCTAAAAGGAAAGAACAAGAATGATCAAGGACCTAAAAAAACCTCACCTACTGAGGAAGGTTGACAGACCTGGCAACATTCAGACAAAAAAA
>VWZZ01004882.1:60455-92424 GCA_013399095.1 Psophia crepitans | reverse complement strand
AAAAAAAAAAAAAAGACAACTGAGGGAGGAACGTAAGTGATTTAAGAGTTGATAAAAGGCTGTGGCAGAGAAGGAGGGAATGATTTGTTCTTTTTGTCTATAGTGGCTAAGACAAAAATAATAGCTTTAAATTGCAGCGAGGGAGACTCAGGTCAAACTTCAGGGAAAATGCTCCATTGGTAGGGACAGGGAAGCACAGGAACAGATCCTCTGAAGAGGCTGCAGAGTCTCTCCCACTGGAGGGCAGAGGATGGCTGTCTCCCTGGCATGACCCATATGGCCGCACCTCGAGTACTGTGTTCAGTTTTGGGCCCTTCGCCACAAGAAAGACATCGAGGCCCTGGAGCGTGTCCAGAGAAGGGCAACAAAACTGGTGAAGGGGCTGGAGCACAGGTCTTATGAGGAGCGGCTGAGGGAACTGGGGTTGTTTAGTCTGGAGAAGAGGAGGCTGAGGGGAGACCTGATTGCCCTCTACAACTACCTGAAAGGAAGTTGTGGTGAGCTGGGGGTCGGCCTCTTCTTGCAGATAAGTAGTGACAGGACAAGGGGGAATGGCTGCAGGTTGCGCCAGGGAGGTTTAGGTTGGAGATGAGGAGAAATTTCTTCTGGGAAAGGGTGGTCGGGCACTGGAACGGGTTGCCCAGGGAGGTGGTGGAGTCACCGTCCCTGGGGGTGTTTAAAGAAAGGTTGGAGGTGGTACTTAGGGACATGGTTTAGTGGGTAATAGGTGGTAGCGGAATGGTTGGACTAGATGATCCTTGAGGTCTTTTCCTACGTTAATGATTCTATGATTCTATGGTGTCCTGCCTTGAGGCTGGGGAATGGGCTAGATGGTGACTGAAGTCCCTTCCAGTACTGTGACTCACCTAACTGTGGTCCCACAGGAGTTAGGATTCCCTAGCATTTTCATGAGTTACAGCAATAAAAAGCACTTGTGAAAATCCCACCCTGCTTCCTTCTCGACTGACTCTCCATAGCATCAGCCCCAGTGCACAGCAGAGGACTGGGAGCCCCATCTCAGAGCACTGGCTGGGCAGCAGGAGCCAACTTGGCCTCCCTACCTTGTAAAATACACTGCAGCCATGGAGCAAGGCCCTTCAGCAGACTGTTAGGGGACACGAAAACCTGCATCAAAGCAGTTGTAAGCTTTAGACGTAGCAATGAGATTTCCGCTCACCTGAACATCTGGTAGGAGCTGGAAAAGGGACTGCTGTTTAGCCTTGCTGAAAGAGAGGGGAAACCTTGTCTTTGCATGAGTTTAATAGGTACACTGCTGTTTCCATGCTGAGTCTCCGTCATGGGGGGTGGTTTTCCCCTAGAATGGTTCTGAAAATTGCCTGGGAAAAAAAAATAAAAAAGACAAAAATAATGGTGTAAGGGATAGAGTTCTGATCAGATTTTGAAATCGCTGAAGTCCCCGTCTGATGCGGAAGGGAAATGCACGCAGCTGGCATCCCCAGTGTGACCTGGCCAACATGCTGCAGCAAGCCTGTGCCTCTGTGGAGGATTCATTGCAGGTGGCTCTGTGGGAACTTCACCTCCAGAGATGAGGCTTACCCACCGCTTTCAGGCAGTGCCGCGGAGCCAAGGACAACAGCCCCAGCCTCTCAGGCACTGTTTGAACTCCATCAAACAACTCTGAACACTTACATGAAGTGGGCACAGTTTCAGAAGCACTCAGCACCGATCAAGCAGAAAATGTCTTCTGGGCAGAAGGTTGCTCTGGAAAATCTGGCCGCTCTGAGGAACCCGAATGGGCAGGCCTTGTGAGGTTTTTGGAAATTTTGTTTTTACCCTTTGAGGGTTGGGAGACACTTTCTCTAAACATACAGAGCCACACAACTGGGGCTTGTGGCTTTGCATGCTGCAGAGCAGTGCTCGCAGCCCTCTCAGAGAAGCATGCCCCTTTACACTGCTGCCAGCATGGGTCAGATTCTTTCCAGGAGTAGTCTGTCTTTGTTTTCTGCAGGAATAAGGTAGATATACCAAGCCTAATATTTCATGCTTCCCTGGCACCATTCATCCAATGATTCTGATGTGTTTTACATGGGTTAACCTCACCGCCCTTCTCTGACTAGAAGGTGATGGGAGAAAGGGGCTATTAGCTGCAGTTCACAGAGGGAGAGCAATAGAGTGACTCACCCAAGGTCACACAGTGAATTAAAAGCAAGGCCATGGACCTCCCCTGATTCCTGACCCCATCTGTAACCCCAATGCTCAAGTCACTTCTTTCAAAACAGCGTTAGTGAGGCGGCACGGTTTAAATGTGTCATTTTGTATGTACAGTAGATCAAGGATTCGTGATGATTATTGGTCTCTGCAGATCAAATTACACTTTGTTTCCCTCAGTTTGGCTGTGATTAACCATTGCTCGATCTGATCGATGGCATTTCAGGGTGGTGGTTGCTCTGAGAGACAGAAAGACATTTTTCACAGTTTTGCAGTGGCCAAAAGGGTGCTGACAATACCTGCCCCCCCCCCCCCCCCCCCCCCCCCCCCCCCCCCCNCCCAATCTGAGGACCCAGCTAGCCCTGGACTTGCCCATCAGCCGCAGGCTGACTAACCTCCCCTGGTACTCAGCCATCACACCAGTGACCTTACTTCGGTCTCGCTTGGGGTAGATTTTGCTTCTAGGCCTGGACAGCCTGTGACATGCAACACTTTGGTACAGCTCATATGTTTCCTTCCAGATTTTCAGAACCCAAGTTTTCCGTAACTAAATAAAATGCTAGTATCTTGTTAATAGGGCTTCTGAAATAACTTTTAAATCGCTCATGAATGTTGTTTATTTGTAGAACCCATCGTGACTGCTCCTCCATAGCAATTAAGCAGAAGGCTTCCTGAATCTGAATGCTTAACAGAGCCACCATCTGTATTTTTCTGTCCTACCAGGGAGAGAGTTTGAAGGCGAGGAAGAGTATCTGGAGATCCTAGGGATCACACGAGAGCAATCGGGCAAGTACGAATGCAAAGCTGCCAATGAGGTTGCTTCAGCAGACGTCAAGCAAGTCCGGGTCACTGTGAACTGTGAGTACATCGCAACTGGAGCGGGTCAACAGGGAGAGCTTTGCCCACGGGCAGGGCTAACTTTAGGATAAACAGAGAAGCCTTTCTGTGTTTATATTATATGATCTGAAATGGGGGGGAGGCGCTGAGGAAATTACCTGCTATTGGACTTAACACAGGGTATAGTTTGTGCTTTAAACCTGGGAATATATAACAAAAGAAGGAAAATGATGGAGAGAGAGAGAAAAAGAGAGGAGCTGTGATGTTGCCCCTGTCTCGCCCCTCAGAAATGCTGGCGATGCCTTGTTTTCACTCATTGATATTCGGGAGAACAGTAGCGTGAAGAGGAGCTTCAGCAAGGCAGCAAGGAGAGATAAGGGAGGGTTCAGCCGGCTCAGAGCAAGCGCGCGCCTGCCTGCACCCAGCCATCTCGGCAGCGCCTACATGGGATCACTGCCCAGGGGCCTGCGGTAGAGGCATGCCCGCAACTGGAGGGTGCGAAACCTCGACCTCTACGCTGGTTTCAGGTTATTGGCATAAAGCCATCTCTAAGAGACCCTCTGTGCACCAGTGCAATACAGAAAGGGGAATGACCAAAGGAGACGGCAACCCGCCTGAAAACACCAAGAGGCAGAGTTAGCCATGTGGCTTACATCCTCACCCCACACCTGCTCGAGTCTTCAGCGGGTGTTGCTCCAGTGAGTGGGACGTGGATCCCATCTGCTTAGACAGATGTCCGCTTGACTGCTGGCATGCTTTTCTCACAGTGACACAAGATATTTTGGACTGCTGTTATTCTTACAATCTTGCATGTGTGTGTATGTCCACCTCCATATTTGTCTGGCTCACATTTGGCAGTGGAGTGATTTAAAGTGAATGTCCCCATCTGCCTGCTCTGTTTCTTTGCTTGGAGGCTCATACCTCTGCAGCAGGGTTGGATGAACGGGAAGTATATCTTCTCCTGACCTTCTTCAGTTTACACACCAGAATATCAAACTGGAATTGGAGATGGTTACAGGCAAGTTTCAGGGTGCACATGCATGGCCTTGATTCATGGGTAGCACTCTCAGGGAGGGGGTTAGGGCAGAGAGCTGACAGCAACAAGTGTTTCAGCCCATCCCAGTCAAATTTGCCACCATAAGTGGTTTTAGCACCTTTTGTTAACCATTCTTGTTCTTCTTCTTTCCTGTTGGGCCATCAAATCAGATCAACTTGTCTGTCTTGCTTAGAAGTCAAGGTTATAGGCTCCCTGCAACATTTCCAAAATGCACACTGTTTTTTTATAATTCCCTTAGAAACTGGGTGGCAGTGTTTAGTACCGGCTGCTACATGGGCCAAATTTTGCCCTTAATGAGAAACTGTAGTAGCAGATTTTCTTCACTAAAACTGTTGAGGATTTTTTTTCTGTCAAAAACAGCTGAGTTTATAAACTCGAGCCATTCCGTGAGAACTAATTAATATTTTCAAATATTTCTGTGAAACATAATTTCAACGATGCTTTTAACACGGTTGAAACAGATTGTTTGTGTAAAGTCAGAATGTTTAATTTTGACTTTGTTTCAACTCATAATAACTATGCTACAGCAAGATCTTAAACATTTTTACTGTTGGAATATATGAAAATATAATGTGGTATATTATTGTAATATTATTACATGGCCTGATTTGTAATGTGAAACAAATTGTAATTTCCTTCAGGACAGGCCTTTTATTTTGAAAGAAAGGGGAAAAATCTAAGATTTCATGAGGGCTGTGCACAGGAATAAAAATCAGTGCTGTTTGCAGAATGAAAGCTGGGCATTTGCATACATCTTTCCTTATCTCGCTTTCTTACACTAACACCAGAAGCAGCAGGAAGTGGGAAAACACTGTAAGTTTGAAAAATGGGACCTGCCCAACCTCAGGAGCTTCCTGGCCATCTCTTATCATCGGCTGATGCTGCGGAGCAGGCGGCTGGAAAGCCCGGCCTGCAGGAGAGAGCGTCCTCGCCTTGCTTTGGTCTCACACTACCACCTTCAGGCTCCCTGAGTAACGGCCCTCGCGCATCACACGCAGGGAAACTGAGGCCTGGGGAAGGGTCGGGGGAAAGCGGGTAAAGGGAACCCGCTCCTGGCAGCAAACAGCTGCACACAGCGCAGCTGCTTTTTGAGTACAAGAGGCTGGTTCGCTCTCCTGAGGGAGCGCTGCAGCAAGCGGACTGCCCCTCGCTGAGCGGGCAGCCTCTGGGCCAGCAGTGCCCGAACAAGAGAGGGCCGTGGCGGCGGCGGTCTGGCCTGTCCACCCATCTGGGCTGTGCCCTTCCGAAAGCCGAGGAGGGTGGCTAAGGCCCGGGCTGCTCAGAGAGAGGAGCTGGGCTCGCTGGCAGCAGCCCGGGGAGCACACGCCTGCTGGGGTCATTTTCTAGGCCCACAGAAAGGTGCTTGTTCATTTTGTGACTCGCCTCTCGCGCTGGGTTTAGTGAAGTGGAAAAGGGTTGTCTCGCTGCAGACGGCAGGAAGATGTACTGCTCAAACCAAAAAAATCAAAGAATACTACTTAAAAATTCACCTTCACTCTGCTTTTATTACCCCTCCTCCTTTCCAAATTAAAATATTTGCGTGAACCCACAGCCTTTGAATGTAGGATCCTATTTATGTACACTTATTAATATTTATGATGTTAGAGGGCGCACTGCAATATCCCTAAAGCCCTGCATAAAATCCCGATTAAGGTCAGGAAAGGGATCACATTGAGATGGCTAATGTGTTCACAAGCAAACTTCTTCCCATGCATTTTCCAGACCGAGTGATTTTTTTCTTTGCCTGACACAATCCATTTGGATTCTTTTTTTGGCCTTTCAGTGCTGGGACGGATACAGATGGCGGAACTGTACGCTGAACATGCAGAGCGTGCTTTAGAGTAACTTGAGTTTCAGCAAAGTAGCCATCTGGGTTGCAGCCCCATAATCTCAGGGTATGCAAGTATCAGTGATGAGAGACAAGGCACGTGTTGCCTGATCCCTCTCAGCAGCCAGGTGGAAATGATTCTGCCTTTTTAACACGTAGAACTTGTCGCTTAACATTTTGAATATGAGACTGGGATTGAAGACAGCGGTGCCTACCCCACCCATCACCCAGCCAGCACAGAAACCTAGCTCTAACAGAACACAGCCAATATGTTTCCCAGGTTTTGTTTGCCCATAGCACAACTCTCAGGCTTCAAAGTAAGCAGAGGTGGGAGCATCGTGCTGGGCTGAGGGCAAGTTTCACGCAGCGCAACCATGAGCAAGCCCTCTTGGAGCCAGTGACAAAGCATGATATTCAGGAAGGTTTGGACAGGATTTTTAACATCCTAAGGGATTTATTCCCTTAGACAGCTAAAGGAAGTGTCTCAACAAATGGTCTGGGTCTCAAAGTTGCACCCACAGCTTCTGCTAAAGCTCTTCCCTTTTAAGCTGTGAATGTATTTCTGTCTCATACATGTTGCCTCAGTCCTTTCCCTTCTTACTATAGTTTTGACGTTAGACGCAGAAGTTGTGTGGAAAATAATTTTCATGCTAGTGTTAAATTCCTACTTTCTTCCTTTTACTTCTGCTGTCTTCCTTTACCTTTGATGAAGTCTTTCTCTCATCTTATTCTCTCTGATGAGCCCACGTGAACTAGAGATCCACAGGTAAAGATTCGTAAATTACAGAAGTCCGTCATTAACCTTAACTCTGCCTGTGTATGCCTATGCATTTATGACAGAACTTTATTCAGTGTTGCTGAAGAGAAGCACGCGTAAGGAGTGATGCTAATGCAGTGTATTACATAGAGTTCAAAGAGCAGATACTCTCCAGAGAAGCAGGGGAGAGCATGTGTGACAGCAAGGAGCAGCAGTGGGCCTCCATCAGCCCAAACGGTCTACATGAGAAAGGCAACCCTAACTTAGTTTCACTCTTTCCTTCCACCTGAAAGTGTGTGAAGTCACCATGTGTTCCCTTCCTCCAGACCCTCCCACCATCACAGAGTCCAAGAGCAATGAAGCAGCCACGGGACGACAAGCTTTACTCCGGTGCGAGGCATCAGCAGTGCCCACGCCTGATTTTGAGTGGTACAGAGATGATACCAGGTAAGACCATCCACTCAATAGAGGATCCTTAGAGGATCACCTATCATCCTCCCCAGCTCTTCTCCTCAAACAAATTACTTTTCACATACCATGTAATTCATAAAATCATTGAATCATTAAGGTTGGAAGAGACCTCAAGGATCATCTAGTCCAACCGTCCCCGTAACACCTATTACCCACTAAACCATGTCCCTAAGTACCACCTCCAACCTTCCTTTAAACACCCCCAGGGACGGTGACTCCACCACCTCCCTGGGCAACCCATTCTAATGTCTGACCACTCTTTACAAGAAGAAATTTCTTCTCATCTCCAACCTAAACCTCCCCTGGCGCAACTTGCAGCCATTCCCCCTTGTCCTGTCACTAGTTATCTGCGAGAAGAGGCCGACCCGCAGCTCGCCAGAACTTCCTTTCAGGTAGCTGTAGAGGGCAATAAGGTCTCCCCTGAGCCTCCTCTTCTCCAGACTAAACAGTCCCAGTTCCTTCAGCCGCTCCCCATAAGACCTGTGCTCCAGCCCCTTCACCAGTTTCGTTGCCCTTCTCTGGACATGCTCCAGGGCCTCGATGTCTTTCTTGTGGTGAGGGGCCCAAAACTGGACACAGCACTCGAGGTGCGGCCTCACCAGGGCTGAGTACAGGGAGACGATCACCTCCCNACCTCATCCCATTGGCCTCTGCCCAGCGATCCAACCTGTCCAGGTCCCTCTGCAGAGCCATCCTACCCTCCGGCAGATCGACACTTCCCCCCAACTTGGTGTCGTCTGCAAACTTACTGAGGGTGCACTCAATTCCCTCCTCCAAATCATCAACAAAGATGTTGAAGAGGATGGGCCCCAACACCAACCCCTGGGGAACACCACTCACGACCGGTCGCCAGTTCGATTTGACTCCATTCACCACCACTCTCTGGGCCCGGCCATCCAGCCAATTATGAACCCAGCGAAGAGTGTACCTGTCCAGGGCATGGGCCGCCAGCTTCTCCAGGAGAATGCTGTGGGAGACCATGTCAAAGGCTTTGTTGAAGTCTAGGTAGACTACATCAACAACCTTTCCCTCATCCACCAGGCGAATCACCTGGTCATAGAAGGAGATGAGGTTGGTCAGGCAGGACTCGCCTTTCACGAACCCATGCTGGCTGGGCCTGATTCCCCGGTTGTCACGGACATGGCACGTGACTGTCCTCAAGATGACTTGCTCCATGATCTTCCCTGGCACCGAGGTCAGGCTAACAGGCCTGTAGTTCACCAGATCACAATGGTCCCATCAGCCTTGGCAGAGCCAGTGTGGCCAGGGCTGGAGAAGGCAATCCTTCTTGCGCTGGGGATACTGAAGGAGCTCTTGCCTTTAGGTCAGTTACGAGCCAACACACAATTTACATCAACAGTGCTTTCTTCCTGACAATGTTCAAGCATTAAATTGCCTGTTATACAGACAAAAAAATAGTGTTAGTCGCCAAGTAGGTAATGCCATTCTAGGTGCATTCATCTAGGGAAAGGTGCTGCTGAGGTGTAAGATTCCCCCATCTGTGTGACCTAAGCCACCCAGATTTGCATACGAGAGAAAATGAGAAGAGAGAAGTGATCCACGCCTTATACCTGAGTATTTACTTGGCATTAAGCAGGTTGTGTTATTATCCTAGTTTTTAACCTGACCCATGTGTAGAGCCTCAGGGGTGACTCAGCTTTGCTATATGCACATACTAGAATGCATTAATTGGTGTGTTTCACTAAAAACTCTTTGTTCAAGTACAGACCAGCCCTCAGCTGGCCACGGTGTGTTCATTTCCAAGTGTTGGTCAGTGCTAGGTAAAGGCTTCCTCCTTTTCCCTCAGCTTTTCTTGCTTTTCCACTGCTTTACTGGTGGCATTCCTTCCCACTGCACTCCTCTTTCCTTTCATTCCCTCCTGCTTTCCGTCAATGCCTTCTTTGGCCTCTTTCTTCTCACGACTCCTTCCTGTCTCCCTCCATCCTCACCTGCCAGCTGGTCTGAATGACTGATTTACTGCCTGCTGGGGAGCGATTTTCTCCCCAGTACGTGACTATCATTGCACTACACACCTCTTCTCCTGTCTTCCCAGGATAAACAGCGCCAATGGTCTGGAGATAAAGAGCACGGGGACCCAGTCTCTGCTGATGGTGGCCAACGTCACTGAGGAACACTACGGGAACTACACCTGCGTGGCTACCAACAAGTTGGGAGTCACAAATGCCAGCCTATACCTTTACAGTAAGTATGGGAGAGGGTGAAGGGAGGTCCACATTGCTCTTGCAAAGACCAGGCCGTGTAGGAAGAACATGCTGACCAAAACTCAGGAAACCATCCGCTTGCCACACCACCCACCCCAAAACCTCCAGCCATCAACTGGCTTTCAGTGCTCTGCTTCAAATACCTGCATGTTCATTCTTGCCACGAAACACGAACACAGCCAAATTAAAAGGTTTACAGTCAAGCGCTTTGATTGACTTTCTTTGCTGAAGTCAGATTTTGTTAACAATAAAAAACCCCAACATGTTTGTTTTAGACCTAGAAACAAAAACCCCTTTAGAATGACAGCCCCTTTAATAAGGAGACAGAAGGCCAGGGCTCTGAGGGTCCGTGACAGCTGAGAAATGACAAGTAATTCAGAGAGATGGAGAGAACTAGCCACTGAGCCTGAGGAGAACAAGAGAGAGTCGAGAAAAAAGAGAAATGAGTTTGAAAATGGGAGAAAATGGAAGGGAAAGAAGTGGGAAAAGACAGAATGATTTAAAGGGGCATACCATCGGGAACATGGGGGAAAAGGTAATCAGCAGATGAAATATGGAATGAAATTCCTTGGATCTCATTCTGCGACCTTTCAATTACTGACTTTATTGTAATAAATGTAAGCCGGCAGAAGTTGGGACAGGACCAAACTCCAGAGCAAAATTACCTGCAGGTTCTGAGTTTTGCAGCTGTTTCAAACCTGACCCTAAATATAGCCCCTGCTCCTCACCTACCATGCACGCATAATTACAAGCTGTGGCATATTCAACACGCAGTTCCTGATTCCGGGTGCAAAATTTGGGCTCAATTTGGACTACACGTAGTTATTGCCACCAGAAATAGAGTGCAGCAGAATGACCCGCTCACAAGAATGGACACATGGATGCTGAAGTGACTTAGGGCTGTATTCCTCTGTCAGTCCCAAATTGAGTTAAAACACTCAGACCATGACCTGCATGTCCTTTTAAACAGAAGATAGACAAGCTGTGTAAAGCAGTCTTAGAAAGGGACACAGTTTAGTCTAGTTTTTGCTGTAGATGAATCAAAACATCAGAAAACCAGTCTTTTGGGTTGTTTTGGGTTTTCAATTTTTTTTTAACAGGTGTAGTGCAAAAGGATAAATTCATTGCCATTCTTTGTTTACCACCTCTGGATTTATTTCATGGCAGTTTCAATTTTTGTGAAATTTCCGTGTATTGTGTGAAGTTGTTTTTTTTTCCCTGAAGAACAGATATTATCATAGAAGAACATATATTTGATTTTCTGTAGAATTGCAGCACACAAACAAAGCAAATTTCTACTTTGGAAGTCTTTTCACCCTGGTCTTGTGACTGTCATAAGATTCAAATAAAATCCTCAGGCAGTAATCTGGAACACAATTTTCAAATACTCCAGATTTGTTCTTGCTGATATTAATATAATGCTAAGTTTAGAATCCATTCTTTGTGGCTGAATTCTAAATTTGGCCCTTTCTGTTGGTTCCTGTTACACAGATGAGCTGAAATGCATCACTGAAACAAAATGTAAGATGAAATTCAATAATGTATGTATGCACACGTGATTTTAGCTGGGGCGGGGGGTGGTTTTGCTAGAGAAACATTTTGCATGACTTCAGAACTTCACCTCAAAGGATCTCAAAGGATTTGCTAGCAATGAATATTTTAACATCACAAGTTATTTCAAAATGGTGAGTGTTCTTAGCATCATTTTCCAGTAGGAAAGTAAGTTATAGAGTGAAGAAGTGGTTTACCCATGGTCGTAAAATGAGTGGCAGAACCTGTAAGAAACCCAGGGAGATATTGCAAAGTTGCCATTAACTATTCCGGGAGGAAATATGGCAACTATTAAAGATGACTTGCAACAGCGAAGGTCCTATTTTAGCCTCCTTTTGATGTGTATGAAGAAAACTTTCGTTCTTTCAAGTTGTTGGATTTTGTTTATCATTTTTACCTTAGAAATGGAAGGCCTATTTATGCTGGAAAATACTAGAGAACTTCACAAGAGCCAGAAAAATGGAGGTGCAGGAGCTGAGAGAGATTTGACAATTTTCAGCAGACTTTTTCAAACTTTCATTTCTGCTGCTTAGTTAATCCCTATTTCTTCAGTGTGCAACTGCTTCATATTGTTTCTGGAAATCTCTGTTCTCCTTCTAGTTAGTGTGGAAGAGAGGAAAAAAAAATCAGGTAGGCTGTGGCTGGTATTTCTAAGTTAAGAAATCAGAGGGGAAATGAGTGAAGGAATCAAACCCATAAAGATAAAGAAAGCAGCTGAAAAAACCTACAAGCCCAGGTGAAAAAAATATATGCTGTAGTGATCACATAATAGCTGAAATAACAGCTATTCCCAGCCACATACCCAACCAGCAAAATAAAGCAGTGCCAAGTTTTTGCAAGGTACAGCAGATACTCAGATACTTGGGAGTATTTTTCATCCCTAGAATCAGAGGTTTTATTTCTTTTTTAAATAGAGAACAAGCTCACTGTAGGGCAACATCCCACTAGGGAGGCAGATACAGCGATGGTTCTTCAGTGTCCCATTGCAGCATAAAAAAAGAACGGCAGCCAGGAGTGAAGAAACAACCCGAGAGTTAATAATGAGGTACTGGCAGCCTTGCCGGAGGTGGAGGGCAGAAGGGGAGCTAGCAAAATGATGTGAAAGAACAGTTTAGCAATAGAGAAAAATGGGTGACTACCATTCCAGGAAATCTCAGCAGCATTGAAAAACTCTCAGGGAGACCAAGTGCCTTAGATGTCAATGCCATAGGTAGAAGATGCATTAAAATACAAAAGCAGCTCCCTAGAGCTGTATGAATAGATAGCTAGTGATCTTCCTTAAAGGATGCAGCAGCAGGATTGCCTGCTGTAGGTGGAGAGATTTATACCCCTCACTCCTGGAGACTGAGTTTACAGCAACATAAAAATGGCCATACCAAAGGTCTGTCTTACCCAGGATCCTGCCTCCAACAGCAGGGTGGAATATGTTTGCAGGGAGAGTATGCAGGTACACTTTGATGTTACCACTGACCTAATAGCTTGCTGCCATCCCTTCCTCCCCACTCCTTTTGCTCACCCTGCTCTCTGACACATGTTTTTGTTGTTTCCCTGATTCTGGCGCTCAGTGAGCAACTCACTGAGCCAGTTCAACCTGCTACACCAGCAAAAAAGCAACAGAGCTTTACCACCCACCTACACCACATCACCACCACCCCACCCCCCCGCAAAAAAAAAGAAAAATGCTCCCAGACATTTTCTTTTGTTGCTGAATTAGTTCAGGGAAGGTCTCAACAAACGCCAGAGTCCATGCAAGAGGGGAAGCCATTTCACAGATCTGTGGCTACGAGGAGCTGCGAGGCAGGACCGTGTTTTGCAGCATTAGTGAGCCAGTAGGCTGATTCAGCTCTGCAGAGCCTAGGAACAGGGTTTAATACCCCTAAGCACAAAATGCTCTACTAGGAAAGGGGTAGTAACGTTCATGAGAGTGTAGATCTCTGTGAAAAATACCTGACAGAGCGGCCAACCCAGCGCTGCCAACGCAGAGCAACAGAGATGAAAAGTAGTGGCACAACTGAAGGGAAAGGTTTTTCCCCGAGTGCGTTAGGAGAGAGGGAACTTGTTTTCTTTTCATTCCACTCAGCCAGCAGAGTGCTCTGAAAAGTGTTATGAGTAAAAGCCACAATTTGTATCTTAACCCATGCTACACAGAAGTGTGTGTGCATATATATTCCAGATAGACACCTGCTGTACAAGCACATAGATACGTAGGTTTATGTGTACATGAGCATGTATGGCTGTGCACGCAGCTGTGTGATGTATAAGCACGCACACAGGCATCCACAGGCACACAGAGGCAGGCACAGCACCTGGTGCGTTCTAGCAAGGCAGAGAAAACAAATGAAAGCTCTTCCAAATCAGTTGACTTCTACCTCCCGCAGATCTAGCCCATCCCTGAGGATAAAACAGGAGACAACAGGGCAGTGCTGCACATCCTTATGCAGTCCTGCTGGCTGAATTGTCTCAATTATGGGAGACTGCCACCTCAGCAGGTCCCCTGCTGCATCCTCTGCAGCTTGCGACCTTGGCACCCTTCAGGGAGTAAGGGAACGTGGAGGTAAAGCAGCGGCTGGCAAGACCTGTGCCAATTAGAAGCAGCAGCAGAGAGGATCCCACCCCTGCCTCCTTCAGGTAGAGTTATCATTTCAGTCCAGCAGTTTTGATCCCAGCCAGAGGCACGTTCCTAAGAAGAGCTGGTGCTTGCCTCTAATGTGTCGTTGTTTGTTAGTGTCCCAGCACAAGTGCTGGCTGTGTGCAGCGCATTTACACCCCTTCTCCTAACTCTCTGCCCAAGCTTTTCTGCGCCCAAGCATTTGCTTATGGTGGTTTCTCCTAGGGTCTGGAGTGTAACAGTGACCGAAATCTCACTCAGTGGCTCTAAGCCCATGTTTTCCCAGGGGCTGTCAATAAGAGGGAGACTCAGGAGAGGAGGAAAGTGGTTAGGGTGACAGCCAGATGGGGCAAGGCTGAGACACTGCTAATGAGCCAGGGTGGAGCAATAAAGGCAGCACGCAGCAGGCGCAGGGAACAGAGGTAGAGTCCTTGAATAGAAAGCAGCATGATAATGAGGCCGTAGTGCTTTGCTTTAACTGCTTATGCTGTGCAGTCTGCAGCCTGCTGTGCAGGAAGAAGGTAAAGGGGAGTTGAGTTATTTAACCAAACTAAATAACAAGGAAGTCATGTCAGCACAACAGCCTGCTTTTGCAGAACAATAGTCCCCTGTTGCTACATAAACACAGAGATCCAGGCTAGCAGAGTATTTTCTAGGCAAGAGACAATCTCCCCTGTGCCTGCTGTGGATTCAAACAGCTCCATTACCACCACGAATGCAGGAGATCTACCAGTGTTACAGGGATGGGCCTGACCTGCTATGTCCCCGGGACACTCCAGCAAGTCAGAAGCCATCCGCTTGCACCAAGGGTGCTGCATAAAGAGCATTGGCCTCCAAATAGTTGGGCCTGGGTTGATCAGAGAATGAGAGTGGCCTACTGATGTATCCTGCCAAGCTCTATGTCCATCAGCTGTGGTCTTAGCACTGTCCTCACAGATAAGCCCTGAGAGAACTCATTGCCCCAGGCCTATCAGCTGTTGCATAGTGGCATATCTCTACAGCTGAATGTCTACCTATTGATCAGTCCTTGAGTAGGAACTTGTCTCAGTCAGTATAAGGCATCCAGAAAGCTCCGAAGGTAATGAAGGGAGACCATGGAGACCAAGTGATCAGTGTCAGGCCTGGGGGGGCTTGTATTCTTGGTTCTGCTCCTGGCTCTGTCAACAATTCAGCATTTGACCTTGGGCAAATTGCTTCCTTGCTCTTGTGCATCAACTGCATGATCTGTAAAAGGAAATTAACACTACTGTTACTCTTAGACTGAGGTCTCTGACACCGGTTTCCCTCAGTGACCGTGCAATTCTTTTGAGATCCTTGTGCGGAAGAAGCAAAGCGTGAAGCCAGCAGTGACGTGTAGCAAAGTTGCGTTGTGACATGTAACAAGGACACATTGTAACCCTATGACTAAAACAGCAGCCTCTGCCTACAGCTGAAGGTTGATGAGTCTGCAAAAACTATTCCCACCAGAAGACAAAAGCTCAAAAGAAGGAGGGTGCCCATGAGTATTCATCAGGGTGACTGCTCCCATGCTCCCCTCAGGGGACCTGTCACTGGCAAGAAATCCATTATGGAGAAGGTTCTGGGGAGGTAGCAACTACCCATGGAGGCCTTCCACAACTCACCTCTCTGCCAAGACTAGCTTCCAGCCAGAGGTGTAGCTAAGAGGAGCTGTAGTGTGATGACATGCGTGGTCTTGAAAGTCAGAGGGGAGATATGGCCCATCAACTCCAATTACCTTCACTGCAGGTGCTTAATCCCTCTTGCTGTGTGGATATTATTTGTTTAGTTTTTCAAATGGCTTCCCTCTGACTCCCAGTCTCAGGAGATGTTGATGTGTATTAGGTGTGTTACTAGCAAAATACTCTGTATATGAAACCTACTCTAGTTCTTCTAATTTGAGGATGGACAAATCCATCAGGTTTGTATCTGCTGCTTGCTTGGTGTGAAAAGTGGCTTGTCCTTTTCTCCTGCATGTTGCTTATTGTTTTTTTTCCCCCCTTAGAACGAGTTTTACCCACACTCCCCAATCCTTTTCCAGGTCAGTATATGTTTTATGTTGATGTAGCTCTTTAGCCGGGTCATTCTCCATCATCCTGACAAATGCTCAGAGGTAGGGATGGGCAAAACAACTCAGAAATGCAGGAAAATAAGGACTGCCCTTCTCATCTACATGTCATTTGGTCTCTTCTGCTCACCTTCCTCATCCTTCCGCTTCTCCCCTCCCTTTTCAAAAAACCAATCATCTAAACAGCAACAACCTTTAGCCAAGCTTTGAGCCATGACATTGTGTCCTTACCCAGTCTGGACAGTCTTAATTTGTCTGCAGACCTACTCTATTCCCATCCTAAACTGCCTTTGCCCACATACTGTGATTTGGATCAAAAGCATAAGCAGGCCTAAAATTTTGCAGAGGTAGTGGAAGGGACAAGTGAGAAGCTAAAAAATAAATTGCTGCCAGGACTTTTTCTCACTCTACTTGTGCAAACTATTCATGGGGAAACACTTTGTTTTCTAATTCCTCTCTCACCACCACCCCACCCTCCCCCCGCCAAGTCTGCCAGTGCTGTATTTGAGGCAGAGAGCATGGAAAGAGGTGCACAGTAAAAGCATGTAACATGGTGAGGTACTACTGTCTGCTTTATTCCAAGGGAAAAAGGTATGAAGGCAAAATAGGGTCTGAGTAATTTTCCTGTCTCTGTGCTGCCCAAGCATGGCTCGGGTCCAGGCAGCACGGCCTTGACATCCACATGAGACCTGGGGCTTGGCTGCGACCTTGACATTCTGAAAAAGCACAGAGGACTGGGCAATTCCAGAAAGCAGGCTACATCATCTGAAAGCAGTGTTTGAAAGCAAATCAACAATAAGGCAGCCAGTCCCCGTATTCCCTTAAAAAAATCTGGGCCTAGGGTTCCTTAGTATTTTTGTTTTACTGCCATAGGATGAAGATGCACTCAACTCATGGGATGTTCAGAGGCCTAGATAGTTAATGTCTGTGCAGAGCTTTGGGGTAGAGTGTTATTAGAACCCATGTTGTTTTGTGAAAGGGCACCTGCCCAAGTATAGCACCTGCAGGTACTCCCATGAAAAGAACAATAAATGCTGGGTGCTACACCAGCTCCATTTAACTACTCTGCCGTTTTTCAAATCAAGCTCTGCTCTTGGCAACTTATTCAGGCTCAGGATGTAGTCACAATTGCCTATTTAAAAGGCAAATCCACAAATACAATTAAAGAAAAGTACCTACAAAAAAAAGGAGGGGGAGGAGGGAGAAATCAAGCTACCATTAAAATTAAATCCCAGAGAGTGATTTGTAAATAACATTCAAGGAGCTGAGAAAAGGAGTAAAGTAGGCCATTGGGAACCTAGTGTGGAAAAATAAATCCAATTAAACACCATTATCGTATGTATTGCAAATGAAACTTGTGCTTGGATATGAAATTAAAGTTGCCGAGGCTGTTGGGGGTGTAAGGTTTTGAGGAGTTTTCCACTTTTGGGTGTTCTTTTTTTTACGTGGAATTTTCAGTGACAAATATTTTTGTCTGATGGAAAACCCAGGGCTCTTTCTTTTTATGTTTATTTTTATTATATATCCTTAAATTCCACAGGCAGGCTGTGTTAATTTTTTTCATAGCCAGCCCTGTTTACAGCTGGTTTTGAATTAGTAGCCCATTAAGCTAAATGATAAAGCAAAAACTGCAAGTGAGCAAGGCCAGGATTTCCATACCAAATACCTCTCCTAATCAACCTGCCAAGGCCCTCCTGCACAGCGTTAGTCAATCCTTTGAAACACTTCACCCTCTGTCTTTGAAGTTGTTATATTTTTGCTTTTACTGCTCCCCAGTCTCCTGAGATCATCTCAAAGGACATCCTGGAGTGACATCACTTCTGTGAGGAGTCTCCAGAAATTTGTGGTGCCAAATGCTGGGATATCTCCAGTGACCCAGGACATGCAAAGAGAATTTTGCAGAGGAGGGAAGTAGAGTTTAAATACTCTGGACCTCATTTGTTTTCTGAAAGCCCCTTCCAGCTTCTCCAATGCAGGCGTTCAGCATTGATACTGGCACTTATCTCAACATTTGCTTTTTCTTTGCTCTTCACCTTCAAAGAAACCTTAGGCATAAAATTTTCTTGTTAGACCTTTTTTTTCCTGTGAGTTGATGTTCTGAGATGCAGTCCTTGGCTCTCAAATACGCGCCTCCTCAATGACCAGAATCACAGCCTCCTCCCTCTCTCTCCCTCAATTTCCATTTATCTTAAGCCTCGGTAACACTTCCCTGCCCTGTGGGTTTTGAGCATTAATTTAAAAGGAAGGTGTTCTGAGATGAAGAGCACTGTAGTCATGCTTAGCATTGCTATCATTAGCTAGCTGCTGTGGAAACACCTTGCTTTCAGGCAGGCTGGAAACTCAGAAGCAGCTGATTCAACTAAACACATGGAACTTGAATTTGATAAAGCAGTTTCCCAAAAGGCTGGTGGAGCCTAGCTGATTCAGCTGTCAATAGAATTGTCCCTTGTAAATTTTCCAGCCTTCCTGATTTTGCAGCCAGGTACTCAGAATGCCCTGAAATGTCTTCTAGGATGATGCCACATCATCACATCTTCCTGTCTGCATTGTAGTATCACATTATAATGGGATGATACAAGATCTGGCTGTCACAAAGGAGCCCTTACTGCATCATTAGGTGGCTTTTCAAAAGAATTTTCTTCTGGAAAAGGAGAATTTGCTCCTTCCACACCACACCTGCCAACAACAGGGCAAGTTCATTGTTGAACCTCAAAGCGATCTTGTCACAATTACAGTGCTAGCTCCATCTCTGTCCTGCATTGTCCCTTGCCCTCAGCCCTTAGAACATAGATTCCTTCCCCTGTGATTAGCACCTAGTGTCCACATCAGAATGACTTAGCCAGATTGATGTGCTTCAAAACTCATGGATCTCTTCAGGAGATTTGTGGTGAGGGCTTGCCACAGATTAACCAGGGGCTTTCTCAGTACGGTTAGCTTGAAGGCACAGGGAGCTCTGCAGGGAAGATGCCATGTTTCCCAGAGAGCAGCACATCCAGAACTGCCCATGAGGTGTCAAGCATGCCAGTCCTTGAGGCCTGCTCAGACAAAGTCTGGTCATGGCCATCAACAGCATGGCAAAGATTTATAGCAATGGTGTGTTAGTAATTGAAGGAGGAGGAGGGAAAAGGAGAATGAGCAGTACCGTTTTTCTGCCAAAACGCGCACTGATTGGAGAATGACCCTGTATGACTGTAGATTGTAGCTAGTCTCCATTTAGCTGTAGCCTGTGTAGCCTGTACTGTCACTAATGCCTTCATCAGGTGGGTGGGAGCTGGGGGAAGGGAGAAAAGAGATGTTCATTTGGGTCTGATGGACAGAGTGGGAAACAGAGAACATCTTTCTAATACCCCCTCAGTCCTCTTCCCTCCCTGTGGAGGTACTAGCTGTGGAGAAGAGAGCTCATCTGTTGCAGTGGTCACCTCCACCACCCCTGCTTCCCTTTCCCCTGCAGAGCTGGGGAAACCCTTGCATAAATAGACAAAAATAGCCAGTCTTGTCCTATCGTGATCATCACACAGAAATTATCAGCAGAGAAAAATAATGGCCGTAGGGACCAAGCGCAGGAGGGCCTGTTGGGAGCTATGTGCATATCTGGTATTTCTATAAATTCTCAGGCATTCAGGGGCCACAGTTCCACTGTACTCATCACAGCAGTGATGTGTGCCTGACTACTTGGAGCGTGCCTCTCTCTTCCCTGAAAGCTGGCTGAGCCTTGGGCGTTCAGTACCTGATAATGCCCATGACCCTGGGAGGGAAGCACAACTCACCCCTCTCCTTGCCTCCTGCTAGCAGTATCCAGCCAGATTTTCCAACGAGCTCATTCTCCATTTGGTGAGTGCAGAAGGGGATGGCTCTGCAGGGTGGATGCTCGGGCAGGCCAAGCTTCTCTTGCTGCTCGGGGTCAATGTCTGTCCTTGCCAGGTCTGCAGGCACTGAAGGCTGGGACAGCATTGGGTGCCAAGCCTGCCGGGGTTTCAGGCCAAGGGAACAGGAAGGACAAGAAGACAGGGTGGAGGCAGAAGGCCAACATCACATAAATTGTTTCTTGCTGTTTCATAGGTACAAGGCAAAAGGTTGACCATGTGGTTAAAAGTGAATAAAATCAAAGTCAGAGGTGATGATGGTGTCTTCAAAAGGGGTAGTAGGGATGTAGCTGGAAATAGCATCTTAGGGAAAAGAGAAATGCCAAGAATTATTTCTACTACAGCTACTAGCATTGCTTGATGGGTTTTTCTGGATAGCAACAGGCAGTTTCTGTTTGCTGAGATGGCTGAAAAAAAACAACAAACCAGTCTGCTTCTTCCCCAGAAAAGCATAAAGAAAAGAAACAAGCTTTCTTAAAGAAAAAAAAAGAGAGACACAGGGGGGAAGAGAGAGAAATTACTTTATTGCTTGATCTGTTTCTGTACTTTTTGTTCATTAATTTTAATTTAGATTGATTTATTCTAAAATGAGCCCTGGGTTGCATATATTTGCATAACCCTCTCCAGTAGCAATGCTGTGGAGAATCCAGCGAGCGAGGAAGAGCAGCAGCAGAGAGTAGAAACTGAGACTAGAAGTCCCAGAAAGATATTCGTCCGAGCTGGGTCCTTGCAGTGGGATAGAGAAGGCATTTCAAGGTCTGTTTAGTCACAGGTGTGGCTGTGCACACATGCAGAACAGCCCTGCAAAACAGCAGTAGGGGCACAGCAGCCAGGTTGGGTGAGCGGAGGTTGGGTGAAACCAGTGGGGGAGAAAACACACAACTGCACTGCAGAGATTAGAAACAAACCCATGGAAGAGCAACTGCTGTGGAAAATCAGTTGTCCGGCAGGGACACTGATAGTGTCAGCGGTGTAGCATGGACGGATTACCCTGCAGAGCAGAGCTCGGGCAGCCTATAACCCTCCTGAGACAGATATCCTCAGCCCGGAGGATACTTATAGCCTGATACCATCTGTATGTTAGATGAGTTTCTGAAGCCATCAACTGAACTTCCTCCTTAGAGACGATGAAGGCAACTTATACCCACTGCACAGCAGGTGTACCTAAATCCTTGCTCTCTGCCTCTCGCTCTCCTTACTTCCCGTGTTGAGCTGCCAGCCGGGCTGACTGGGACTGAAGTGTGGAGGACAGCAGGGAGGAGGATGAAGAACAGCCACTTGTCTTGATTTAATCCTTTTGCACACACCAAAATTCCTCCCACCCCTGAGAGAAAATGACCAAAGAGTAATTCCCACCTTCATCCTCCTCCTCCCCCCTTTCATTTGCAGTGTAAACCACTCAAGAATTTGCCTAACAAATTGGCCTCCCCTCTGGTTATTGTCCCAAGTGAACAGTCTCTCCATTCACTAACCCATGACGGTAAGTCGGTTTGGGAAGCGGCAGGTTTATCTTCCCGGCTCAGGCACTGCACCGGGCCCGCTTGTGAACCCATTGCCATTCAGTGTCTGCTCTGCTGTTGATAAAGCACATTACACATGGCTGGGCTTGCATGATTAATACAGCTGTCTAAGCGTTCTCTCTCTAAAAACAAAAACAACTGGGAGAAGGGAGATGTGGGATTTGGGAGGGAGGGGGTGCACAGGGAAAAAGCCAACCATTCCAAAGAAATCAGGCTTGCAGTAAAAGCAGAGTGCTCCTGGCAGGCCTTCCCTCCCATGGGCGAGCAGGTCTGTCAGCAGAGCTCCCCTGCAGAAGGGAGAGGCCTGGTGGCAAGGCAAGCAAAGGAGAAATGTGCTTAGCCCTTCCCCAGGAGCGTCTGCATGTCCCTCTGCAATCTGGGGGTGAGTGCGTGGACAGGAGCAAGGGGTCAGGCCGTGGAGGAGGATGTGCTATAACCAGCACAGCTTCAGTGAGGTCCGGTCAGGCAGCCTCTACGGTAGGTATTACAGATGTGCATGATCACTGATGGACGAGTGCACTCCTGAGCCAGCTCACCTTATGCTCAGAGGCACATCCCACAGTCACTGCATGATTTCCAGGCACACTGGAACATCTAAAGGACGAACTGAAGTGGCTGCAGGCATCTTTTCCATTGCCTCAACTCATCCAGCTGAAGGCCAGCTCAGCTGCCTGTGTAAGCTGTAGTAACTTGCCCTTTTTAACTACTGGTCTGGGAATGGGCAGTGGGAAGCCACTGTGGGTTTCTGCTTCAGCGTTCCCATGCCTGGGCCAGGCACTGTTAGGGCGTTAAGGTGACCAGGAGTCTTACTCTGGAACTGCAAATGCATACACATGTACTTGGATGAGAGCTACAGGTGACACAAAATAATGTGTACTTGGACCACACGCTTTAGAGGTATAGACCAGCCCGTGCGCCCAGCTTGACTCCCACGAAATCTCTAATTTATTGAAATGCTGAGAGAAGCACACAGGCTCGTCTACAGTATGCCCATGAAAGGGGTCCCATACTTCTCATCGTTCACAAGCAGCCCTTGACAAAGGCTAGCTGAAACCTCCTCCTAGCTTGTTCCACTTCTGGGCAAGGAGGGACAGGGGCAATGGTTGGTTTCCACTAAGCTCCCTGCAAGGGAGTCCCCAGAGAGCAGTGGTGGTCCTAAAAAGGCCTGAAGGACAGACTGTGCTGGAGGGTTGGGGGGGAGCACTGTGCTGCCAGGTACTAGAGAAGAATAGGAAAGGCAGAGGCAGTGATACGACTGGATTTCAGTACCAGAGCAACCTCAAGCATGCTGGTCACGCTCCACGCCAATTTAGTTCTCCTTCTGCTCCAGTCTCCTTTCCAGTCACCCCTTGGTGTGTCCCTCCCTCTTCGTTTCTCCTCACAGACACTCAAATCTTGCTTGTGCCAAATATCCAATAAAGCTTGTGGAAAACCATAGCAGGGATGAAGTGAGTAAACAGACAGACATAAAGCTGATGAAAATATTAATTTTTCAAGAGGTTCCAGAGCCTCCGATTAACAAATCTGCTTCCTAGGGCTGTTTGTGCTCTGGGTGGGGGGAGGCTGTGCTGTTTGTTTCCTATTGAGACACCAGACTGTGTGTTGGCATCACCTTTGATCTGCTGTGCCGTGCACATGTGCTTGAGAGGTTAGCAGAGGAGGGGTTGCTCTTTCCTAGGAAAGCAGCATAAAAAGCTCACATCTTCCCTGTGATGGACCCTGAAAAGGTCTTTGCTATGTATTTTTTGGATGTCTTGCTTGCAGGATGAGTCTTCAGTGAACGGTTGGAAGACAAAGCAGTTTTAAGTAATCGATTTTGTATCAGTAGTTTGCCAAGTGTGTTTTAAAAAAAAATCTCCAGCTGCTAGGAGAATGGACAAGATGGGAGAACTATTTTTCAACTGTGTGAAAACCTTGAAATCTTCTGATATGTACAGGACAGATCTGGTGATGAAAGATCTGTAACTTTGCAGTGTAGGTGGTCTTCTAGCCTCCACCAGCTTCACTGGTCAGGGTAACAGTTCAGTTCTAGACTAGGAGTACTGTAAGTCAGCTCCAGGATAAATGGTGTAAGCAGCTGGCTCCTGAACACCACGACCTTCTCAGAAAGACACTGAGAAATACAATTTCAGGGATATTCTTTAGATCTCGGGGAAGGATGGGCACGCTGCATTACAGAATGAATCTTCACTAAGACATGAGGTATGATAGATGAGTACTTAGTGCACCATGAATGAGCTCCAAAACACGGGGAAGAACTGTTCAGTGCTAAAAAAGCACGAGCAAATTCTGAAATACATTAAACCGTGTGCAAAGATTGATAGGCACCAGAGACATTTCCTTAATCTAGTTGGAGAGTTGCTGGAGGGCATCCTCCCTAGTTTACACAGTGGTACTTCCACCTCTAGAAAAGCCAGCCCATTGCCACTGCAGTCACAATCGAGTTTTAATTACAGGAGCGGAACTGGTAGTGAGAATGGGGTACGAGCAGGTAATGAACAAAATAAGTTCAACATTCAGAACAGGGACTGAAAAATCGTGCCTTCTTCTCAAAGGGGAGGGGGGGGACACACAGGAAAAGTAGTAAGAAAAAAGCCCCAAATGAACCCTAGTAAGGAGAAGCTGCTAATCCCTAAAGCCTCAGAGTAGAGTGCAAAGCCCTGGAAGAAAGAAATTAATAACTTTCAAAGTATGACCTTGAAAATGGAATTAACGGTATTCCTCCCTTTTAAGCCTTCATGATAATAAAGATTTCATCTTCTGAAGCCCTGGCAAGAGAGTCAACAGACTAGAAAAATTACTTCCTGCAGAAGAGCTGGCAAGTGTAAAACCTAAGACCCCTCCGGCCCCAGGGAGTGAGATGACAGAGAGAGACCTGTACGGTGCACATCCCCTTTCCTTTGCACGTTCTCCTTTAGACGGTGGCTTTTTTCATTCGTCCCTCATTTTCAGTCATCGTCTTTGCCCAAGAAGCACGACCCCAGCCTTCACTGTAAGTAGAGTCAGCCTGCCAACAGCACGGAGCCCAGAGCCGCTCAGGGTGGCGAGCACTTGGAAAAACAGCAGGCCCAGCTCTACTTGGTTTGCCATCAGTCCTCCCTTCCCATCACAGATAAGTCTTCCTGTCCTGTCCCGTGCCTTCTCCTGGCCTCATTTCCATTTAGAAACTCATGGGAACTGCTTGTCGTCTTACACCGGGTTTTACCTTGCCTTCTTTGACAGGATCCCAAGGGCAGATTCCCCAAAGCAAATAAGGACCCTGTAGTTCTCTGATGCTTGTTGAAACTTCTCTGTGGGCTCTACATCAGCACTGCAGATATGTCCAGCCCTGGAGCCTTGTTACTGTGAATAAGAGAAAAACGGGCACCTACTGTCTCTTTTCTTATCTTCATTTTGGTTTACTCAGGTGATGGGACCCAGGACTCAGCAGAATATTCTAGATTGGCAGACACGGGCATGAAACATGTAGATGAGCAGGTGAACTTTCACCTCTGGGTATGGACCAGAAATATAGCTGCTTTCTGCTTGCATCTCACATCACCCCTTTTAAAGGTCTGGACTGAGAACCTTGAAAGGCGTAGGTGCAGTTTCTGCTGGCAGTCATCACGTTGCTCACCACATCCCTCTGTGCAACCGCGAGGACTTGTGGATTTGCTTACGAGTCTGACTTAGTCTGCCCGTTCAGCAAGGGTTACGTGGCATGAAACAGCCTTGATCCCCCTCTCATATGAGCCCCTGCGGGGCGGCTATCAGGTGTGGCAAAAGGGAGCTGGAGGGAGTGAGGGGAGAGGAGGGAGAGTACCTGTGTGGAGGAGGTAGAAGGGGGTAGGAACTTTACCAACACGCCCTGCAGCCTCTGCTGCTTGCTGCGGTAGTGGGCAGATGCCTTGCTTTTGATGGGGATGAGCAGCCAGCAGACCAGATCTGCCCCCAAAGCAGTTTTACCAAGGACACTGCTGCGTGCTGGTTGTGCGGAGATGCAGAGCGACGGGGGTCGGACTCTGTGCCACAAAGACAGCTACGTCGGGCTGCCTGGGGCAAAAGCGGCTCCGAGCATGCAGAGCTGGCACCCTTCCTTCAGCACGGTCCCGAGGGGCTCCGCCGCGCAGGACCGCAGGGGTCTCCCGCAGGCGTGCAGAGCCGCTCACCCTGCGAGCCACGGCCGAGCAGGGCTGTTCCCGGCCCGGAGGCGGCCGCCTGAGCGCCCAGGATTTGGGGGTTTCTTGGCCTTCGACTGCCACCTCGCGGGGAAGTGGCGATTCGGCGGCAGCGGCGTCTCCCCCGGCCCCGGCGGGGAGGGGGGACCCGCTGCAAAGGCCCCGGCCCTGCTGCTGGGCGGCCGGGGCGCACAGCTGAGCCCCGCCCCGGGGGAGGTGAGGGACAGTGGGGTGCCAGCCGGGGAGTTCGCGCGGGGCGCTCCGAGGGCCAGTGTTGTACGCCTGGGTGCCACAGAGCTCGCTGCACCCCTTCACGGACCGCTCGCACCCTCTCTCCTACCTGTTCGTTGGCATTTGGGCTTCACCCGCACCACGCCATGCTCTGTTTGAGCCCCCACTCCTTCTCCTGTAGTTCTGGCCCGGGCTGGTACTGACCCCTTGCCTTTGCAGTCCTGGTACTGACTCCCTCTTTGCATAAACACCATCATTCCCCTGAACCTTCCCCTCTCCCACCGCCTCCGCTTCCCTATGCCTGATCTGGGTTTAATTTCCTCTCCTCATCTCCCCTTTGCCCAGGACCTGTTCTTCTTACCTGCCCAACCTGCCTGCTGACATCAGGTCTTACATTTTCCTGTCCTCACCCTGGCTGACATCTCCTCCTGCTTGCCCTGTTCGGTGTCCTGAGCCAAGTGTGCTGATATTGCCGTTTCAGTTGAAGACCCTCCCTGGTATCTTTGCAGCCCTGCGTTGGTGCAAGTATAAGGCTCATCATATCGCTTCAGTCCCCCTTCTTATATCCCTTATCACAGCAGCCTTTTCCCATGCCTCTGACATGATACAGTCTTCCTCACGTATTTATCACCTCCTCATGCAGCCCCCAACCCTAAATGGGCACTACAGGTTTTGAGGGGCCAATGCCAGCCACGAGACAGGGCACGTACAGGGCTACCGAGCAGCCTTCTGACCTTGGCCGCTGCTGCTGAGGCTGTGTGTTGCAGTGCCTTGTGACACCGTAAATTCAAGGCTTGAAGACAGGGAGGGAAAGGCCCCTTTTATTCATCCCACAAAGGTCAGACCTCAGAATTCTGCTCTCCTCTTGGTGATTTCTGCAGCTAGCCACATCTCTGGAGGCTGAGGCTGCACCACAGAGGACGCACCACTGGAGTCTCAGTTGCTTAGGCCTTGGGGGGCATCATACCAAGCCCTCTCACGACTAAACTGTACTCCCTTCAGTCACCTGGGTGGTAGCATCCACCGAGGTCTCAGGAACAGCTGTGCCCCAGGTTTGGTGGGGAGATTTGCAGCTCTGTGATTCAGGACTTGGGCATTCAGTGGCCAGCAATCTCTTGACGCTGGGTAGCTTCTTTCTTAGCAGGTTCCTGGACAAAAAGCTCATCTCCGTCTTTCCTAGGGACATCTGAACACATCCCAGATAATTCGTCCCACACAGCTTCCTTAGCCTGGCTCTCCCATAGTCAGCAGAGGAGACTGCAGAGCAAGGAGTGACTGAGGCAGTTTTAATCTAGTGGCTGACTGCCGCTGTGCTGCTTAGGAGTTGAGAGAGGTAGTGGATGCAGAAGTCTTCGGGCAGTTCAGAAGTGACTGGGCAAGTTCATGGAAGAAAAAAATGAATCTGTCAAGGAGTGCAGCTTCTGCTGGCTCAGGACGACTCTGAAGCACCTGAGGCAGGCCAACACGATGCCATGCTGGCCCTGTGCTGCTGGCCAGGCCCCACCCAGCACCTGCAGGGAACAGGGCTGAAGGTTAGACAAGACCCTTGGACTGACCCAGTAGAGCTGGTCTTTTCTTGTGATGTACTCCTTTTAGAGGCAGGTCTCCTGTTTTTGAGGAGGAGAACAAGCAGCTCTTGGCTTTGCAATCTCGCCATGGTTTGCTGTGAATGTAAGCAGCGCCCCGCTTTTCCCCTCTCCCTCCACCACCTCACTCAAGCTCCACCACCCTTCTTGCCATGTCTTTCCTACACCCTTCACAGGAGCAGAACAGTTCATGAGCCATCACACAGACACACAACAGAACCGTACCGAACCAAACGAAGAAGCATTAGAGCTACACCATGCAAACTAGCATACATACCCATGTCTTCTATAGTGAAACCTGGGCTAGCCTAGCTTGCAGCCCTCCAGAGAGGAGGAAGTATAGCAAGGCGAGGCGTGCCATGCCAGTTTTATGGGGGCGGGCCTAAAACCTGTGAGGAGCCGAAGCACAGATGGTCCCAGGAAAGTCATTCAAGATGGTGTGAAGTCTGTGGGGACCCGCTCCCCAAGGCTGTTGAAGGAAGGTAGTTTTGTGTAGCTATTTACCTTTTTCTGAAAGACCAAATCTCTGCACTGTCACAAGGCTCTGAGCCAAAGCATCAGAGCAGAAAAATGTTCTGAGGGACAGTCACTGGCTTGCTTTTTTCTTTTTTCAAATGATTAAACATTTTGTCGTCCTCAAGCCTTGCTCTCAGACACAGCAGAAGTGTTTTGGTTGCTGTTCTTCCCCTTAAAAAAAAATAAAATCCCGCCCAAAATGGGACAAACGCCCAGCATGGAATCGTTCCGTCTGCCCTGTTGATGCCTGTAAAGCGTTACGCAAACAGGGCCTTACAACGGGAAAGGTCAGACAACCTCAGCAGCAGCATGTGCCACTGGCCCTGCGTATGAGGCTGGGAAAGCTCTTGCCTAAGCAGCACGCCGCACGTGGCAGCATGCGTGCAGCAACTCTTCTGCTTCATGCTGCATGGAAGGGTTTGTCTGCAGGAGGGTGAGGCACCTGGTGAAACTGTGGAAGTCCTTGCTGGCTCTTCCACATCCCCACCCAAAAGTGTGGAGGTGTTCTCCCAGAAGTGTCAGGCAAAGACCCCCCGGAGCCTCTCTCTGCGAGGCTGGTGCACGGGGCTGTTACAACCAGGTGGGCAAGAGCAGCGAGGTCACAGTGGCACAGCTCTGTTTTTCCCATGCTGAAATTTATAGACATGGCTTGGGTTGCCCTGCCTTGGGGAGGGGGGTGGGACATGGTCCCAGCCCTGCGAGAGCTACAGCCCTCTAAATCTCCGCTGAGGCTACCTCATGCCGTGACACCAATACAGGTCACCCAGGCTGAACGCGTGGCACAGACAAACCCTCTGAAACACGGGGCGCAGTGTCCCGTGAGGCTGTTGCAGCACGGTTAGGCGCCATGGCAGGGGTCCACCTGCATCAGCACCAGGTATCTAAATGTCTGACTATTTGGGATGAGGAAGAGAAGTGCAATTGTTTTGCCCTTGCCAGTTTTCAGTCTGTTCCTTCTTGAGTTGATTAATGTGATGCGACTCGGTCAGCCGTTTGGGGTCTGGGGTTCATTAAGGGAAATGCTGCCAAATATTCATATTAACTTGTCATCATCAGAAACCCAATTTCCTTCACTGGCTGTGGTGGATGAACACCCCCCCACCTCCCCCCGAAAGCTATTGCTTGGTCACGAACATCGTGGTGCTGCCAAATTGCAGGGGAATGATTAGCCCGGGCGATTTGCTTGCAGAGCAAACTCAGAGCACNNGCTTGCAGAGCAAACTCAGAGCACGGGCTCAACGTTACGCAAGTGGGAGGCTGGGGGGAAAACACCCCTGCCTCGCCCAAGCCCCCCGTGCCCGCTGAAAGGGTCGCCCTTGGCTTTCAGCACCACGGAGCGCGGACTTTGCTCAGGATGGCGGCGGCTGAGCTCCGAGCCGGGGGNGTGCGTGTGCGTGGGGGGTGCGGACGTGCGTGGCCACGTGTGGAGGTGCATGTGCGCCCCTGTGCGGCTGGGTGTGCGGTGGGTGTGCTAGCGGGTGCGCGTGGGTGGAGTGGGAAGCGTGCAGGTGCGGGGTGTGCTTGTGCGTGTGCATGGGTAGGTGTTGGGCAGCACGCGGCGTGACACCCCCACACCCCCACACCCCCCATCATGACGATGCAAGCCTGGGCTGCCACAGTCCGGCAGGCGCAGCATGGCAGGGCCAAGGTGTGGCTTGGAAAGGCGGCTGAAAGTGATGGAGTGAACTGAAAACAGAAATGATTTCTTCCACAAAATACCACTCAGAGATAAATATTTTATTGCTTTCTAACACTTGCACTCTTCTTTTTAAGCTTGAGCAATTAGCTCGTGTCATGTCCCCCCTCCCAAAGCCTAAATTCTCAGACCTTTCAATATTTTATTTTGTGATTGAACGATAACCGTCCCACATACTTACAGTGCACGTGACAGCAGCCGTCGCACACGCGGTGCATGCTTTAGCTAGCTGTGCTGTAAGACACAGACTGCATGCAGCGCCCAGGGTTACGTGCAGGGGCTGCAGCAGCTCTGAGTCACGCTGGGTCCCAGGCCTCCCGGTCAGCTTAACACACTGCCCAGCGTCCGCACGGCCACACGCGGCCCGTCAGTGCAAACAGCTGCTGGTATTAGCACGTGGTGGTGTGCAGAAGATGGCCGGGACTGCATGTGGAGAGGCTTCTGCGGCCAGCCCCACCACCTCACTGGCACACACAGGGAGCTTAGCAGGCAAGCAGGAGGACATGTAACTCGCACCATTTTTCAGCTGTGGAGATGGGAGTCTTGGCTTGTCAGCTGTCCTCAAGCTTACACACCCAAGCTCAAGCAGAGTGGAAGCTGGTGTGACCCTCTACCACGTCCTTCATCACACCATGCCTTGTGTATCCTCCCCTATACCTAGCTATTGGCAGAAGGTCATCTTTACCATACCATACCTCAAGTCTTTACCATGTCATACCTCTATCCCCCTGAGCCATGCACTTACACCTATTAAGGCAACATTACACAGCCAAGGCCAAACATACCCCTGCCACTGCTGTGCTAGGTGTGCACTGCATGCCCGCACAGGTGCCTTTGCTCTGATTCTATGTGGGGCCTAGAAAAGGGGGGGGGGGGTTTGCCACGTATGTATGTGTTACATACATGCCCACGTATGTATTAGACAAACAGTGTTTTAGCCAAAGCGTAAAAATGTGATGGCTGAAAACTTTTTGTGGGCAGCACACCCTGCCTTGGGTTTTCGCTTATTTGCTGGGCCAAGAAGTCATGTTTTGGGACTTCTTCACTGCCAATATGGGATGCAAATGGTCCCAAACAGCCTCCCTCCAACTATTTGACCATGAAAGATGCTTTCTCTAAAACATAGGTCAGGTAAGTGTAATAGCTGAACTTAAACTTGTTCCTGAGCTCAGAAGGGGAAATAAATTCCCATCACCCAAACAAGTGAAAAACCAGTGTTGTAGGATTTGTGTGACAAGCCACCAAAGACACCCAGGGACTAACTGGAAAGAAAGAAGCTATAGACAGATTAGAAATTTTCCACACCATTCAGCACATTCTTAATAATGGAAGAATAGAATTGGGGCACAAACAGCTCATCTAGTATGTGATGGGCTACTTGAGGAAGAAATCACACAAACGAAAGTGCCACAGAATTTCAGGGGCTCTGGGGACATCCTTTTAGTCACCAGCTAGCGTTTAATAGCGCCCGGGCTGCTGAGCAATCCTGTGGCACCCATGCTCCACCCCACAGAGCAGGGCTCTTCACCTGGTAAACTCTGCAGGCTGTGAGAGGGAGCAGTTGCACTTCAGTCCTAAGGGGCTTTCCTGAACGGGCCCTTTTTTGTTTGGCTCCCCCCGGTCATTAGAATTTGCTTTTCTTGGTAATAAGCACTTCTTTCTTCCGCAGCAGGATCGGTCCCAACATAGAGGCTCATCTCCATCTCCGCACTTCAGCATCTTCCTGCACCCCTTCTGTGTAAAACACTGCATATATATATACACATATATGTGTATGTGTACCTGTACATATGCATAGACGTGTACATATACATGTACCTATACATATATGTACACATGCACATGCACGTGCACATATAATATACAAATAAGCGGACATGCATGCATGCAGCTGTGTGTACGTAGACATGCTGAGCATGCATTTACAGAACCATGTGCACCTCCATGCCCCGCTGTAAAGAAAAGGCTGCCAAGGCTCAGCACTGCAGGCTGAATTTAAAAGAGCATTGCTGCCTTTAAAGCCATCCAGAAAAGGGAACCTGTAAATGAGAGGATGAATGAGAAGATGTCAGGAGCATTAGCACTTAATATTCCTGGAGCGAGGCTGCATTATTTGTCGCTGCGGCAGAGCGCTCCTCCCCGCCCCCTCTGACAGACCCCCGTGCACGTGCGCGCACACACATGCGAGCGCGTTTCCCAACCTCATGAAAACCTCCCCGGCGCACCCTGCACCCTCACCCCATAGGTGTCATGCCACAGGGCCATTAACACAACAGCCAAGCCTTCCTCCACCCCGATTAAGGAATAAATAATGGTGGTGCAGCCCCTGGGAGAGGAGGCATCCGCTGGTTGGGCCCATGTTTTATTGATCGGACCGCTGTGATGAATCAGCCCCCACGGAGCCGGTGTCTGGCTGCAGACAGGCACTGGCCACCGTGCAGAATTACAACAAGCCCTGGCAGCCCAGGGCCACCACCAGGAAGGTGGCGGAGCGGGGAGGCGCAGGGCTGGAGGCCGGGGGCTGTGTCGTGCGGAGGAGGAGGAGGCACGGCGAGGGGTGGGATGGGGTCGGCAGCATGGGTTGAGCCTTCCTGCTGGCTCCAAGCCCTGTTCCTCCAGCCTGGGTGTTGCTCATTAGGGAGAGCCACATGCCATCGGAGCATTGGGTGGGAGGAGAGGATGCTGAGGAGCTGGTGGGCTTGCCAGCAGGGGAGATGCTCTGAGGGAGGCTCCGGTTGGGCTGGCCAGGGGCTCACCCAAGCGGCTGTGTCCTCCAGCTCCGGCCCGCTGCCGCAGGGGCAGCCCGGGAGCAGCCTCGCCTCTGCAGCAGCTCAC
>VWZZ01004882.1:16518-52398 GCA_013399095.1 Psophia crepitans | reverse complement strand
AAAAAAAAAAAAAGCATAATTGTGTTTGTGTGCAGGTACAGGTTGGTATAAAGGTTGCAGTCCCAGAAAGGGAAGAGCAGAGAAGCAGATGGAAGGGATGGGCTGAGGCTGAGTGGTACAGGCGAGCACAGGAGAGGAGGACCAAAACACAGAACACGATGGTGGAGATGGACAAGGAGGCTGGAGGGGAAGGAGGCAGGAAATGCTGGCCAAGAAAACTGAGCAGGACACAGCACTGAAGAGGCCAGGTTTTGTATCAAGGATGGAGAGGAGAGACAGGGGAATGGAGAGGGCCTGGGGCTTGGACTGAGGGCAACCAGGACAAGGGGGAGAGGGACAGGAGTCTTGTACCATGAGCACAAGCAGGCATGGAAAGAAGAGGTTAGAAGAAAAGAGCAGAAGGGAGGGAGCAGCAGAGTAGCCAGGGCAAGTTTACAAGAAAACACAGCCAAAGGGGCAAAGAAACCAAAAAGCGGGATCCAGGGAGTCTGGTGAAAGGAGAAACCTGGGACATCTCAGCATGGTAAGCATGAGGGATGGAGACCCCAGGACATCTACAGCCAAATCACTCCAATGGCCGGATCTGTCCAGCAGGTAAGTGCCACCTGCGTGTCACAGCCTTGGGACACCTCCCTTGTCCCAGTGGGAGAACCCGTGTGTCCTGGGGGGCCCTGGGGTCACAGCTGAACGAGCTGCCGCACAAGGCAGCGGTGTGGCCGGGATCCAGGGCCCGGCTGTGCAGCAGGGCTAGGGCCGCCCAGGGCTGCAGCCCCAGGGGAAGGGAGCAGCGTGTGCCCGCTCCCGGGGAAAAGCGACCCCCCGGCTGGAGCGGCAGCACGAGGCAGCATGTGGCCGGGCTCAGCTCGCGCTGTGCGAGCAGCTCTGAGAGCAAGGTGGCATCGTCCTCACACACTGCTGGAATGTGAAAAACCAGGGCTTCTTATTCTGGGCCTGCTCTGGTAGCATCTGTGTGGTGCCCTCACTGCCTCTCTTTCACCTTCCACCTTCCCCTCTGCTGCCCGTTTACAGATCCTGGGGGCAGAGACTCGAGACCTACGTACAAAACAGGAATATTCTATGAAAAGTCTTTATCTAATTCTGTTTCTGGAACACAACACCTGGGACAATGAAAGCCTGGTTTTTCAGTAGAGTAGAGACTTGTTTCTTACATTGCATGAAATTAAATAAAACCTGCTGTGAGAAGCTCAGTACAAGCAGCGTGCTAAGCAGAGGCACGTCGGTAAGCACTGGGTGTAAGCAGGACCGTGAACACGAACGCAGCTGGTGCTTACTGCACCTTTGCTACTCGAGACAGAGAGACAGCGATGGATTATCAACCCTCCTCCAGCGCTGTCATTCTCTTACGTGGTGCTGGGAGAGGCAGGGGGTTGCAGGGTGTCACGGTTTTACCCCAGCCAGCAGCTGAGCACCGCACAGCCGCTCGCTCCATCCCCCTCATCGGGATGGGGGAGAGAATCAGAAGGGTGGAAGTGAGAAAACTCGTGGGTTAAGGTACAAGAGTTTAATCAGTGAAGCAAAAGCCGCGTGCACAAGCAAAGCAAGACAAGGAATTNCATCATACGGTATGGAATGTCCCTTTGGTCAGTTGGGGTCAGCTGCCCTGTCTGTCCCCTCCCAACTCCCCGCACACCCCCAGCCATCCCGCCGGCGGGGCGGTGCGAGAAGCAGCAAAGGCCTTGGCTCTGTGTGAGCATCGCTCAGCAACAGCAAAAACATCTCTGCACTATCAGCGCTGCTTCCAGCACAAACCCAAACACAGCCCCGTACTGGCTGCTGGGAAGAAAATTAACTCTCTCTCAGCTGAAACCAGGACACGGGGTGAGAATTGGCAGGGGGACCCCCAGGCTGGGCTATCAGTGTGCTGTATGGATGTGAAGGTCAATACTGAGCTTTATTGGTTCGTCACTGAGATGGAAACAAGCCACGCTTCTGGCTCCGTCCATGGATGTCACCAGCGTGACCGGGGCCCCACCGCAGTGTCAGCTCTGAACACACCTGGACGAGCTGCCCATGCCTTTTCACCCCCACCACCTTAAAGCCGAGACTAAAAAAGAAAACAAGCAAAACCCTGGCAAGCACAACCTCTCTTATCATTAACATTTTAAATGGTTATTTTTAATGGTACATTTAACTAACGCTAACTTATCCATGGGAAGAGAATTTGGCTGTTAACACCGGCATCTGCTTAACAAACTGAAGCTTTGCGTTTGGTGAGGCATGAGCATAACACCAATAGTATTACTGCTAACAGCAGACTCATTAGCATTAATTGCTGCGTTTACCACCACAAAGAGCTTTCTGTATCTGTAACAGCAGTTATTGGATGTACCCCATTCTCACTGGAAAAGGTACGTAGGAAATTATTAGCGGTGATGCAGACCTACCAGTAAATGAGGATCTAAATTCCTGGCACTCAGCATAACTTAAAACTTCCAGAAGAGCAAGAAAACTGATGAGATGTTCTGAGGACTGTGTTCTTTATCTTTTCTAACTGGAGAGATGTGTTCAAAAATGGGTAAATTGCAATTAAAAATGAGTTTAAGGGTTATGGTGCTCAAAGGCCGTAAGAACATGTGTGTCCATAAAAATATCTTGCAATTCAGCCGAGACTGGCTTTTGCTATCCAAAGCAGGCATTGTCAGAACGGGCAAGAGCTGGGGTTAGAGAGAGAAATTGTGGTGGATAAAACACCCGATCAGATCTGCCACAGCTGCGCACTGGTTGGTACTACTAACATTGACAAGATTTGTCACTTGTGCCCATCAGCAGCTGGAGTCCCAAGGCAGCATATTTGTCTTACAGACACCGTATTTTGCTTCTTGGGATGCAAAATAGGGATTTTCTTGATATTTTTTTTTCCCCCCAAGTGACACTTTAGGCTGGGGTACAAATCAGGCTGCAAATGTCACAACTTATCACAAAATCCAGATGCAAGCATCCCAGAAGCATGGGGGCATCTTTGGGTGACTGCGACAGGGGACACCCTATGAGATCTGGAAGTTGCAGTGACTTGCTTCCAGAGAGATGCCTGTACCCAGCACCTTGTTACTGCTCTGTCGTCTGTGTTACAAGCTATGCCCACACATGGCAGGCGTGGTGTCTGCAAAACTTGGGAACACGTTGAGAGTATGAGCTTTGCACAAGGCTTTCTGATGAATACTACTTTCACAGTATATGGCTTGTAGAATATTTACTATTTCCTCTTCAAAAGTGCTGCCTTTCCAGTTTAGCTTAAAAATGGTGCAATGACCAGGAAGCTTGAGTAACGAATGTTTGAACCATTTTTCACAGAGACGAAGGTGCTATTTGAATAGAGCAGTCACACATTTATCACCTTGGTGATAAATCTGGTTTTAGGTCATTTAAAATATTACAACTAAAATGCAAAACACTCAGCAGGAACGCCACTACTCTGCCAGGTAAGAGCTGCTCCAAAATTGTGGCAGGGCTGGAGGGCAGCAAGGCAGCCTGTGGGCTTGGTTTGGAAATCACACCTCTGCATGTGTCTGCTGTCGCCCCTTCCTCAGGTGCTGATTTTTTCATCCAGGCTGCAGTATGAGCAATGGGAGAGTTTGTGGAAGTCATTGGTAGAAGTGGATGGTCCCACCTTCTTCTTCCAGCTCAACATGTGGATCAACATGTGTTCCATCTCTTGGAGCCCAGCCTTCAAGACTGTTTCTTTAGCTTGAAACCATTCTGCAACACAGTCCTCCCAGCTGGAGAAAACACTCCAGGGCCTGAGCCCCTCGAGGATATTGCCCAGACAGAGCGTCAGAGGGGATGTGCGAGGCACTTGGCAGGGGTGCAGGGATCTAGCAGAGCTTCAGCCCCTCACAGTGCACCTGGCTTCCAGTCCCGGCCCTACATTCAGCCCTGCGTGGTCACATGTAGCTCAGCCATGCAGGCTTGGTTCCTGTAGGTACCTGCACTGAGTCAGGCTTTATTTTTCCTCATTGTTCTTCTGGGTTACCCTCCCAGCACTGAAGCCATGCGCTTTGTCTAGAACAAAAATTTTCGTGGCTTGTTCTGCTTTTGGCTGGAGTCAACTTTCTTCCTAGTAACTGGTATAGTGCTGTGTGTTGGATTTAGTGGTCAACTAGTATTGATAACACGCTGATTTTTTAGTTGATGCCAAGCAGTGTTTACAATTAAGTCAAGGGCTTTTCAGTTTCTCAGACCCTGCCAGTGAGGAGGCAAGAGCCTTCTGCAGCGGGGAGGGGATACAACCAGGACAGCCGACCCACACTGGCCAAAGGGATATTCCGTACCATATGGCATCACACTCAGTATATAAACTGGTGGGGGAGTTGGCCAGGGAGGGCCGTGTCTTGGGAAATAGCTGGGCATTGGCCAGCAGGTGGTGAGCAATTTTGCTGTGCATCACTTGTTTTGTATATGCTTTCATTATTAGAATCATAGAATCATGGANTCACCACAACTTCCTTTCAGGTAGTTGTAGAGGGCAATAAGGTCTCCCCTGAGCCTCCTCTTCTCCAGACTACACAAGCCCAGTTCCTTCAGCCACTCCTCATAAGACCTGTGCTCCAGCCCCTTCACCAGTTTCGTTGCCCTTCTCTGGACACGCTCCATGTCTTTCTTGTGGTGAGGGGTGGGGGGGTTTGTTCTGCCCACGATTCAAGTCGAAACAGTTAGAGAACTCCTGCTTCACCTGGACTGCCACAAGGCCATGCGGCCAGATGGGATCCACCCGAGGGTGCTGAGGGAGCTGGCAGATGTGATTACCGAGCCGCTCTCCATCATCTATCGGCGGAAGAACAACGCCAAGCACCAGTACAGGTTAGACATTGACCTACTGGGAAGCTACACTGCAGAGAAGGACCTGGGAGTCCTGGTGGATCACAAGCTCTCCATGAGCCAGTGGTGTGCCCTCATAGCCAAGAAGGCCAATGGTATCCTGGCGTGCATCAAGAAGAGCGTGGCCAGCAGGTCGAGGGAGGTTACCCTCCCCCTCTACTCTGCCCTGGTGAGGCCGCAGCTGGAGTATTGTGTCCAGTTCTGGGCTCTCCAGTTGAAGAAAGACAGGGAACTACTGAAAAGAGTCCAGCAGATGGCTACCAGGATGATTAGAGGACTTGAACATCATCCATATGAGCAAAGGCTGAGAGAGCTGGGTCTGTTTAGCCTAGAGAAGACTGAGAGGGGAATCTCATCAACACTTACAAATACCTGAAGAGTGGTTGTCTAGCGAAAGAGGGCAGACTTTTTTCAGTGGTGCCCAGTGATAGGACAAGGGGCAATGGGCACAAACTGGAACACAGGAAGTTCCATCTCCGTATGAGAAAAATCTTCTTTACTGTGAGGGTGATGGAACACTGGAGCAGGCTGCCCAGAGGGGCTGTGAAGTCTCCTTCTCTGGAAATATTCAAGACCCATCTGGATGCAGTTCTGTGCCATGTGCTCTAGGCAATCCTGCTCTAGCAGGGGGTTGGACTAGATGATCTCCAGAGGTCCCTTCCAACCCCTATGCATCTGTGAATAGAAATGAAGATAAGGAAAGAGACCAAATATCTCTGGAAAGGGGCTGTAACGCTTGCAAATAAAGGTTTGCAACCACTCTAAAGCACCTCCCTGGCCCCCTGCCCCAGGCAGCTGTCACAGGTAGCCACGTGTCCTCAGGCAGTGGAGGGACAGACGTCCTGAGGCAGCCAGATCAGACTAGGCAGCCCATTGCAACTGAGTGATAGCAGAGGTAACAAACTAAGAGGCACTAGGGACAGTGACTGAGGGAAGGGAAAAAAAGACAATGGAGGCACTTTGTGCCTCTAACGATGGCTGTGATGCAGCAAATGAAAGAAAATTAGCACCAGACAGACAAATGGAAACTCATTTCAAGCGGCACTGAATGAGACAAAATTGCAATGAGAAGCTCAGGAGACTAACTTGGTAGCAATGAAACTTTATCCCTCAGGGAATCCAGTGCTCCTGCACACTCCCTTGCTCACAGTCTGTACCCTCGGAGCTCTCCCTCCCTGCCCTTTAGTGACCCTCCTTGCTCTTATATAAATACCAGAGCTGAGAAAACATTTATTCAGAGCAGGAGGGTGAATTTGCTTTGATGCTGTCCTCCCTCCCACCCTGTTAAATTTGTATCTGCAACAAACAGTTTCTGTCTGCAGCAAAGGTGAACAGGAGTAGGAAGTCATCACTGCTCCAGTGTCCAAAAGCTGACGTGCCCAGCTTCACCTGGCAGTCTGACAAACTGGGATGGTCTGGTCACGGTTAGGGTCAGGGAGGTTTTTGGCTTGGGGCACAAGGACAGTGACTGTGTAAGATGGTTTTTGCTTGTATACCAGAGGGAATAGTCCTCTTCCCAGCTGGGCAATTTCACTTAATGAATTGCCGAACTCTGTCCCTGTCCATCTCCGAAACACTGTCAATGCCATCGAATTCTCCTGCTTTGTCTCTCTGATATGTGGTTGTTTGTTGGCCTTGTACCCTCTCGCCCTAAGAGACATAAGCTTGTCAAGGGTGGGAAGAGGCTCGTGTCATGGGGAGGGAGCCTGTGCACCGCTCTGTGCGTCCTTCTGCACCTGCTGCCCGCCAGGGTCACCCGTAACATGGGAACAAGGCTTGACAGCCAGGCCTGGGTCTGGGTGTTCAACCAGTCAGAGCAATGCAGTATGAGGAGAGGCTGAAGTCCCTTGGCTTGTTCAGCCTGGAGAAGAGGAGACTGAGGGGAGACCTCATGGCAGCCTACAGCTTCCTCACGAGGGGGAGCGAAGGGGCAGGCGCTGATCTCCTCCCTCTGGTGACCAGCAATAGAACCCCAGGGAACAGCATGAAGCTGTGACAGGGGAGGTTTATTTTGGAGATCAGGAAAAGGCTCTTCACTGAGAGCGTGGTTGGGCACGGGAACAGGCTCCCTGGGGAAATGGTCACAGCACTGAGCTTGGCTGAGTTCACGCAGCATCTGGACAACACTCTCAGTCATCTGCTCTGATTGGGCTGGTCCTGTGTGGAGCCAGGAGTTGGACTGGATGATCCTTATGGGTCCCTTCCAACTCATGGTACTCTGTGATTCTATGATTCTAATTTAGGGAGTGGAAAGCTGATAGCATGGGACTCTGCTGCAACTCCTGCTGTGGTAGCAGTTTCTCTCCAACGCGTACAAACAGTAGGGATTCACACCAGTGGTAGACTAGCACCTGCCTAAAGTCTTTATTGACACCTCCTGAGCTAGGTGTGCCAGACCTGACTCATTGCACTGGAATTAGCCTTGCTTCAAAAGGCTGGCACCAGCTTCGTGTGAGAGTTTACTCAGGCATGCGTGGATTCTGGTTTTATCTATATATGCTTGTTACAAATGCCGGTGGATAACCCCAACAGAAACAGTATGATGGCACTATTTGTGCTCACCCAGAGGTTCTGTCACCTGACGAGATTACTGCAATTACTGTGCAATTTTGATTCTAGGCACAGGCACCTCCTTCAAGGGCCAGATACCCACGTGGTGAAAATCAGCATTGATGTACCAACACCAAGGAGTCTGCTGTGCTGGCTAGTGATCTCCTCTTCTGCACTGAAGTTGCTATACATAGAACGTATCAAACAGGAGGGATTCACCCATGCCATACAGCGATGGGACTCTGTGCCTGACAGGTGCCACAAAGGCAAAGGACGGGTATAATGTGTGGCATCTACTCTAGAGTCTTGAAGAATTGCTGTCCCATAATGGCAGTAATGCCCTAGAAATTTAATTCACTGGACAGCCTGTTTAGCTGAGCCGCCCTTTGTACAGCAGAGGCCGTCCTTGAGAAGGGCTCTCCGGGCTGTGCTTGCTCTGTGCACACCCCGTGCCGGCGACAGGACCCCTGACACTGGAATCACTCATCGCTCTGATGACGGCGCATCTACATCCCTCCAGTGCCAGCAAACGACCGTGGGCAAACCCGTCAGAGGCACGGGCACTGGGACCTTGCCGAGCAAGGCGGAATGGCAGAGGTTGAGCCTCACCCAGGGGCTGGAGCATGCTGGCAGGTACCAGGCGGCTCTAATGATTTCCTTGTAATGAGCAGGTTACCTAAAATCGAAGCCAGTCTCCAGACACTTTATGAACAGATAAAAGGAGTGTGTCTACATATGGAAGTATTTGATGGGTGCTCAGCTCCCTTGTTTTCTACTCTTATTCTCTTGCTTCTCTGTTATTCAAACCTCTTTCCACCTTTACTGGTGTTAGGTTGTTAATTTCCTTGCAGGATGATTGTTTGTCTCTTGCATTTCTGTTTCTAGTGCATTATTTTGTTGAGCAAGCACGAGCCATTTGGCCCACATTGATTATTTATGAAGGTGGGAACCTTTTATCTCAGCTGCTTAGTAACTTAGCGGTGGCGTAGAAAGAGGCTGTCTAGAAGTAGCTGCGCATCTTGCAGGAGCTGGGAGACAGGGTTGAGGTGCTGCAGCATCTGATAGGAAAGGAGTAGAGAAGGGAGACAAATCAGGGTGAACTCAATGTAAAGCATGAATTATCTATTACGCCACCAGAAAGCAGGGGTAAAATGATGCCCTTGGGATTTGATAGCGCTTTGCATTCACCTTGCAGAAGTGGTAAGAAAATATCACTAGAGTGAGTCCCATTATTATAATTTCCAACAAGAAGGGACGAAATTTTCAGGAACGAGCACCATGAGGACATTTCACCTCTGCTCCTGACGGGCTGGAAGCTCGTGCCTCACCACGCGCAGGCAGATACTCCGCAGTTGCCAGGGTGCTGGCTGTTCAGCCTGACTCTGCGAGCGAAGGCAGAGCCGAGGAGAACAAAGGGCTTGTAGTTCAAGCCAGGCTTAGTGGGAGAGGCATTGCAACCATCCGGTGAGACTTCATACCGTGATTTCTGCAAAACCAGGCAAGTCACGCAATTGTAATGGGTCACTGGGACCCAGTCAGGTGGAAACAGAAAATTAGTTTCCTTCCCCAGCCCCCGCCCTTGCCCAGCCCAGCCTTTTGTATTTTCTCTCTTTTTTGTTGCCTATCGGCCCCCATTGCCCTCTTCTAGTCCAGAAGATGGGAAAAGAAACACGGCTGACCAAGTGTTGACAAAGAGATTTGCAGAGGGATGTCCATATGAAGTAACACACCGTTGAGAGGATATATTTTCAAGGTTCCAACACAGAAATACAAGGCTGGCTGCCTGGCAAGGTGTTGTCCCTTTCCTACACACAGGTATGCAGGAAGGCAAATCCACTGCATGTTGAAAACGGCTCTAGAGCAAAACAAATAGATTAGCAGTAAAGGACAGGAGCTGCACGGTTTTATGAATGGAGTTGCTATTAGAGTGTACTGCAAACAGGATAATGGAATATCAGCTCCAATTTCACTTTGCTGTTACTACTAATTTGGAATCCTACGCAGAGTTTAATATAGTTCTCCTAAAAATTTCTTGTCACTTCTGCTCTTCCCTTCATCCAGCGACAGCTGAACCTGTCAGATTCCAATCTGTCCCGTGGCTTATGAAAAAAATGTTTTATGGAAGAAATATTTTATGGGAACATAAATTTAAATGCTGCTCCAGCATCAGTGCCTTTCAGATAAAAAAAGGTTGCAGGAGCTGCCTTTGAGGTGACCAGCCAGAATACAGTAAGGTTACTGTCAAGAAAGGAGGAGGGTAGTCTGCCCAGACCTTTATCTGCATGTCGTTAGGATATGCCATGACATTCTCTGGTGGGATGAAAACAGGACAAGAGCAGGTTGCATCTGGGAGGCATCCGCAATCAGCCAAGGAAGTACACACATGCACCATGGGCCTTGACCCTGGTTTAGCAAATGACGGATCCCAAGGATCTCTGCCATCATTTAAAACTATGGCTTTCTCCACCACAAGCAGGGCAGCAGAGATAGTTGCTGAGGGAGGCTGATGTCCCTGTGGTGGGGACACCGCGCATCTACCCCAGCATGAGCTATGAGAGCCAGCTGAGAGAGGAGAAGGTGCTGCTCGCGGGGTCTCAGCTCAGCTGAGCCAATATCCAAGTGCCTGCGCCGTGAGCCATGCTGCTTCTCAACCAACCGCTGAGCTGAGACTTTCCGTGAGGCTTGCTGAACAAAAGGCAAATCTAATTTTCCCCTCCAGCAGTCTCAACAGCAGCAGAAAGCATGGCTGATCTCTTTTGAGCACCAAGGGGATGCTTTGCTGTGGCTGCCAGGCTGCATGGCTCTCTGGCTGCCCTGTCTCCAGACCCTGCGGCGTTGTTGGGGTGCTGCGGCCCCTGACTCCCCTATCCCCAGCATGGTGCAAGGGGTGCACCCCCACTCACTGCTTTGCCTTCCTTACGCCAAGACCTCCTAAAATCCTCATTCTCCTTCGCTATCCCACCAGCTACTGTGCCACCACATGGCAAAGGCTGCCCAGTTCAGGTGGCCGTCGCTGTCCTGCCAGTTGAATGACGGTGGCACTCAAACCTGGATATGAACCAAAGCGTGGGGGGTGGCGGGCTGTGCCTGCCTGCAAGCAGAGCCCTGTGCCCACGCGCGGGGCCAAGGCTCCGTGCACAGCTCGGCTGGCGCAGAGTGGCTACTGATGAGCAGCCGAGTGAGCTAAAAAAGGTGTTCCTAGTTTAAAATTTGATCTTATGAGCTTAATAAAGATGGACTAAAAGGAAGCCTTAGCGTGCATGTGCAGGCTTTTCTGTGAGTGCAGCAGGCTTATTCAGAGCCGCAAGGAGGGGAAGCACTATTTGGGGGAAGGCAGAGGTAGGCAGCGCACTGTGTGGGTACGTGCTCTCCTGAGGCATTTCACTTAGCAGAGCATTCACCTACAGAGACGGTCCCGAGAAGCCTTTTTCCTGCTGGGTGTTTTGCTTACAGAGACATTCCCCAGAGATCATCCCTGGAGACGCTTTTACCCTTAGAAGACAGCTGTCTTCATGGCATGTATTTTTAACAAGGCTTAAAGGTATGTTTTATTCCCGTCCTCTTCCCTGCAGAATAAATACTTCGGAGCAGAGCAGTTATTGATCTGATCTGCACAAAATCCTGAGAGACGAGCTCAGTTGCGTGCTCCACCACAGCCTCTTCCCACGTCCCTGGGCAAGCAGCAGAGCCCTGCTGCACAACTGGGAGGTACGGTATCGTAAAATGTCTGGAGGGTCTACGCCTCCACAGCTCTGTGTTGCAATAATCATCCTTTGCACGGCGCTCCAGGGGTTGCGAGGATAACCTTGTCAGAGTACTGACAGCTCCTGGGTACAGTGTGATAGAAACACTGTGATGCTAAGGCTGACAGACTCCTGAGGTCTGGAGGCATCACCAGCGATGTCAGACGGTCCTTTAGTGTTGGTGTTGCTAGGACCAAATTGGAATGGTCAGAGCTGGCCGGCCACTTGGGCACCCAGATGCTGCTGGGGCATGTAATTTACTTGCGATGGAAATCAACAGCCAAGTGCTTGTGTGAGCAATAGCCTGTTCGTACGAAGGGTCTTGAATAGCTAATAGATTGGGATGTGGAAGATTTGGCAAAATGGTTTCTGGCCATTGAAGAATTTTCCTGTATGAACAGAGAGGACAAGTCACACCTTCCGTGTGTAAATGTGCCTGGGTGTTGAAGTGAACCTGTGTTTGTGAGCTCCCCCCTTGCTTCAGATGAAAATGCTCGTTTGATCATACCTCTGTTTCAGGGAACATCTGACACCAGGACTTGGATTTTAAATGAAGGGAGACTTCTTGCCATGTGAGCACAGTAGAGCCAGAAAGGGGTTCCCTCATTCTGGGTTTTGTGATCCCCAAGCTCCACGAGAAAGCAATAAACTAGAGAAGTGTGACTTTAATGGCCTTAAATGCTTCCAGTCTGTGTAATACTGTGGTAGGATCATCATGCGGGTTTTGCTAGTGCACCGCCACAGGGAAGGAAATGAAGACAGCTACGGTGTGTGAAGAGTCCAAACCTTGTCAGGCTGCAGAGGCAGATGGTAACTACAGAGTGGTGAGGGGGAGCCTGAATCTTTCTTCCACCTGTGCTTAGTACCTCTGTGAAATTACCTGAGAAGTTACATGAGGGGTTGTTTGCTGTAGGACTGATAAGAAGTGCACTGACAGAAAGTGAAGGCATGATGACCATGATCTTTACAGATGATCACGGCCTCAGTCTAGAAGATCCTTCAGAAAAGTTCTGATGAGCCACGAATGGTGCTCTGTCTTACAGGAGATGCACATTGCTACTTCAGAGTGTGCTTTCTTACCTCAGCAGTGTGTTTTCTGACTGCCTCAGCGAGACCAAACAGTTCTTCGGCTCTTTTGCAAGTGCCTATCTGCTCAGCACCTATATGCGTCAGGGCGCAACCTGTGGCAAGCAGAACTTGGTATTTTCACAGTTCTTGGTACTTAGATTCTCGATTTGTGCCTTTTCTACAGAGAGAGTTAATTGCCAGACGATGGACCTGGCATGTTTAAACCTCTGATCTGGCTTGTTTAAAACTGGGACCATTCATGTCTCTCTCCTGCATAGAGAACGTGCTGCAAAAATGTACAGATAGCCAAGTCTCACCCTGAGATGCTCTCTGTGTTTGCTCATGCACCGCCGCTGCTTTGCAAACTTCTCTCTCCCTGCTTGGAAATAAATAAATAACCAGACAACCCAACAGCTCAGATGTAAGGGCTGGAGCCCTTGATCAGGAGCGGTGTTTGGCAGCGGAGGAAAAACGTGCAGACTCATTCATAGAGATGCTGTGTGGAGCTGCCGTGGAAGAGCCTGTGGGCGTATGATGAATGCTTAGTAATTAAGCTGATTCTGGGCACGCTGATTATCATTTCAGGGAGATGTGGAACATCCTGCAAATACTTACATAAACATCTGACTCCCGGGGCACACGCGCGGGCACGTGCGTGTGTGTATGGGAAGAAAGGGGAAGCAGCCTGGCAAGTGTTTTGAGAGTAAGAATAAATAGGTGCGGTTGCATCTGTGATTCTGTTCTGGTTTTTAATCCAGCGGGGAGGAACCGCAGGAATTTGTACATTTATAATTCTGCTTTCTGTCTCTGTCAGCTGGAGTGAACAACTCATTAGCATGGAGATTTTGCTCTTTTGATTCATCCAAGTACTAAAGCAGAGAGAAGCCAAGTGGACTTGGGAGCCCCTTGCTGAGCCTCTCTTGTACTTTTTGCTGTGATAGCACTGGTGTAGGAACAACCTGTTTTCTTAGGACACTATCCAGGTCCTACTGTAATCCGTGGAGTCCTTGATAAAAACTTACTTAGGACTTAAAGCTGCAAGCTTTAAGAGTGTGGCTGCTGCAAAAGAAATTTGAATCTGGGGCAGAGAGTTGCACGTCTCCCCACTCCCAAAATTTCAGAGACATTTGGCTCCGGGACTTTGATGGGGATATATCAGTTAATTAGAGTATTAGAGCCCTGGTTTAGTACCTAACAGGTTTGGAAAATGTCGAACTGGAGAGAGAGAAAACAGGGAAATGGAAATGAATATACCTGAGAAGGATCTATTTTATATTATGTTGGAATGCGCCACTAGACCAGTTGCTCTTGTTTTGCGCAAGGTGGCAATGGTGCAGATGATGCTCTGAGATCCCACCTGGCCCTGATCTTTTGAGACATTTCTTACAGCAGAGTGCAATGGCACTGTTTATTACACTCTTCCTCCACACTTCCCAGCGGGCTCCACGCCATGACAGGTACTGCAGACAGGGCATCCAAAACCCAACGTGTTTCTGTACTGTATCATCAAAGCTGTGGACTTTCCCTGCATCCTAGCACAGCGTTACTGCTGAGGCAAGGAGGAAACTAATTGCCTCCAGGCATTTTTTTGTCAGCCTATGCGATTCTTACAGAGCGCCTGGCCTTGCAGACTGTGAAGTCGGGCAGGGGGACAGGTGTGGGGTGGATGCGTGTGGCAGGAGTGGCGGGCAGCAACTCCAGATAGCGCGCTCTGCTTAACTGGTTTCCTTCCTTTCCCACTGTATTAATCGCCTCCCTGTGCCCGCTGCCAGGGCTCGTTCCAAGTCATTTTGTGGGCCTGGTGAGAGGGGCAGGGAGCAGCTCAGGAGTGGAACACCTCCCACCATCCTCTGGTCTGAGCCACAGGTCCCTTTATCTGCCTCCCTGGCCCCATGGCAGTTTGCTTTCCACCCGGTCCCTCTGTGATGCTCTCTAATGGAGGAGGAGGTGAGCATGAAATGGACTGCTAAAACCTATGAATATTTCAGAGGAAAAAGTCAAGGGACTCCATTAAATCCTCTTCAGTCTCTGCAAATGGATCTGGGGGGCGGGTGCGCTGGTTAATGAGAAACTCCAGCGGCATTCAGGCAATGTCAGGAATGCGCCTAGCAGCTTCCAGGCCTGTGTGACTGCACGATGCTTTCCAAACCTTTCCTTTTGCACCATCCCCATAAAACCACCAAGCACTGCTGCCATTCTCTCCTTCCCCAGACAAGCCCAAACAACTCTGCAATCAGCTGTGTCTTCTTCTACCACAGCCTGCCCCTACATACCTACTCAATATTCACCAACCAGCTTACCCCAGTTGTTCCCAGAGGTACCTCTTCCCACTGTCACACTCACAGCATGCCAGACTCTCCCCGTCCCCCCAGCGCCGAGCTGCCCAGCAACCCTTTGCCTGGCTTCTAACCCGATGTCCTCCTATAGCAGCCCATCACCTACTGGCACACTGTTTACCAGCATCCCTCCCAGCTCACCTGTCACCTTCCTCCAGCCCCTTACCAAGCCCCTGTCCTCATCACAGCCTCCTCGAGACGGCTTTTGCCCCCCCACCCCCTGTCAGCAAACAGCTAGAGCCACGGCAGCTTTCAGAGCTACAGCCAGACAGAGCCTGACAGCCCCATATGTTTCAGCAGAGACAGTTCCTCCCTCTAATGGGCCCAGAGGAGCACGGCTTTCAAAGGATTCAGCATGGAAGTGACAGGCTGGAAAGCCTTATTAATGGGCTCTCCGCCGGCGAGGAGCTGGGAGGTAGAGAGTGCCAACAGCCCAGCAGTGCGGCTGTCCCACCACGGCGAGGCAGAGCCAGCCCTCCCCAGCCACCAGCATCCCGCTGCAGCCTGCGCACCAGTGCTCCATGGTGGTGAGCATGCTTTCCTTATCTTCCCTCAGACACGAAACAGGGTGGCGATGCCCCCAGGGTCTTCAGCTTTTTCCTAGGGACCAGTCAGCACGCGAAGTCTTCTAAGTCTATGCACCCTGCAATGCACTCTGCTCTTTCAGCCCCAAGTCCCAGAGGTGCCCCACACAGGACCTGGCACTAAGCTTGGCTTTCATGAGTGGAGAGGAGCCTTGGGCGGCACCCCCTGGTTGTAGGTTTCCTGCCCTTTGCTGGGTGCCAGCATTCAGCAGGAGTCGTCTGCTGGTCATTAAGTGGTTTCTAGAGAATGTGACCTGTCATCATTCACACCCCACCTGGATTTCTTCTCCATGGCTTTCAGGAACATTGGTCCTCCACATCCAAAGTCACCAGTGTCTCCCCCGTTAGACACCAGCACCTCCTTAGGTCACCATTAAATCTGGCAGTTTCTTAGCTTTTGCTATGTTGTTCGTAAATCACTCAGGTCTGTCTTAAAGTGAAAGCGACCCAAAAAGGAAAGCCGCAGACGCAGGGCAAACACAAGGAAGAAGACTCTGCCCCACAGCAACCACAGTGAAATCATCCTCATACTTAAACATGAGCTCCTGCACAGACAAGAGTTGAATGAGGCTCATCAAAACAAACCACAGACTGACTGTGCATAGATAGTTGGCCAAGGATGGGCACACCCAACGTAGAGGGGGAAAACTGAACCTTCTCCATTCGACCTCTCCTCCAATGGGAGAAACTGGTTTTCTCTCTCTAGGTCAAGGTCCTGAGGATGGCCACAAAACCCTTTAGAAGACAACTCTCTCAGGACAAAAAGGAAAAAAAAAGTGCACAATCATGGACTCAGTAGAGACCTCACCAGCAGTTTTCAGTTCACCCCAATTAACCCTTCCTTGTTATCCAGTCAGCAATGACCTGTACCACCCCTCCTCTCTCCCACCACAGATAACAAGTCTTAGCTCTCTCTTGGCTTAGCATCCACCCATTGCTCCCAAAGTGCTAATTACATTTTACTCAAAACTTTCTTAATCAACTGCCGTAATTAAATTAAGCACGAAACAGTGTCTTTCGAACTGTGCCCAGCTTGTAGCTTGGGTTGTAGGCTGGTGCGTTTACAGACACTGACGTACCCCAAGCCTGCCTGTTTCCACAGCTATAGCAGCCTGTCTCGTACAAGCTACCACCTCTCTGCAAACCCTGCCGCTCAGCTGCAGAGCCAGCAGTGCTCCTCTGAGAGGACTGGGCTTTAACTTCCTGCCCTCTCTCATTGTTTGTGTTCGCCGTTCCGTGCCAAGCTAAATGAAAATTATTTCCTCTTTAATAAACAAAACTGGCCCTACACGGAGAAAAATAATTTCATTTTTAATAAACAAAAGTGATCTTAAGGTACAGAAGTGCGTAATTTCCTTTGTCTGTCTTTTCCTGCTCATCTTCAGAGTGCAGCAGCCCCTGTCAGTCTGGGTGCCAGCTCCGCATACAGCGGTAAAACAGGGCAAAACGCAACAGATTTGGAGACTGTAAATGTTTATTACAGGATGCTTCATGCTCCTGCTGGGTTAAGGACAGCACACTCAGAAATCTGAGCAATAGTATGAGAAACACTGCTCTTTTGATGGTGACCTGAGTAGAGCAATGAAGGTGGCAAGTCTGCTGTGGAGCTGCTGGTAGTTCCAAACCCCCAGGAAATTACCGACTGAAGCGCGCTGCAAGGCAGTGCCGGTGAGGCTGAGTGGGGCGAAATGCCCTTGGCCGTATGAGTTTCCAGGCAATTGGGACTCTCAGGAAGCTGCTGCTGGGCCTTCAAAGGCTTTCCCAGTTAAACGGGGGTCAAATCAACAATTTCTCTCATGAGGTGGTAGCCAGCAGAAACATAGAGGGCTGCGAGCAGGGAGAGGGGCAACGTTTACAAAGAGTAAGACGTGGTGCTACAGGATGCCCCTGGGAGCGTGATCTGGTTTTTGCCAGGGCTGCATCCCTGATACACCTTCTGAAGCCTTCACAAGGAGAGGAGGTCTACCCCAGCCCGGTGTGGGCTAAGAGAGGGGCCCACCACGGGAATTGGGAACACACCCACTCACGCATGGCAGTGAGCTAGGGAAAGGCTGCCGGTGCGGTCCGTCTGTGTAAGCAGCAGTCTGGAGGGAGTTCACCTGGGCAGGGAGGCAATGTGGAGGCGAACACCCAAGGTGAATTACGGGTCATTTTGTACGATTCAGGCAGAAAGTTTATTTCCAGCTCACAGTGGCAAGAGCGTGGCACTGGAAATCACACACAACGAGCTCTGCGTGCCTGGTTAGAATGTCTCTGGTAGAGATTTATGTTAGGCCGAGTGTTTCAGCTGACACACGTGCCGTGGGACAACCGTTCAGCCTCCTGCCCCCTCTCTGCGGTGCGGAAGATGAAAGAGCGCAAGGCAGCGCTGCTACCCCAGAACAACCATTTACTCGGAAGGAGGTCCTTGGCTGTCCCTTTACAGGTGTTTTTCCCCACCGGAGCAAAGCCAATCTGCCAGGGTTGAGCCCTGCAATCTAGCAGTGTTGCTAATTGAAGCCACTTGATTTTGAATGCTAAATATTTATTTGCACACAAGCTGGAGTCCACGCCTTTTTTGGAGGAGCCACAGGGCAACCGATGATTACATGCAAGAATACAGACGTTTAATTGTGTCATTTTCATTTGTAAATTGGCACTTTGTTCAGGACCCATGTGAGGTGCCGAGGTCTGCTCTATTTCTCAGGCAGCTCCTTGGAGCCTCATCAGGCATTTTCCCGGGCCCTTGCTAAGCCAGCTGCTGTATTTCAGAGATGACTTGCAAGTGATTTCTAAATAGTGGTTGCAAAGCTTCCTGGGATGAATAGATGTGATAAAAATGCTTCATTTCAGCTCTGCTCTTAAGCTGCTGACAGATACAGCAGAGCATAAGTCAGCAGCCTAGCACAGCTATTGCTGCTCTGCTCATATTTCATTGCACTTGGCACAAAGTTGATATCGAGGCAAAGAACTTGGTGGGACTTCTTAGGTGCTGAAATATATGTTCCTATCTCAAAAACTTCTGGAGTTTCCCAGTGAACTATGGAAGCTTTAAATCCAATGCAGACTGTGATTTAGATACACTTGTACAAGGTTGCCTATTTGTCAAAAAAAAGAGACTCCATTTTGTACTCACTTTTCCTTAAATAGGTTGAGTGCTTTCCTGAATGGTGGCCCACATCACCAGTCTACACCCAAGCAGATTCCCTTACTTGGAACACTCCAAGACCATGATTTTGCCACGGACATTTTGCAGCCCCGTGGTGCCGAAGCACAGCTCCCCCCGGCTCGGTCTGGTTTCAGGCGGTGTCTAGACAGCCACGCGCCCGCCCTTCCTGGGGTGCGAGCGCCTGCAGCGCTGTTCGTTATTATTTTAATACCTAGTAGTTTTGCACTGGGAGACTGTATCTAGCATCAGGCCTCTATCTTCCACCTCAATAGGTATTTAACAAGAGTAAAAACATACTAGGCCTTTCACTTCACCCTTTCATTCTAACATAGCTTTTTGCCCAGAAAGAATAAGTAGAAAGTATTTCTTCCCACGGTAACAGGGTTTGACTGAGAAGGTCAAGGGAGAATGGAATGAGATTTTCCGTAAAAGCACTGAAATCCTAGACAAGGGAGAAACTTCTATTCCGGGAGCAAATAATTGCACACAACTACACGTATCTATAAGTGAGAGACTTTATTTGAACCAATTTTTCAAATACAGACATCTGTATTATTCTCACTTCTCGGGAATGTTTTCTGCTCATTTTTGAAGCTTGCAACCTTAGGACAATATTCAGGACATATGTGTACATTAGATCTCTGCAGATGGACACATTCATAATGCACAAGTACAATGAGTGAGAGACTCTTTCCAGATCCTCACACAAGAGCATCGGAAATGGGCCGCTCTAATCGTCAAGTTCTGCTCTTATTAGCTTCCAGACACGTCACAGTTCTTGATACTCTCTAGGCTGTAGCCTCCTTCTTCAGGCCCCAATTTACTACTGTGTTACTTCAGCTGTATGCCAGTGTAACTCCTCAAAATAGGGCTTAGGCGATGCATAGGGATGTGTTTTGTTCATTGGGAACAGGCATGAGCAGAAAAACCAAGCTATTGGATGAGCGGTTCACCTAGGATTTTCTTTTGCGAGAGTAGTCTAGGTCTCAGGCTGGGTTTTTGGTTTTTTTGTTTGTTTGTTTTGGAAGTGACCAGTGGTTCTGGGTGTGTAATACATGAATCCTGATGTTCAGAGTATACAGGGGACCTGCGGATTGGGCCCCAGCAAGGTGTCTCTCAAGTTGGGCACTCCAGATGTGAGCCACTGGGGTCACTAGCCTGTTCTGCAAATCTCGGCCTTCAACTCTTCTTCCAAGTATTGCTCAACAGAGGAATGTAGTAATAAAGCATTGTAGATAAGAATGCAGGCTCGCACATGACCTGAGATCAACACCCTGAAAAATGGATAGAGGGTAGTGCTTTCAGGACCACCTAAATGACTCACGATCTTAAATTCCATTTTGGAAAATGACTGAAGAAATTTGCTGCAGAGAGGAGTTTGGACATCCTTCAGCATCTGGGCCTTAGGAGCTTACGTCTCTTTGCAAGCCAGTGAGATGCGTGCTCTCAAGTGCCCACGTCACTTAGGTTGTTCTGAAAACTGTACCCTATATACATGTGGGTAGATAAGGGGCAGACTTTCACAGGCACAAGTGGCAGTTAGACATGTAACTCCCATTGATTTTTGTTTCCCCCTCGGGGACCTGGAAAACCCTCCCCCGAGGAGTTGAATCCTCCTCTCGCATTATTCTCACACCAGATTAACACCACTGGTTCCAGTGGAGCGACTCCTGAGTTACCCCGGTGTGAGCGAGAGGAGAACCAGTCCTGAGGTGCTCTAAATATCCAGTGAAAGTGCTAATGTGGCAATGGGGAAAAGCAGGGAATCTGAGCACAGGCCTGGAAGAGGACCAACACCACCACCCCCTGCATCGCTGAGCTGCAGGTGACCACCCAACGGACTTCTTAGCCAAGAGGGGCCACAAAAACATTCATTCGGACCCTTCCCTCCACCTCTGCAAACCACAGCCGCTCTCTTTCCTTCCTAAGACACCTATGACAAACACCAGACTTTCAGTACAAAAAGCCTCACGTGCCAGTGTGCCATTCAGAGAGCGCAGGAAAAAAGAATTATCTCCCATGGAGAGTTTGGTATGAACTCCCTCTTTCTTTTTTTTTCTTCTTTCCTTTCTTTCTAAACCCCTCTCCTCCGGTCATGGCCATGTCTTTCATTGAAAGTGACATGTTCCCCAAGTGATGGTGTTTATGACCTCACCATAAGTGAGTTTCTTCTAGCTAAGGCCTCTCACGGGGCTTTAGGGTTTGGGGTTGGAAAACATCATATCTGAAGGAGTCTCAGCAGGATGCCCTTCCCCTCCATTTGGAATGTGGCTCACGGTGGAGCTTCTTGGCTGATGCAACTATTGCAAGGGTTGTGGGGTTTTATATTCTGTCAGTGCAGCCAACCTGTGGATGCCACAAGTGTTGCAAAGCGGATCAAATTCATGCGAATGATCTACTGCATTGATGGGGGGGGTGTTAGGTTGGGATCTTTTATACTTCTCCAAGGCTTAGTCTGGATGAGGTGAAATGTAAAGAGCTGGCCTACAGCTGGTACGAGTATTCAGTATAGATGTGGATCACTAGCATATCTTACTACAGAGGCATGGAAAAAACCCCTCCTTGGACTCTGAATTTCCACAGCACTGTATGTGAGGTCAGGCACCATATTCCCAGTGTGAGTCCTTCTGACATGTTCTTCCCTCTCCGTACATAAAGTAACAACCTCCAGGCAAAGCTGTATTCTCTTCAGGGAGAGAGGATTAGATACACACTCCCTGGGGAATTCGTGTTGGTTGTTGCATCAGGAGTAGTGGAAAAGCTCCAACTACTCTGCTGGGTACTCTTTGCTCCACTCTGTACTTCTGGGACCTCCTGCCTCTTGTGCTGCTCTCAGCTCATTTGATATCCTGCTAGAAAAATCATTCCTCAAATACCCCTGTTCTCCTTCCAGTTTCCGTCCCATGCTACATCCTTTATACTGTTTCCTTTCAGCCTTTTAAAATTTGGCCGAAAAGGCAACTCAAGGAAATCCAAATGCTTTTCTCTGCTCTCTTCCTGTACCCTGAAGACAGCCCAGCTTCCTATACAAATCTTGTGTATTACACACTAAAGCTCTGCCTGCTCACGGCAGGGTTTGTCTGTGCGCTCTCTCTCACGCTCTCTTTGCCCTGACTCTCTGGCAGGATCAGGACACGGTACAATAAGAAAGATAGGGGGGTGCTTGGTTACAGCTAGTAATTTTAAACTGGAACCAAGGGAGAGGAATTAGTATTTAAATTATTTAGGTTTGCAGTTGGTAACCACATACCCCGTTCTCTTTGTGGGGGGAAAAAAAACCAAAATGCAAAACCCAACCCTTTGTTCTCTAAGCAACATGGCAAAAGTATGCTCTTACAAAAGGTGACAAAACGCGCGCGATGCCCCAGTCATCAGCCAAGGGGGAGGCAACATGCGAAGTGCAAAGATAAAACATCCCCAGGGAGAGAAAAACGTTTCTGTTTTTTGAGGAGGGAGGAAGGCCTATGTCCAGGAAGACATGAGAGGCAGTTTTCTTTTCCTTATAAAGTTAAAAACAGCAAAGTGGAGGCAAGATGAAAACTTTGGGGTCTGAAGTCAGAAAAGCAGGGACACCAGGCAGTCTTTGCAGAAACAAGCAAGACAGTCCTTAAGAAAACTCTTAAATGGTCATGACAGGAGATGAGGCTAAACAAAAACCGTGCTCTCTCCTTCCTGCCTCCTCCCAAACACCTCTCCCACAAATCCTGAGAGCTGAACCTCAGTTCTCTCAACTCGGTGCTAGAGACACGGGGCGTCTGCAACGTCCGAGCTGGGCTGGGCACCTGATGTGCTACGAACAGCAAACATACTCTACGCCTCTCCTCTCTACGCCTCGGCCCCCTGTGTCCATCAGAGCGCTCTCCCTCCCCAAACACCATCCAGCCCCCTGCCACTTCCACGGCAGAAACGGGCAGGGTAGTGAGACCTGACATACAGTCCAAGCAATGCCTGACGTCCGCGCTACATTTGCTGAATTGAGGTCAGGCTGGAAGGTGTCTCAGGGTTTACCACCCATCATGACATGGGAATATTAGCATATATATCGTTTATGAAGTATGACACAATACCTATCTGTCAGTCAGCCCATCTTTCTATTTAGTCTGTCTAATCTACTTTAGCTAGCTACGTTTCACTATCTCTATCAATCATCTATTGCTCCATATTGTCTAATTTCTTCCTGTCTCTCTCTCATCTTTTTCACTCTAATCTTTCTTACTCTAGCTATACTCCCCTCTCTCTCCCTATCATCCATCTATCCACTCGAAAATCTTTCCCCCCCTCATCTCTCTAATCCCTGTTTTTAAAAATCTCTGTCCAATCTCTCTCCCACTCTCTCTTTCCCTCTCTTTTTTAAAATCCTCCCACTCTCTCTCTTATTTCTACACAATGCCAGGAAGCACACGGAAATGAATCCTGACACGTTTTGATGGCACTTCCAGTGAGTGGTCTACGTTCAAACCGATCATCTCTGAGGAGACACTGTTCATCTTTTCTCCCTATTTCCAACAAAGAGATGGAGGAGAACAAAGGAGTGGGGCAGGGAGGGCCGGCCAGCCCTCTGAAGGCTGCAGGGCTGCCACTCCAAGCATCAGCCACCAAGGGACATTGGGACTCTCAGTAGACCCATCTTTTTGGTGTTACTGCCGTGAGGTCAATTTAATTGTGGCCCTGCAGCATCCTAGGGCAATCCTGCAGGGTACGCTGGCTGTCATTGCCAACGCGTCTGGGAAACCATGCGCAAGCTGGTGGGAAAGCACATGGTAATAATCAGGGCAGTGAAAGCCCAGTTATTACTGAATACGTTTTAACTGCTCACAAACAGAGCAGCAGACCCCGATGGCCGTTCAGCCTCAGGGCCAGGTGTCTGTCAGCCCTCCACCGGGACAGGCTGGGTCTAGCGCGCGTGCAGTCGGCGCACACCAGGGAACACCCGGGAAAGCAGTCATGGAGGTTGCCGAGGTGGTGCTCTGCCCATGGCGCCAAGCCGCCTGTGAGGGGAAGGTCATAAACGACAGCTAAAAGCCTTGGCCCTTGTTAGAGCTGGGTGAACCAACCCAGGTTGCACCAGGGAGCAGGAATGAGGTACTTCTCAAAGTGCTCTTGACTGGCTTTTACGCTACCAGGCCTTGTCCTGCCCATGTGCCTGTTTACTCAATACATTGGCCCAATTTATTTTGCCAAACAGAATATTTTTGGTGGGCCACGCTACGTCACTCAACAACTTCTCCAACCCAAGCCTAGTGGGGCAAGCATCACCCTGCTGCCGGGTGAGCTTATGCCCTGGTGCCCTGTCCCCTCATGGCCTTCAGTGTGGTCCTCAGCATGGGTCGGAGTTCCAGCATGGACCAAAGCTGGTCCTTCTGCTGGGACCCACAGGGTTGCCCAGGATCATCCCTCCAAGGTCACCATGCTTCTCTAAATCAGGGTCTGGAGGTCTCCTAGAGGGCCACTTATTTTGCTTTTTCCTAAAACTGACTTTGCTATTTTCATTATTTAAGTTAGTAGGTGCTAATGCCTCGCTCAGATCCAAGCCTGCTACCCTTAAAAATCCCCTCAGCATTGCCAGGGAGTGTGGTTGGTCACTGACCAGTGGTCAAGGAGCACAGTGGGGCCACGCAAGAAATGGCCCACCAAAGACCACAGGCCAGCAGGATGTACGGCAGCATAGAAATGCGACACGGTGGTATTAATGATCATTATTCTCATTTATTATAATTATTGTTCAGTTTGAAAAAGGAGCCTGGAGCCAAGCATTACGCTAATTGGCACATTGTTTTTTGTTCTTTTAGTTCTGAAAACAAACTGGGGTTTAATATGAATTTTCATTCATTTGTTTGTTGGGTTTGGTCTTTCTTTTTTTTCTTTTTTTCTTTCGTTCATTCCATCACATTGAAAAAGGAAGAAAAGGATTCTTTTGATTTTTTTTTTCCTCTTTAGTTTTAACTCATTCAGTAAGTCTGGACTCCTCGGATGAACGTAACATTGCACACACACACACTTGGAGAAGAGAGAGAGGAGAGAGAGAGAGAGAGCGCGCTCGCGGTGGGCAGACAGACACACGCACGCGCCAGGTCAAAGAACTCTGATACAGTGCAAGAATTTTCCCAAAATGATTGGATCATCATTACCAAAAAACTCGCCATAACAACACCAAGAAACAAAGAAATGTTTAAGCCACACTGTTTGACTGGGATTTTTCCTGCTTTTTTTTTTTTTTTCTTTAAATGTTTGCCACACAGAGAGAAAAAGGGTTTAAGTGGGAATGGGAGAGGGACGGACAGGCTCACAGATGTGAGCAGGAAGGGGGGAGATCGAGATTGGGGTGGGAAGGAAGGATAGAGGATAGGGGGAGGGAGGGAGGGGCAGTGGGGAGTCATTTCTTAATGTTCAGGCATTTTCTTGGTCCGCCTTGCTCTCTTCTTCTTTCACCTCTTCCTGCTGGGCACTTTCAGTAGGTTTGGTTTCTTCTACAGCATCTAGTGGGGAAAGAGACAGTCCAGAGTTAGTCAGCCATGATCTAGAGCATCCTGCACATGCACACAGCCATGGCATGATGGACTGCATGGCTTCAGGCTTCTCTCTCCCCAGAGTGACCCAGCTCTCAAAGTCCCTGGCAGTATAGAAAGAACGTGCTGGGGTTCAGTCCAGCAGGTAAGTGAGTAGCTCTCAGGAAACATCTCCAGCTATGTCAGAAAGCATATGCAACTGGAAGGAGCCCTCTAGCTTGCTGCTGATGTGGCAGGCAACTGCCATCCATCTCATCAGGCATGCTCATCGGCTTACCAGCTGTAACAGCCACCCATATTACCCTTCTATTGAACACACTGTCTGTGCCAACCACTGTGGATCCTCCCAGTCAAGACTTGAAGAGGTCACGAAGAGAAAGCTCTACATGCACTTGAAGCTTTCATGACCCAGAAGGAAAAGTTTTATAACCTGTATCTCAGACTTCTCTTATAGTCAACAGAGATCTAGAGAAATGTCACTAAGCCTTCAGGAACAGGAGCCTTCATCCAGGAGGTTCTCATGTTCTCCAATTTTCTGGGCTTTCCTTTTGAAGGCAGAGCTGCCCTGAGGGAAGCAATGGCTGTAACTAAAGGCTGGGTTTGCCTGTCAATCAGACACCTTGTCCTTGGCATACCATTCACATGAGAAGTTAAAATGAACACCGGGAGCAATCCCACAACAATGAACAAGACAGGAGATCAGAACCAAGGGACAGCCAGGAGGGACAAGGTAAATGAAAGAAGTGCCCCTCAAGCTGGAGTGATCTTGCTGCTGGGTTCATCCAGCCCAAGACATCAGGCCCCTCTCACTGCAGTGGGATGGATTTAATTGTCTCTGAGTTACTGCTGACCAGCTCTCATCATTTTTAGATCAGGGCAGACTAACATGTTCCTAGGCCTCTTTCAGAAGCCCCGCAAAGGTCTATGCACCGTGTGGATTGCTTTTTACAGGTGAAGGTGACGGTTCACCCAGGGCTGCAGGGCTGTAAAGTAGAATAATGCACAAAGGTCTCAGTGCACTGTAGTGGCTGGTCTGGTCCATTCCCATCTCCCCCCTTTCCTCACTGACTCTCCTCCCAAGAGCATGGGGAGGCCAAGCAAGCAGGGAAAAGAAACAATTGCTGAAGGGCTGGGTGGTGTGGGACAGACCACAAGATTGGTATGTCACATACCTCAGTGCTGGCACTCAACATACCTCCATAGAATCATAGAATACCTCGAGTTGGAAGGGACCCATAAGGATTATCAGGTCCAACTCCTGGCTCCACACAGGACCAGCCCAATCATAGCATCATGGTATCTCTGGCGGTTATTCAGAGAGGACTGGGGGCTCCCTGGACAGTTTCTGGCATCTCTGATGTGCTATCAGATTATGTTACACCAGCAAATAAAGTGGGCCAGGGACTGCTCTCTGGCCCTGAGGCCAGCTGGCACCACACAGCTCATGTCCATATGGTTAAATTCTCCTACTCCCCAGAAAAGGGCAGCTGTGTCTGGGAGCTACCTGGGGCAAAGTTAGTTGGTGTATTCAAAAACCACACCATGGGTCATGCTGTCAGCTTAACAATGCTGATATTCACATGCCAGAGTTTAGTTTGTGAGGATAGCATCCACACACCCGTGTTTATCATTAGTGAAAATGTTAATTGGGATGTGAAACTTTCCTTACTGACATCGTTTATGCATTTTGGCCTGGTCCATTTGATGCCATCAGATGGCAGACTTGTATTTGCTTCCAACACTGGCAGCAGGTGCAGCATTCCTGCTTCCCTCTCCCCCTCAGCTCTTTAGCCTAGCTTTTAAGTATGTTCCTAGGCACCACTTCCATATGGATCACCTTTAAGACACGTGTGACTTTGTATCCTGAATCGTCTTTCTTAAAGGCTCTCCTTCTGGACCTTCAAATACTTTTAGTAAATTCTGACTGTTGATTTTCCAAAAGGAAAAAGTCCGTGGGAACATCCCCGTGGCCTAGCACCACAGCCTGAACCCCTGCACCTGCAAACCCCCGTCAGCAGAAACATCTGTGGACTTTCTTTCCCTTGATGCTGAACAGCTAAAGAGAGTGCTACTCACGGACTCCTTCTATATAAGGTATAGCTACAACCACGAACCAAAGACAAAATAGGCTACTGATTAAAATAGGATGCAAGTATCACTGGAATGCAAACCAGGCCAACTTGCCATAGTTTAGTTAATTTTCCAGAGTGATTTGATCCACTGGGGAGAGAGGGGAGTCCTTTTAAACCTGCTCTTCTCCAAGGCATTCATAGCAGGAGATATGTTGAATTACGGAGATGAGAGTAGACTTCCAATTCATGACCATCTATCCCTAAATTTGAACCAAAAGACTATTGTTAATCAGCAGCAAGGTATGCTCTGCTATAAGGCTCCAACAGATCCTAGTAACACAGAACTTCTCTTTTTTTCTGCATCTAAGTGCAAGGTGAATGAAAGAGTAACAAAGGATACGTAATGCAGCTTCAGGAACAAAAGCCCCATTGACTAGATTTCATTTTGTTTAAAACTTTCTATGTTCCTACTGAAGATTTTAGCCCAGATTTTAATCAGGAGTCTCCACAGCCTCCTCAGGACAACACAACAGAAGGGTCCATATTGCAGCAAGCAGAGGATGGACACTGGGAGGTCCTGCCTACCTGCTGTGATAGCGAGTGCCTTGGCCAAGACACAGAAAACACTAAGTTGCACAGATGCCCCTGTTATATGAGCAGCTGAAAGTGGGGTCCAGCTCCTACAGTGGTAGGCTCTTGACAATTGTCCTAGTAAGATAGGCTGGAAATCTGGTTGCACTCAAAGTGGAGGAGCTGGCAACCTTGGTGACATGGGGTAGCTCACAATGTTTCCTGTGCCATTCCTGCTCATATGATAAGCAGGAAGGTTGAAACACAATTTTCTGCCACATTTTGTTCCCCGTTGGCTCACCACAGTGGCAAATCTAATCTCCAGGGAGTGCCCGTGGTGCCCAGAGATCCCTGGTTGGCAGAGGAATTGCACGAGGATGCCTCGCTGCCCCCATTGCTCTTCTCTGTGGAGCAGCTAGTGGTGAGCAGAGAACTCTGCTGAAGCAGCCCAGAGACTGCACTGATTTCTGCCATGGCTGAAATATCCTGGACTGACTCTGACGTCATGGAGCAGCAAAAAGGATTTAAAGCCACTTCACCACATATTCAAGTCGACAGAGAGGAATCATACAAACCAAATGCTGGACACAGGGCGAACTAGAACAACTTTTCACAACTGTGGATGTCCCAAGTACAAAGAAGAGGTCAACTGAACGAGAATTATTACAGAAAATTCAACCAGCCACTGTCCCTCTTTTTTTCTTGCACGGTGTTGAAGCAATAAGGGTAAGTACCCTACGCACTGCTGCACCCTGCTCAGCTATATCTTATTTCCTAGAAGCTTTAGCAGCATTTCATTGATCTTTGAGATGTGGGAAAAGAAGCAGCTTAGTGTTCTTTATGCAGAAATGAAGTTCAGCAAGAGGTAACATCACAAAGGATAAACAATTCAGCATAAAGAATAAAGTTCAAGCTGTGGCACTGACAAATCACAGCAGTGAAGAGGATTCTCCCTGTGCAATGGGAGCAGCACAGCACAACCCTACTGACTTCAGGGCCAGTTAATAGCAGTTTCTGATTCATGAGGAGAGGTGAGACAGCTTATCTGACTCACCTTTCACCAGTTTGTTTGAAGCAGGCTATTTCTGCATTGTGTTCTCTGGGGGTTTCTCCAACTCAGTTTTCAACATCCCAGCAAAGGAGTGCAAGGTATCCCTGGGGAGGCTATTAGCTAGCTATCCTGGGAATTTCATAGATCAGAGAGGATATTTCTTACATTGTTTTTTAACTCGAAACTAGGCTTGATTTCCCACTTCCTTGAACCCTGGGCTGTCACACCCGTCGGTCTGTAGTGGACAGATACAGTTACGTAGACAGAACGGTACAGTCTCAGCATTTTATATTTGCTTTGCACTTCGTTGGAATAGGTGTAAAGGGTGACAAAAAAGCAAGAGGGAATTCAGGGCATTTAGACAAAATGTTCTGCCCCCTGCGTGAGGAACAAAAGCATGCCATCCTAGGTGGCCAAATTTTCACCTGTCTAAAGCTGCCTCCCTTCTGAATGTACCAGCTCTGTGAGATCTGCTGCTGCAAGAACAGAGTTCTCTGTGTCCACTTGCAAGGGAGAGAATAAGCAGGAGGTAGTGAGTTATTCCTTAAGATGGACCTGGTCTGGGGCAGCACCAAGGTGCTTTTGAAATGGGAAAGTAGAAGTGGGAGAGGATGGACATCATACTTAACTCCAGGCATCTACAGAGATATCTCCAGCTGATCTTCTCACATGCTATTCCCTTTCTAATTAGTGGAAATAAACATGACATTTCTAGGACTCTATCAAACTGATCTATTTAGATGCCTACTTTAGGACAAGAGGAGTTGCTGCCTAGGAATAAGTACATCTTTATCAAGCCCAGGTGGAGATATCCACATTTCTTCCAGAGTATTCCAGCCACAGAGCAAAAAGAAGGGCCCAGACTAACAAAATGAGAATATAACGTGTGCATGCATGGAGCAAACAGAACAGGAGGGCAGGCTGAGCTGTGATAGGAAGCAAAAGAAGCTTGAGGAGGCACCAAAAATCAAGTCTGTCCTGAAGGATAAAGCAAGAAAAGCTAAAAAAAATCCCAACAAAACAAGAGCACCAACAACAAAACCCATGTAGTCTGTGCTTGCAGTCATCACCCTCACAGTTGTTTTAATGCACATCAGTCATCACTTGCACTGTTCCCGGTTATTCCACCACTGCGGTCCCACCCAGACACAGCTTTGAAATTTTAGTTTGTTTTGCAGCTTTGCCTTTTGTTTCAGTCTTTCAAAATCTCTGCTGCAGTCCCAGTCATCCTACAGTATGGGATGATTTTGCCACAGAGATGGGCATCTGTGAGCTGAGCTGTCAGCAATCTCACTTCAATCTAGCACCCTGGACGGGGCGGCCAAGCTGAGAAATCTTTCGGGCAGCCTCAGACAAACTAAAGGTGCAACTGCAGAATTGCTTAAGTGATAGAGCTGCGTGGTGGGAGAGGCTGGAGTGTGTTTGCTTCCCGGCTGAAGGGCCTGTGGCAGAGACATGCTTCATACCTACAGCTCCAACTGGTACCTCCTAGGGAACAGCCTTGCCCATGGAGGAAAAAGAATATGGAAGTAAACTACAGATACTTGCTGAAACAGGGTCGTAGAGAGCTCCTACCCCTCAACACTCCATTTATTTCCTGGAAAGGGTGAGAGTCATGTCTGTGAGCCCTGCTGAGGAGCAAACGCCTGGAACATATGCAGCTCTGGTTGCTGTAAAGCTGAAGCAGGCATGCAAGCAGCAGTTTTGCTGGATGGTGGTGCTTCCAGCTGCCTTTGCCTACACTGTGCTCTAATGGCTGAGCGTGCAGGCTCCTCTCCAAGTCTCTCCACTGCCCTACATTAGTGAAATTAGGTTGAGTGGATTTCCGGGTAAAACACTGTCTCTTGGGACCTACCCAGCTCCCGCCTGACTTGCCAAGATTAATTAAATCAGAGCAGACATCAGCTTATGACCATAGTAGCAGCAACCTCTCTGCTGATCATTTCTTTTGTGGCTGGTGGCTTGGGTTTTGTTTTCCTTTTTGTCTCTGTTCCACTGCAGATCTTTAAATTACCACAGCCGATGCCAAGAGAAGAGAAATTGCACAAACACTCTGGGATTCTACTACAGATGCAGGGATTTTGCTTTTGCTGCTTTCCCACTGTTTGCATAATTATTGCTGATATTGATTGTGCAGCTAGAACTCAGCCATGCCTTCATGCTAACGTACTGCCCATATCTACTCAGCCGCTGCTCTTTCTCTAGCATTTGTCATGCTCACTCCTTTCTCCCTCTGTCCTCTGCCAACTACAGCTTGGTCGGAGATGGAACTGAAAACCTGTGCCTCATCTGGTCTCCTCTTTGCTTCCAAATAGCAATCCGGGTTTTCCTGTCCTGTTATAAGCAGACCTCATCTGCCCCAGCGATGACTCTGCTGAGAGACATTTTTGGAGGGTAAGGAGCACTGGCAGGCGCTATCTAAAATCCCTGACCTGAGCCTCTCTTAGTTTTAATGACATTTGGATCCAGATTTGGATCCAGGCTTCACAGCTTGATTCATCTGTCCCGATCCATCTGTCCTTCTAGCCAGCCAGAAGCCAATTCCAGGCAAACGATGGTAGGTCTTAGACTGCTGAAACAAAATGCACTTCAGGTTCAGAGCTGTTGCTTATACAGCTCTCTTGCTGATCCAAGTTAGCCCATTTCAGTCAGCCCTACGATGCGTCATACGCAGTGCTAAAATCCTACCTCCTCTCCACTCGCTGCTTCTGAAAACTGGCAGACTTATGCTGGCCCAGAAAAACATTGAGAAATGAAGGCACTGCGTGTATTAGGTGAGTGGCTGTGTCTGGTCCAGGGGACAGACTTACATGATTTCTCCCAAATCCCTGGTGAATCCCTCACTCACTGCAGACAGCCCCAAGGTAGCACCTGGCTCCTGTGAGCCCTGCGGCTTCTGGTGGGCACGTGGCACTTGGGAGATCTGCATACCCTTGGCAAACCCTGCAACAAGGTGGCAGGGAGAGATGTCCCCACTGCAAGCAGCAGACAGGAGGTCCAGGGAAGTTGCCCAGTAACTACGAGAAAGAAGTAGGCAAAGAAACCTGTTAAGGTTAAAACAAAAAGGTGAACACAGCCACAATACATGGTAGTTTGGGCCTCGTATTCTTGGACACCCCATCTTTGTTTCAGCACCATGTATGCCAACCTCAGTTGTTCTAGCAGAGTGAAAAAAAACAATTTCTGCCAGTCCCATGGCTGATGACTTTGGTCCAAGCTTGGATGGCTGCCTCTTTTTCTGATCCTGCTAAATCCTCAGAGGACAGCCAGCCCCAGTTCTGTTGTCCCAGCTGCCTCTGCACTTTGTCAGGCTGAAAGGCCAGTGGCTTGGGGATTTCCTCTCCCTCTCCTCCCACCCTGCGCCTTTCTTCTCCCAGCAGCACCATGGAAACCCCACCCTGCATCGGCATCTGTGTGTGCAGTAGGTGGAAAGGCAGGGAGTGGTGGGTGAGATGCTGCGGGTGTGCGGCGTAGGGGAGGGGATGCTGAGGGGAGTCAGGCTTGCAGCTCCACTGCAAAGCATCTTTCACAGTGTCTAGACACCAGCTGCCGGGTTGCCATGGAAACTCCCCAACTTTGGCTGATGGAAGGGAGCAGTGAGGTCTCCAGAGAAATGGGAGTGGTGGAGAAAGAGGGTGGAGAGAGAAAAGGGAGGATGTTCCTTGTGAATGTGAGGTGTTAACCCTGTTACAGCTACATTTGCAAATATTTTTGCATCCTGGAGAATGGGAAAGAAGTGTCTCTCCCTCTTCTAGTGCCGCTTCCTTCCCGTACTCACAGATGCAGCCAGGCCTGAAGGCTGAGACAACTCACGTGCTTCCTCCTGGCTAGTCATTTATTCCTGTCCATTACCAGCACTTTTGGCCCAAACTTCCTATGTACAGTACCTGTAACTGGGAAACTGCAATCCAGCTAGGGTTGGAAGAAGCCTACCAGAGTGGTTAGGTTTTCAGACAATGAGATCTCTTTTAATAATGCCTCTCTCTTGGCCACGGTCATTGCTACAAGCAGATGCAGCCCCAGGGAGGACAGGGTGCTCCCACCTGGTAGCAGTGTGATCTGTCACGGTGCTTCTGAGGGGATGCTTTGTTGCACCAGAAAGTGGCGGGCAGCTGCGTAGTACAGTGGCCAAAGGGGAGATAAAAGAGCCCTTTTGGGATGAGGGTGCTGTGGAGACAGATGGTTTGCAGTGATATTGAGTGACCTCCTTCCAAACAGCATCAAAGGGGCTGACTTCTACCAACACCTACCAAGGCTCCATGGTCTTTACAGCCAGGGAGTCTGAAGTGGAGAAATGCAAAGTGACTCACACAGGATCTCCCCAGCCATCAGCTTGGGTCAGAGCTGATCTGATTCCCAATCAGTGGCTCAGCTTCCCTGCCAGAGAAGAAAGGCTGCCTTCAGAAGTTCCAAGCTATCAGCCTCTCCATCTCCCCAAAAAGGTGAGCCAAAGATGCCTCTGCAGACACTCAGACCACAGTTCTTCATTATCAACTGCTTGACTTTCCAGCAAGGTACTGTACTGGTCTTTTTAGATACAACATCCAGCCTGTACCATATATATAAGATAGAATATAATATCCAGATCATACATTTATGATTAACCCAGACCTTCATGAACATGAAGAGCTGTCTCCATTGTGACCTCCCCGAACTACTGCAGATGGCCAGCAGTGTAAGTATTTATCTGGTCTTCGTCATCACAGCAATGGCCTAACTCACAATCATGGAGGTACTTTAACCTTGTGGCATTCCAGTGAAGAAAGCAAAGGATTTTATCTGCATTTTAGTGTGAGCAAAGAATGAAGAACTGGGCTGTGGTCACACAACAGCCTGTGGTGTACCCAGGGGGCTGACTTGCCTTGGCTCTTCACCCCAGCATCTCAACCAGTCCCTTTGCACAGAGCAGCACTTTCGTATGTGTGATGCCTTGGTCCTGTGATTTCTGAAATGCCACAAACTCCTAATTTCAGGCAAAAACTGGAGGTGCAGCAATCTCAGCAACAGTCCCCTTCCTGCCCCTCCCCGCCCCCCCCAACCATCACAGGAAGGCATTCATTAATTCTTCTGAGGAAAACCTAAGAAGAAATAACCCAGAAGGTGTTCTTTACTCTTCTCCTCCACTGCCTCTGTTGATTTCACATAGGTCCTGCAGACCAGAAAGGCTACTTTTTTAAATCTCTTAAATACCTTGTGATTTGAACAGCTTGAATACAGAGGTTTTTACTTGCTTCCAGCTGTGGAATGTAACAGTTGGCAGCTAGTCTTGGCACAGCATTGGAGAACAGGATGTCCCCATCTCGTGCAACAGTATTCTTTTGTGTCACCCATCTTTTCCTCCCTGTTGGGTGAAGTTCTGGAGCATGGTTTCGAAACAAAGGCCATGTGAGGTGAAAGAAGAACAAGGTCTTGATAAGACATACCCATTTATTCTTTAGGATCTCTAGGGTGATTGCCCTGTGAGATCATAGGGGAGAAATCAGAGGAAAGATAAGAAGAAATGGAAATATGCTGAGTAGATCATGGTCAAACAAGCAAAATGCAGCCTTGTTGAAGTGACTGATAGTGATTCCTACACAGCCAGGACATTTCTAGCAAAGTAATTAGTTCAGGTAGTGAAGCTTATGGCAGTTTGGGAATGGAGGTTTGGGTTTGGAGAGGTCTGGCAGATGCACAGAGAATAGCACAGCAAGTGACAGAAGTTTGATAGACAGATCAGCTCCTCAGAGGTCTGCCCATCTTACAGCTCTGCTGATCAGCCTGGCAAATGTGGTAGGATTAGTAGGGGCATAAAAGTGAACCCAAAACCGTGGCAGGCTGCTGGCATTCACGCACTGCTCATCCTGAAATAAAGAGGGTTAAGGAGAGGAAGGAAGTGGCAAAGCCTTTGGACTCTCCATCTACAGCTCCCACCTCATCACACAGGACCAGCTGTGAGGCTGCCCTCCTCCCCTGCCCCAGCAAAGCTGGCCAGGGAAAAAGAGGGCAGAGGAGGAAATTTTCCGTAATTGCAGCAAAAAGGTCTAGAAATTCCTCCAGTGCATCCAGAATTAATGCACCGCTCCTCCCCTCGTACTCCTCCCCCTTCAGCTGTCGGTGGCAGGAAAACAAATTGCTGCAGCCCTTACTACAAACCACGCTCCCGCCTCCCTTCCCCCAGCCCAAAAGACATGTGCCATTCATAAGCTGCCTGACTGCTGGTCTCCATTATTAAAGCCTAGAAGGCTGATAAATTGGGGATTCATGGAGCCTGCAAGCCTCCAACAACCAGATTGCCATGGAAACCAGAGGCAGCCTCCATCTCCAGCCGAAATGATATTGATCTAGCTGAAGGCAGGGAATTACAATCAAGGAGAGGATATAAAATGTCTCTTTCTTCCCTTTGCCATCCTCCCATTTTGTGTTTAAATGAAGGAGAAATTTCATTTAGAGATCATTAGTTTGTTTCTGTCCATCATCACCACCAAGGCTCTGCAAACTGAATGCTAAAATGAATTAAGTGCCTGTTGTCAGGCCTTCCACAGCCATCTTGTTGATAACTGTCCCCAGCAGCTGCAACATCAACACCACCAGCTCTTCTCATCAAAGCTATCACGAATATTTCCCACATGCACCGTTGGTGTTCACGCCTGTAGGATCCCAATGTGTTTTGTGGAGAATGGGCACCAAAACACGGCCGCAGCTCTCCAGGAGGCAGTTCAGGTTTAATTCTGAACCCACTGAAACTCCTGGGAGCCTTTGCTTTTTGTTTCAACAGGAGGAGGTCATCACACATGTTACAACAGCCTGGACGTAGGAAGAGGTATTTTGAACTATGAGCACTTGCAGGGAAATCCCCGCTTCGAGACCACACCAAGTGGCATTGCTAGTGCAGAGCAACCTTTCCCTCCACCCCAAATCCCCTGCCTGGGACTGCTTAATCACAGCCCTCCAGAGATGGAAAGATCAGGAGTCACAACACCCATCCTGCAAAACTGAGTGGGCAGCTGGACACTTTCCCCAGGTCATACTGCAAAGGTCAGATCCTCCTCGGTCCGTCACCTCATCCCTTGGGTGGCTGTGAAAAAGCCTAAGGGCTGGGAGGAGAAAAGCCACAGTCTGACTTAAGGTGGGAGGTTGGACTGCATAGTCGCCTCTTTCCCCCCCAAGAAATCTTCATGACCAGAGATGTGATGATGCTTGCCCTGCAAGTGCTCAGCCCTAGGCGAGAGGAGCATGTGGGGCAGCCCTGTGCCTGGTGCTGGCTGTTTTCAGAGCTGAACTTCACAGCAGGAAGGAAGAAAGGAAGGAAGGAGCTGCCTGGAAAACCTTTCACGAGCACTCTTGTTGCCAGCGGCAGTCTTCCCTGTGAAGGTGGCAGTAGCTAGCATCAGTAATTCTGATTTTAATTCAGATCTGTTCTTTTGGTTTTGTTTG
>VWZZ01004882.1:0-16386 GCA_013399095.1 Psophia crepitans | reverse complement strand
AAAAAAAAAAAACAACAAAATAACCTTCTCCCAGTTCTGGAGAGCTTTCCAGCCTCTGAACTTTCCGAGTGCTACGCCAAACAAACTGGCGTGGCTGTCCCACAGTAGCCATCTCGGTTTAATTGGCTTTTCACAACAACAATTCAATCACGCAGGTAATGAATTTGGCCTTGACATCAGGAAACTCAGCAGGGCAGCTGCAAATTCTGGGGAGACCTTATAGGGACACAGCCCCGTGCCCCACACAGCTGGCCATGCCATGGCAGCACAAGGCCAGGATGCATCACCTAACACCTTGGAGCTGCAGGTATGACCAGGTTGTGAATGGCAAAGTGCCTCAATACTGCCCACTATGGTGGAAAAAAGTACCCTGATGGGGTGCTAAGACAGCCCTTTGCTGAGATAGTCTACAATGACCAGACTTCTCTGCCTCATCAGAGGACATTTCAGCACCACAGTGGCTGCCCCCTTGCTAACACTGCCAGCCCACGGTGGCCCTGCCTTGGCTGTTGCGCCAAGCAGTAGCTACTCCTCTACTATTCCATGCATAGTCAAAGTCTGCTATGAAGCCCAGCTCTGCACAGGTCCACAGAGGCTGTGAGTTGCCACAGCACCCCCTTGCAGAGTTTCTAAGTTTTTTGGCTAAGGTGGACCAGACCATACTTTTGGCTATGGGCACCATCATTTTGACAATGGCTGTCACAGAAGAAGGCCTTATCTGAGGCATGAACCCACGAGGCCTGAGCTGCTCTGAAATTGCTCTGAAATTGCACTGAGGCAGGGGAAGTGGCACCCCACCATTTCATGCTCATGTTGTCTCCCCTGGTCCTCCAGTTGATTTTGTTTGCTGTAAAGGTCCTTGGCTCAGGTCTTGCCTGCTGGTTGCAGAGCAATGTCATGAGACATCCACATGAATGAACACATCTCTCTTTCTCTCCTGCTGGAGCTGTTCCACTTCCATAAATGATTAAATATTCATTGGCCCAGAGTAAAACATTGACTCTCTAGACCAGTGGTGAGGGCACTCATCTGGAATGGGAGAGACCAAACTCCACATCCTGGCTCCAGCAAATAAATAATTTATACAAAGTGGAACAGCTCCAATGAAGGGGATCAGGGGAAACTTCATCCAACAGCTCACTGGATTGCAGCTTCCTAGGATAAGGCATGGGCCCATCTTGTCTTCTGTCCCATTCAGGGAGTACTTGACCCCCATGTGCTAACTATTCTAAAAGCAGGCAAAGGTTCCTCTTGCTACTTTAATCCACAAATCCCATAATTTCTGGTACTGGTACATTATGTTTGGCTTTGAAAAATTAAAGGGTTCTTTAATGAAAAAAAGTGTTTCACAGAAAAATTCCAGCCAAGCAGGACTCAGAAGCTCTGCGTGGAGGTGGTCTGAACTGCAACTAGGCTTGACTCCTCTGTTTGGTAGAAACACATGTATGTGTTTTGCTCGAAACAACGACGAGAAGTACTTGCATGCTACATCAGTTGGGAACAGCTGGAATTTTCTCCCTGTTCCCTGATGTAAAAATCAGTGACTCCATCCATCTTTCTCACAGTCATTTAGTTTCAACCAGGAAGGAGGTTTCTAGCGTGAGGCACAAAGAAACGTTTTCTTTCTCATTTCATGTCTCTTTACTGAGTGCAGTGAACAGCGCTGGGTTAGAATCTCTTGAGACCGAGGTCTGCTGTTCATCCAGCGGTGCTGCTCCGCAGCAGTGCTGTGCATTTTTTCCCCCTGCCTTTCTGCTGGGCCTCAGCTGTGTTTGGGAGAGGTTGTATCATGGACAAGAGGTCAAGTTCAGTCCCTGTGCCTGGCACCATGTTTGATAAGCCACCCAATGAAAGCCTGGCAGTAGTGGTGGGACAGGTTTGTGCAAAGAATACCTTCATCCCCCAAAACAAGCTTAAAGGCACATGCCAAAACTGTTTAAGCTGCTGAAGGATCTCTCAAACACCCACCCATCCCACTGAACTGCAAACCTGCAGCACCCTGAACGTCCATGCCGAACCCTAGGAACTGTACTGCGGGATGGGCGCAGGACTGGGCAGGTGTGGTACAGGGTCAGGAGGCTGGGGTGACAGTCATGCCTGCTCGCTGTCTGGCAATAAAGGAGTTACTTCCTTTGGCTGTGCCTTCACCATCTGGATCCCTGGTGTACCAGCTGAATAACGGACTGTGAACGCAGACAAAGGGTCAGACAGAGCTGGTGCTTGTATAGATTGTAGCAGCCCTACTGAAGATAACCTCAGAGCAGCCCTCCGATCCCTGTGAATGCGGGGGATTTCCATCCCTTCTGCCCACGAGGGAAAGCAGAAGTGCGATATTACAATACTGCACTGAGCCCCTCCCAAGGGAAGAAACATACAGACCATTTGTGAGCAGATCTAAGATTAAGACCACAGACTCCTTCAATTTGCACATCTTTCCCCGCATGCAGCAGGGCAGGCTCCAGCCCAGGGCTTGGTCTCCTGTGGCATATCCCCTGTTTCAGCACTGATGACTGAGGATTGCTCTGGATTACTTATGGCACGGATGCTGAAATGACAGGTGAAATCCTAGCCTTACATAAGTTAGCGAGGCTTAGATTTCAGTCCCGTAGCTGCAGCTACAGCTGGTGAGCACCGCCTCCAAATAGGCTGTAAAAGGTGGGAGGAAGGAGGGAGAAAGAAGGAGAATTTGGAAAAGAAATTTTGGGATAGTTAACACAGGGTGTCTAAACGGGAATACATACTCTTTCATTTCTAAGCCCACACCCCGTGAGGAAATGGAGTCCTGTACTCATCTAAAAACTAGGCAGTTATGGACTTAGTCCACACGAGCTTGCATCAACACCTCCCTCTTAGAGGTCTGTGTCATTTCCAAATCAATGAGTGCCCAAAACCTTTAAGAAAATCAAAGGGTTTGTTGCTTTTTTTTTAAAGTACTTTCCACCATCCCAACTTTAAATTATTTTTATTTTATTCCATCTTTCATCTCTTCAAATGGTTACCCAGTAAGGTCTTTGAAACATTTTTTCACAGCTGTGAAGACAGTTCTGCCAAAGTCAGCACCACTGGGGAATGCTCCTACAGACTGGTCACAGCTTCACTCCTGCTCTCCTCTCCCTTTTCCTGGACATGCAATGCACTGTCAGCTATGGTTCTGCAGCACTGCACCACTTCAGCTCTCGGATTTAGATGCTCCTCCAAATGTCAGAGATTTTCTTGTTCATTAAGCCCTGTAGGTTACAGGTAATGTCCAGTTATCATTACTAGCATTCCCAATTACTGTGTCTTGCTGAAGGAAGATGGAGAGGGTGAATAGTGTCTTCCACCTTCTGGTTTCTTTCATAATGAAAAGAGGATTCATTTGCTATTGCCTCAAGGTACAGCTGGAAAGTGTGTGGTCCTTTGAACACTGGATAATTGGGACCTTATGACCTTTATCTAAGACTTATTTACATGAAGCCTTGAGTCTCACTTTTTCTGTCATTAGGAGAAGAGCATTTTCCTTTACATCTCTGAGCCCTGTCCAGGTTTCCATTGTTCTTTTCCTGACTATTCTGCAGGCCTGCAAAGGGCAGGTGTCCAACATGGAGTTCTGGTTGCCAGGACCTCAGCTGAGATTTTCAGCTCTCTTCCAGTGTCCCATGCTGACAGTGATGTAGTTAAGGACACAGAAAGGAAAAAGAAACATTTCCACAAATCACATTCGCATTTGGTGTTGATAAAGCCAAGGCTTTTTACATGGTACAGACCATTAGAGCTAAAGGATAAGCAAAGGGAGCCTTTAGCAGGGAATGCAGAACTAGGAAGAAAATCACGGTCCTAGTAACCTGCAAAACCAGACCAGACTTCCCTGCAGAGAACAGCTAAGCGCACGATAGCAGGACTCTCCATCATTCAGTTCTCCCACACACATTGTCATTAAGCGTCTCCTCTATTTTCTGCCTGAAAAACATTCAACACCAACAGAGAGGAAAGCTAGGGAATGAAGAAGCCCTCCTTTAAGTCAAGCTTGCAGCAGGAATGTAGTCTTGAGAAATGTATTGCAGCTAAAGACCTGTTCAAACTGACCCTCCGCAAGTTAGTCTTGCACAGGTCTATCAGAGGTCCAGAACTGGAGGTGGAACCTATCCCACAGAGCTGATGCCAGTGGCTTGGCTTGTAAGCCTCTGCTCACTGCCTTCATTTTCTTTAGTTCTCTTGGCCGCTGCCCAATCTCACAGACAATCATATGGGTGAATAAAATATCTGTGCAGTGCCTTTACATGGAGGAGAACTCCCAAGTCCACAACGGACCTGGATGTCATTGCAGTCATCAGTGCTCCTTCGGCAGACATGCTAAAAAGCATGGAAATCATTTAATATAAAAAGCAATTGAAAGCATTGCTCGTGCTTTCTTCAGGAAAGAGGTGAACAGCAAGGGCTACAGCCCTATGCTCTCTGTGCGTATACGCATGCTATATTATGCTATATATAATAAGTAATGGCATAAAATAGGGCTATGAGAAACTTTTGCTCTTTCTGTGACATAACACAAGTACAGAAAGATATTTAATTGAATGGTGGCAATTCGTTGGTGAACTTTCTGGCCATTGTACAGTTGGTTGGAGTTGAGGAAGCTGTTGACACTTAGTCAACCAGATATTGCACATTTACATGGCGTATTTATATGCCTTATAAAGCCACAGTTATAATTGGTATCGATAGAGATAACACATCACATTTAAAACTGTGAAACCAAATCCTAGGCACCAGAGGACAGGGATGAGTCCTGGCTGTAGAAAAGTAGTTAATCCCAAATCTGCCCATAGTAATATATGCCATGGCTAGAGAAGTACAGTAAATGGAGGTTAGGTCTGACCTGGCTTAGCTGTTCCTATATTCCTCCACAGTTATTTGCATGGACCCTTGGGAGCACAACTTCGCCTTGCCAGAGTCCAGGGAACTGCTGCAGAGATTGGAAGTGATCACTGAACTGCCACTGATAATCCAGTATTAATGCACCTATTATACAGCACTTGAAGAATGTCTAACTAATCTGATGGTGCTGACCTAGTGAACTTTCCCAATCCCTTTCCTCTACACATGGCTGTCATCTGTACCACAGAGTCAGTACTGCTACCTTTAACACGCTGCTCCTTGGAGCTGTAAATCCCAGCTGATACTCTGCAAGCTTAAATCCCTCTGAAAAGTTCAGCCTGCTCGATCCTAGTGCAAACACACTGGTGGTGGTGTAGAGCACTGCTTGCAGCTACAGCAAACAGCTGCCACATAAATTTCATTCTCCTTCTGTCGGTTCTGTCCACTGGTCTGCTACTTGAACCCTTCTTAGAAGAAAATTTGGTTATCATTTACGGCAGAAAGCCTCCCTCCCCTGTGGGGATTTTAGAGCATTTTCTGAAGTTGGTCTGAGTGCAGCTGTAGTGGACAACTGTGGAAAACATTCTAGTAAGGAGGCAGTGATTTTGAGCAAAATCTAGGTGCAGTTCAACCATCGGCGTTGGCTGTAGAGAGCCGTGTGTTAGCGTGAGCAACCTCTATGCAACAAGAGCCCATACCATGACATTAGTTCACACTGCGTTAAACAATACTACCTGTTATGCACTCCTTGTAACAGCACCTTCCTATGGAGACGTGCAAGAGAGTAACACTCTCAGCAAACCTTGGTATACCATCTAGAAAGTTCAGTATTCTACAGGTTCAAGACTGATCGTTCTGTTCAGTGGGAAGAATACGATAAAGGCGTGAAGAAGAGTGAGGCTGGCCAACTTCCCCACAAACAGGAACTCTGTGCAGAATGTCATGAACAACAAAGAGGGGCTTGGCCGATACTGCAACAGATGTGGTTCCCAACATCAGAAGAGGTGAAAGATCGCTGTCACCTTTCCTAGAATTTCCACCCTTCACAAAATAAACCAGTTGACCAGCCCTGAGTGTCCATGCCTTTCTTACCAAAATAACTGGTACCTCCTTGGTGCAAAACAGTGGTTAACCTTTTCTCCTTTTACAGAGTCAGCCCACACTTTGCCATCAGTAAATAAGTTTAGTGCCACCTAAGATTTCATTAAAAGATATCAGGTCCTGCTTTATGCCTAGCCCACTAGCTCCGTTCCCACCTATACAAGGCAAGCTGCATCTCATCAGAAAACAGCAGACCTGAAGCACACAGGGGACCACAGGCAGTATTTCATAGTAGCAGAGGAGGAAATCCTGCACCTGTAGCAGGTAGTGTGTAGGTTTCCTGTTCTCTGGAAAACTGTGACATTCCACTTTTGTCATCCTGCCCCTCACATAGATATTTGCACCAAGGCAAAGCAGGCTGTAAAATACATATGCAATGTTTATACCTATGTAGACACAATGCAAAGATTAAAAATTTCAGAGCAACTGAGAACTGGGCACTTATTTTGACACCTTTCAGCATGTTGCAGGTAACCTAAATTCCATTTATATGCTTACTTTGTTGCTGGAGTAGTACTACAGACAAGAAAACGCTGGCACGCTTGCTTAGAGTCGTTCCCTCTGGGGCAGTCACGGAAGACTGCTGTATTTGCACTGCTTTCCTCGCCTGCCAGGTGTAGTGGCAGAGATAAGCGCCCGTGAAACAGGAATGGCAGTGAGGGTGTTCTGCCTCATGCCAGCTACCCATAGGCCAAGACTAAAATTCCAGTCATACAACTGCTATCCCCTTGCGTCACGCAGGCTGTACCTTCTAGCTGGTACATGACAATAGACAGTCCCTCTTTCCAAATCTTTATATAGCCAGTGCTCCCTAGGTGCAGCAAGTATTGTCCTTACATCAATAGACTGACTGAACTGAAAACAAAGAACTGATTCAACTCTAAACCATGAAAAAAGATCCTCGGGGACTTGCTCCCTCTGAGGAAGTGATGAGAAGATGGTGCCTGCCAGTGTTCCTTGCTTGCAGGATACAGGGCCCTGGGGGATCTGCTGGCCCGCTCACATGTGAAGCAATTGTCATCTGGCTGATTTTTCATTTCAGCTGTGAAACTGCTCCATTGTAAAGCTATTTCATCAAGCCAGAGAAAGCATTCTTCGCTTCCCAACAAAAGAAGATCCATTTGTTTCCTTAGGCACAATTTACTCTTTCACATTTCTGGGCTTTGTTGTATTCTTACCTGACAATCTGAGAGTGCTTTTGATGTGAGAGCTAGCCAAATTTGGAGGTAAGACTCGAAAACCTGGGAAAGTACAAAGAGAATCTAACTTTGTGTGACATTTGCCTCCTCTCCTCCCTGTAAGGCACACAGTAGTCCATCTTCTTTTATAGTCTGTTGTGCTGGATGCGGGTCTTGCTTCAAAGCTGCACTACTGTACACTCTTTCCAGTGATTTTGATGGAGGCTTTTTGGATTTAAGCCAATGCAACCCAGATTAGAGTAAGTCTCACTTCCTCATCCATATGTAATGTATAAATATAAATTCTTTTGAATTTTGTCCTGTTGAATAGGCTGGCATCTAAGACAGCTTCGCTAAACATAATGCCAACACCAAAGAGGCAAAAGCTGGATCATAACAAGAAAGCCTATAAACCTAAGTCTTGGCAAGGATGCTCGGATAAGAGAACACCTTCTTGGCATGCAAGTTACCCACCAAAAGGAGTAAAGAGAACTAAGAGATTGGCCTTCTTACACCATTCCCTCATTTCCACTGCATAAAGCCCACCATCTCCTTTCATGGTTTTACCCAGGTTGGAATCCATCTACTTTTTCCATATGCTTTCTGATACATCAAGGGTTGCTTAGAAACTGCCCTAGCGTACAACTGGGAATGCCCAGGGTATCAGATCAACTAATACGGGATACAGGACAGTTGTTTGAAGCCATTTCCTAGGCCATTACCAATAGACAGGTAGAGTATGTGGAACTGAATAACAAGGAGAGCTGAGGGCTGCCAGGGGAATTAGTGACTAGTATGAATAATCACTCGGTCTCTCTCCCACCCCAGAAACATTAAATATTAAGCAAAAAGAATCATGCACTTCTCTTTATCTGGTTAGTTATTCCTTTCCCCTCTTCCTGTCTTTTTTGTCCTGCCCTTAGATGAAGGTGTCCTTGCCTCTTGCTTGTGTTTGCACCAGGGAAGATACCCACAGATAACATGATACAGCCATTGTAGTAAACTTCAAGGCAGATGAACAGCACCACACAAAAGTAGCACGGTCGGCACGCCTCACGGTAGTAGCAGCCAAGCGTGCCATGGCAACCAGCCAACCGATGACACTGGCTAGGAGCCAATTTGATTTATTTTTGGCAGCGTGACACTGCATACTACTGTGCCAGTCTTCGATCACCGAAACGATAAGAGATGACCTTTGAAAGCCAAGGGGATGACTTCTGGGAGAAGGGGACTGATGAAGCTGAAAGAGGATCTGTCCCCAGGCTGGAGGAGTACGGGAGTGGCAGATGTTTGGTAGCCCTCCCTTTTTCATGAATGACCAAACCATTGCAGCCATGCCAGCAACCACCAGTGCTGTGTTTGCTGGGGGGTGACTGGGAGAAAGGTCAAGACATGGCAAATATCTTTTAAGTCTACAGAAAGAGGAAGTAGCAAGAGAGAAACAGAGAGGTTTAAAGAGATGAGAGGGAGTCACAGGATGAAGACAGGAAAAAGAAACCATAGGCTTTCTGTCAGGAAATATTCCCTGTCTGTGAGGACTTTTATACTCTGATGATGCTTGTTTGTGGAATATTCTTTAAGGAGAAAGCAGCTTCTTACTATTCTGGACATTGTGCTACCGAGTGTGCTGCAGAACATAACCCAGCATCCTCAGAGAGATGGACAAGAAGGCCCATTTAATCTTTTTTGCATTTCTTTCTTGGATGGCTCTGGGGGCACTTACCCAGCTGTTTGAGTTTGTGACTGGAAGGCTGATACCATACTGGAATAGGAATTTAGAAAAAAATCTATATTCATTAACATTTTAAAGAGACTGTCAGTTTGACTGTGGCCACACACCTTCCATGTTTGCTTTCTGCAAACATTGCTAAGCTTGAGTATTACTGCATGCATATTGAGTAAGTATAAATAGATGCACATACTGGCCTTGGACACTCAAACAATCACTGAAAACTCATTTTTAAATATATATTTGATTGCAGATTTTCCAACTTACTCTGTTGGGTAGATATTTACATAAGTTACAGTATCATGTGTCAATGCATATTAAATCATGCATTTAAATGGCCACTTCAAATGACGTGGCCGTGAATGGTAGGCCACTTCAAATGATGTTAAAATCAATGGGAGCAAGGGGAAGGTAACTTCAAATAATTTAAAATACTGCATAGAAACAAACCATTCTTTGATGACTGGTGACTCAAAACAGGTAAAATTGAGCAAATTAAATAGCCTGCTACTATGAATTTCCTACCTCTATTCATTACAGCAGATTAATCTGAATAAAAATAGAAAGTTAATTCAAAGCAGAATCATTATCCTGTTTAGGAATAAGGCACCTCAAGCCTTAAACAAGAGTTAATTAGCACTCATTATCCTGTGTACAGAGGACCCCAAAACACTGATTCACTCTGTCTTATTTTTGTCATTACACCGTTACCCAAGTGTGAAAAACAACACAAGTACAGCATGCAACACACCAAATTAGATTGTGGAAATCACATGGCGTTTATTTTGCCACGCAACTCATCACACAAAGTAAGAACAAAAGGCTGGAGACCTGGACAACAAAAAGTCAACTAGGACAATGCAATTTCAAGGATTATCTCTAGAAATGTTTAAATGAAAGAAGGTAAAACCAGCAACCCTTTGTTGTTGTGTACATTCAATTTAGACTCACGGTCTTGAAGGCTGCTCCCCTTGTCCATACCTTAAATCATAAATGTTCTGCAGGAGCACCTCTCCCAGTACTTATCTGTCCTTTTGGATACCTGTTCTTAATTATCTGCCCAGTGTGTTGAGCAGGAACAGAGTTGCCTGAAGCCCTGAGTTAGTTACGAAGCTTGGAAGTCTAATTAGAGAGTGGAAATTGTAATTTCTGGAAGAGAAATAGTGGACCAAATGAAATGATGGAGAAACATCAGTAAGTTCAAGATTGGATGCTGAGGCTCTGTAACATTTACATCAGGCTGTTCATGAATATCAATGTGATATGTCACATTTTCACCCCAACAAGCTAATGAATGCAGAATGCCCCATACAACTGAATGTCTCACGAATGTGGAGGTCAGTTATGCTTGGCACTGTCTCTTGATTGAGTTTCATGTGGTGCCTTCCTTTGATGTTGCCTTTTTTTTTTTTATTTATGTTCTCTTTCTTTGTATAACATAAGGAAGTTAAAGAACAAGAGCAAAAGTATCCTCAGGTCTTTGATCCATTTTCTACCCAGCTCAGGATCACAGTTCAAAACCGGCTCTTCTTTATGGTTTGGAAATACTATGCCTCTGTCAAAAATGATCACTTTTGCCTCGCAAAACTTTTCACCTCTTCTCAGGGGAACTAGTTAAGCAGAGTTGCACTCAGTCAGGAGCAAAAAATTGAAAACACCTCCTAGAGCGACTGTTTGCATTCAGCCCTCTCTTCTGTCCTTACTCACTGAGCTGTCAGGGCCTTTAATCTTCCCTTTCCCTATCCGATCCTCTTACCGTGTGGGTCTAACCCAGCTGACACGTCTAAAGGCTTCATGCAAGTACAGCTGTCATGGGCTCCCCAAAGTACAGAGGTTAGAAGTATTGGTGTGAATGAAACTGTAAGCAATGCTGATAACAAGATGTTCCTGACTGGGATGCAGTTGTACCAGGAATCTCATCCATTTAAAGCAGATGGGAAAAAAGACCCTTTTGGCTCCCTCTTGAACATCTCACCAGCAAAGTTAAATGGCCTCCTGTAGTATGAGAGTGCTTTTGCCTTGTGAGATTTTCAGCTCAAGTCAGCAGCCTCCAGTAAGGTGGTATCAGCTCAGGCTGTTTCGCTGCCGCACTGGAGCTGCCTGTGCTACTGTGACTGGGAATGTTCATCTTCCCCTTTAGCATATGCAGAGCTTGGGGAGCTCTCCCAGGCTCCTTCAAGCTTTCTAGCTGGGTGACACTCCCACCACCATGGAGAAAAGGGCTGGATGGCACGAGGAACAGAAGCCTGAAGAGGATGCGCAGTATTTCCAAACGCTGCTGGGAAGCAGGGAAGAGGCTGTTAAGCAAGAACATGCAACTCCCCCCACCTCTAAAACCCAGCAAGGGGATTCCCTTGTTAACCCTCAGTTTGACCCCACAACCCGTTCCTGGCCAACCTCACATGTGTCCCCAAGACACCGAGGGAGGCATCCATTTCTGGAGAGGCCCGTTCCCTAGCAAGTAATTCACTCACCTGTCTTCTCTTCGGTTTGGCTGCTCTCCACTGTCTCCATTTGGGGTTGCGCTGTTGCCTTGGCAGTAGCATCCTCTGCGGCAGGGGTGGTGGTGGCAGTGGTGTCAGCAGCAGGCACGTCGGCTTGTTTAGGCTCCTCTTTGTCTTGGGCTTCGTCAGCCTTCAAGGACGGCGAGTTATCAGTGGAAGCTTTAGTGGCACTTTCCGTTTCGGCGGCAGCGGCAGCAGCGGGCTTTTCCTCCGAGGAGGCAGCAGGAGTGGTAGCCTGTGGGCCTGGCTGCTCTGAGCCTGTGTCGGCAGCTCCATCACTTTTTTTCTCCTCCGCTGGCGCGCTGCTGTCCTTGCTGCCCTCCTCCAGCTGGGCACTGTCAGCGGCGGCCGCTTCTGTGGCAGTGGGAGCCTCGCTCTCTTTGTTCTCGGCCGCTCCGCCAGCAGGGCCTTCCTCCTTCTTGTCGGCGGCATCAGTCTCGGATGCCGGGGCATCTCCCTTCTTCTCCCCCTTGAGCTTTTTCCTTGTTATGTGTCCGCGGAAGCTGGCCTGGATTTTGGTGGCTGCCTTATGAGCTTTATCTTCTGGTTTGATGCCATCTTGCTCAATCTTTTGGTCCCCGTCCTCATTTTTTTCAACCTTTGAAGAAGAACAAGGGAGGAGGGCAGAGGAGAAAACAGGGAGATAAGTTAAGATTTCTCCAGGTGCAGGCCAGGCTCTGGTTTGGTTGGGAATGTCCCACCTTGCCCTCCTGCTAACCAGTGACAAGTTTCAAAGCAGCCTTTCCATTTGGTACGGGTGTGAAGCCAGGTGGCTCTAATTTCATCCTAAGGGCTGGACAGACATGAGGGTTTGTAAAAGGAATTTAAAGCACCTCATCATCTCCTTCAGCAATGCTGAGAGCACCTTGGCTGTGTGGAAAGGCTTGCACCAGCTGGGTTGTCTCTATTCCCATGATTTATTTTCCCATCCATTCTGAAATACACCAATTTTTTCCCCTACTCATTTTCAAAACACTCTCCTGAGGGGGATTTTCACAGCCCTTCCAAATCCACCTTTGCCTTCAAGTCTTTGTTTCTTTTTAATGACACCTTGTTTCGCAGGTGTGTGACTCTAATGACACCAAGTCTTTTGTCCTTTATAGCTTTTTGGCTCAGGATTGCCGACAGAGAATAGCGTTGCTGCCCGCCCCGCCGCAGACGCACGCTGTGAGGCATACACGGATATTCACAGGATACACCCCTCACAAATGCCCTGCCTGCAAGCACTCCGAGCACTTTGCCTCTGCTTCCCACTCGTGGTTTTAATAAAGGAGTAACAGGCAGATAGGTATCGGTCTTTACCATTTCAGCAGATTATTATTATTTCTCTGGCAATTGAGGGGAATTCAGCCTCGCAACAAAGAACAGGCATTCCCCATGTTTGTTTTTTTTCCAACTTAAGCCATGCATTAGAGTCTTAAATGGGACCACAACAGAGCCTGTGCCTCATGGTGGCCTGCTGCAGACAGATAACGCTACGCTGATACACCCCCACTGAATCTACAGGACATACCACGCTTCACCCCAATTTAGCAGCCCTTGGGCAAGTAACATCTCAGCTGTGTATTGGTGAAAGGACACTGTTCTATTAATATTCCCATTGGGAAGCATTCAAAAGAGCTACTCGGAAGCAGAGCCACCGGCCTCTTTGCTGTCTGCACCTGGTTTCCCACACTGGCTCAGGTCACAAAAGAAAGAAAATGAGCTGGCTGAGAAAGATAACGAGTGTTTATTCCTGCGCAGGAGGAGGATACAGCTCTTTAGGCCACCGCAACTGAGAGGTGCCATCTGGGGAAAGGCCCAGGACCAGAAGAGCAGAGAGAGAGGGCACAGCCTAAAAATATATTCACGAAGAGTGCAGCAGGAATAAGGGACAAGAAGCCACTGCAGCAGACACACGTGGCACTGGAAACACCATGCCGGTGAAGAGGGAGAGAGAGGACTGGCCACACTGGCAGCAATCACTGGGAAATGGACTGGAAGTCATCATTTCCACAGCGTGAGACAGGGACAAGCACACACGTGTGGGGGAAGCTGTGGCAGTGAACCAAGCGCTTGGCCACTGGCACGCTAGAGGTGATACCCACTACCTCCCACTGGGTTCCCAGTGAGCCCAGCTTCCCCCACCCTAGCACTAGTGCCCACCTAGGATTGTTCCCCAGGGAAACAGGGGTAAGCTTGAGTGGCTACGGTGAGTTTGAGTGGGTATGGTGAGCTTGAGTGGGTAATAGGGGCCAAGGAACGAGCAGCCCCAAATCATCAAGAAAAGGAGCCACTCCACACAGCTGTGCAGGGGTGAGGATGGGTCTGTATACTGCAGGCATTAAGTCTGGCAGTAAGACCAGGTACCGGGACGCTTATGTAGGCAGTGAGTGAAAAAGCCCGTGAATGAATATGCAGCTGATATTAATACACAGAATTCAGCACAAGGAGTTTCATGCTCCTGACCATGCCCAGGGACAAGATGGTTGTTGTACCTACACAAGGGCGCAGCTGAGCAGTTAGTTACATCTATACTTCCCAAGTGCAGAAGTGACATGGTACGGAAAGTGGGCTCTCATGTTCGTCTCAGCTTGTCAGTGAGCGGGCGATGGTTATGGGTGAAGACAATGCAGACACTAGCATGCTGTAACCATCCAGGCATGTCCCTCGCTTGCACAGCTAACTCTGCACGGTTACTCAGCATCTGGGGCAACCTTTTCAGCCTATTTCAGCACAAAGGGATGGAAACAAAACCAAAGTCCCTTTAAACCATCATGTTCACAGAACAGCTGTGATCCAGCCAGGGTAGTGCAGAGCTCTGCACGGGCTCATCCATCCTGCTCCTTGGGCAAGTTTTGCAGCGTGCAGTAAGTCCTGTGTTGCTGTGGCAACATACCTACGAATACCTGGACTACCTGGTTTAAAGAGAGCTTGATTATGCCTGCATTACACTGCAGCCACAGCAGTGTGAAGATAGATTAAGTACTCCTTTATAGCACTGGGTAACACACAGATGCCCTAGCTTTGGCTCTCTCACCCTGAGGACTGTGGCCAATTTCAAACAGCAGCAGGACTGGGAGACTGGAAAGACAATTTAGCCATAACTAGAAGACCCTAAAGGTCCAGTCCTATATACCTGATTCCTGCAAAACCATGTGTGAATGAGAAAAAATTGTTAATTATTGGACAAAGATGAAAACTATTGACTGAAGGAAGGTATTTCTTGCCATTGGCCTTGCTTTCACATCCCATGTACCTCCTGCACCAACCAGAACAGCTATTATGAAGTGTGGTCTGCTGCATGCATGCCTCTCTGACTCCAGAGCAGTTACCCTGTTATCTGGCCCTTTACCTGGCAGGGTATGGGAGAGCACTTTTTCTCTCCAGGGAGGTCAGACTGAAACTTCTCATCTGCACCTACACTAGCATTACAGAGCTAAAAGGCTCCTTTGCTAGTCCGATGACATCATTGTCTTCTTATCCCAGTTGGGATGACATCAGTTTGAGTCCTTGCCAGTTAACAAGGTTTGCAACTCCAAAATGCATTTCCAACAGGGTGCTTTCAGCATAATTTCAGATATAAAAAGCTGGGGCAGAGGTGGAATTTAAGGTCCTGGATGAAAGAAATGTACTAATAGTTTGTCTGTGTCAACTGTGGCCCTCAGGAATCCCATTTCTACTCAGTCCTTCCCCACTGAAGCATCCTAGGCATTTGAAATTACTTATTTTCAGGCTACTGGCCTGCAGTTACTTCTGGGGTAGGACATGATATCCAGATAGTATGTGTGTCATTTTGTATAACAATGGGTTGGGTGAGAAACAGATTGTTCAGAGGGAAACGTGTTCACACAAAAAAAGACAAGGGCTGCTCAACTGTGGGTTACGCACATAGCAGATAAATTTTAATTAAGGAAGCTGCTTAAAAATAACCTGTGTAGAGTGAAGCTCCTAGAAAGCAATTTATCTTCCTTGGAAAGCTAAAGGGGTGAGTCAGCCCTGCCAGGACTTATTGAAAAGCATCTCAGTGGAAAACAAGAAATCTGTCTGTCTTATCTATCTGCCATGCGTGTATGACATCTTGGTTGTAGTATTGTGGCTGGAATAAAGTGACTATTATTACTAGTATTTGCACAGAATCTAGAGCTCCCAGCCAGGAATCAGGTCTGGCAGAGACAGGTTTCACATATTAGTATTCCATCACACAGCTCCTTCATTTACACATTTATGCGTAATGCCAACCCATACTAGTACTTAATATTGACATATTCATTATATTGTAAGTGTGAGCGCAATGTATTGTCATTTTACACAGAGCAAATGTCCTCTGTTTCATTTAGTTTGAAACAATTCATAGATCCTTCAAATGGCAGAAGGACTTGAAATCACTGAAGCTGGTCGATCCATAGCTGTAGGGATGTATACAAGGACATTCACAGTCAGATGTGTCCATTTTTTTATTCAGACCATCCCCACATACCCGCTGAAGCCAGTGCACAAAGCTTTGCCTTTATGAAACACAGTTAAGGTTTTATGTCTCTATCGACACAGCCCACAACATTTTGCCAGTCCTAGAGGGATGATCCTCTCACCATCTCCATCTGCTTGTCTGCCACACCTCCAGGTTTCTAGGACATCCCTTCCCAGGCAGACTGTTCCTGTGAGACTTTCCTTGCTGTCACATAGCTGAGAGAGTAGGACATAAGAAATTAATATTTAATACACAGGTAGGGCAGAGGTTAGTTCTTAGGTACCAGGAATGTGGAAACTGGATGGAGCCATGACCCCAAGATTTCTAATCTCTGACCACCCTTTAACCTTTCACCTCCAAATCCACAGCTTACACAGGAGTCAAAATACGCCAAAGAATGAAGAAAGTGTTACTATAACCTCCAGGCCCTTCTAATTGTCCTCCCACATGCTGATACGTCTGGAAAGGAGAAAAGGAGAAACTGAGTGTTTTCCAGATGTTCCATATGTTTGCAGCCACACACAGGCAAAGAGCAAGAAAAGATGATCGTGATCTGGATGATTGGGTAGT
>VWZZ01004881.1:213420-253990 GCA_013399095.1 Psophia crepitans | reverse complement strand
TGATTCTATGATTCTATAAACTCTGTTCTCTTAGGAAACAGACATAGGCCATGATTTCATTTGACAGAAACTCACATGGAAGTTTTAATGTCCAGTTATAAGCATAATCTAAAATCATGATTTTAACGTAACAAAAACACATAGATTCTTCTTTAATTGTTTTCTGAGTTTTGACTCAACTCAAAACAAAGTAGAAATGTACATCCCAGATTTGTACAAGTCCTGATGTACAAACCCCAGATTTTCTTTTTCTGCTATTGTAAGTGCTAAAATCTTACTTTCTTTTAAGTGAAAACTGAGAATTTTCATATTGGCAACTGATGCTTTCAGAAGATGCCACAGAACATGAAGTTCACAGTAAAAGGCATGAGAAATGTTAATGATGTGTTCCTAATAAATCTCTTATAGCCAATCTTCCAACCATAATTGGTAGCAGGTATTAAATGTTCATGGCTGGCACTATGGAAGAGAGCTGAAAATACTCTTCTGTCTTTTATACTGGCAACAGCACACACAAGCTGCTGGGCCTGGCTGATGGTGTGGAGAACTGGGGTCCTGTGACTAGCAGCAGATCACATCCAGACAATATCCGTTCTGACATGTGGTAGGAGGCAGAGAATTCTCGGGAGAGTCTTTCTGTAGGCTGTTCAGCACAGGCAGCTCTTGGCTAATTAGCCTGTCAAAGGAGATAGCTCTGGCTATACTTGTCTTTTATTAACTGAAATGCCCTCCAATTTCAGCTTACTGACAGATAATTTTCAGTTTGATTGCTGACACTGAACACATCCTTGGTTCCAGACCTCTCCTTGTTACATCTGGATGCGTTAGCATTTTTGCCACTAGTCGCAGCACCGAAGCCTATGTTGTATTACAGTGTAGAGAGAAATGACTGTCCTATACCGGTGAACATGAATCCTGAAGAGATCTTGGCTTCACTCCAGCTTGCCTGGAGACAGTGTGCATAGACACAGAAAAGCCACTTACAACTCAGTTTTTAAGAGGTGCCAAGAACCTGTAGCTCCCATTGAAAGGCTCTCATTAATCTCTATGTAACCACTGCGTTCATTAGAAGAATAATTCTGATTTTATGTAGTCATGCTGTCCCGGAGACTTGATTTCAGACTGCAAGAGCGGACTACGTATAAGACACATGGAGGGCACAGGTCAAAGTCACATTTCTGGGTACTTGGGAAAGAAGGAAGTGATTTGGAAGTTACCATGAATTTACCAAGCCTAAGTCATGTCTGACTAAACAGATTGCTTTCTATGATAAATGACAAAATTTTGGGACATACTTTTGATGCTTACTTTCCACGCTGTTGTATGCATGTTAGAATGCCACAGTCTGAATGGAAGGCCAGCCAGCTAGACAAAAGCCTCATTGGATGATTGGTCTCAGCCAGTGGTGGTAAATAGGTTGTATGCTGTCTGAACCTGATGAGACAATAGTGGTCTGTACCATGATGTGTCTTGTTTAACATCTTCCTCAATGGCCAGGGAGAGGTGATACTTGCTTCTTAGGCTGGCAGGTGACCCCAAACTGGGGAAACTGGCTGACATGCTGGAGATCAGGCTGCCATCCAGAGCAACTGGGGAATGCTGGACGAATGGGCCTGGAGCAGTTCAGCCCGAACAAATGCTGAACCCTGCCCCTGGGAAGGCAAAGCCCAGGGGAGCAGTCCAGGCTGGGCACTGCCCACCTGGCCAGCAGCTCTGCAGAAAAGTCCCCAGGACCCTAGGGGACAGTGAGCTGCACAGGACCCACCCTGGGGCTGGCAGCATTTGGCACCGCAGAAGCAGGAACTGCTGAAATTGGCATTTGTTCTCTGATTGTAGCAGTTTGTTCACATTGGAAAAAACCCCACTCATTTATTTGCGCTTAAATGTGTATCTATTTTGTTTGTGACTCCTTGTTTCAGCTGGGAGGATCAAAAAGCAAATTTACACAGGGGAATAAATAGTCCTGTTGTCCATAACTGCATATTTCTGAGAACCAACAAAAGTCTCTCTTTCTATCCGTGACTTTGGAAGGGAGACCAGCAGCCTGAGACTGTAGTGAGGAGGCTGGCAAGGTTCCTCCGCTGAGAGGAAGCAGCAGCATGAGCTGAGACTGCTTTGACTCCATCAGTTAAAGGAAGCTAGAGGCAAGAGAGCCTTCGTGATGGAATTGCTGTACATTTGGGTAGAAGGCAAACAAAAGGTGATGCAGGTGAGATGACAGGTAACAAGAGATAGCTTGGTGGGATCTAAAAGCCCATAATTGGCTTCTGACAGAGCAGGAAAGTAGAAGGTTCCTCTTTCTCTTCCCTAGCCACTGGCCTTGCCCTTACTCAGACTGACCACTAGTAATGGCATTTTGAGCAATTTATTTACTTTTAGTAAAAAAAAGGTATTTCTTTTGTAGCTACAAGCTATTTTGTAACCTTATAGTCCTGTGTAGTTAGTGTCTGTAGTGTTGACTCTTAGAATGTCTGTAAAACTAATTTGTGAGCTTTAATGTTCTAATAAGTTATAGTCCAAGAACACAGACTGAATACAATTTGGAACAAAGCATGGGTATTTAAAAGTAGACTTAGAAGTCAGACCAAGACTAGCTTTGAAAAATACCCAAAGCTTGCTGGGATGAATGAAATTCCTTTTCTTGACAGTCTGTAAACACCAGGGAGTAATAGCAAGGTACTTAATTGGCTCTTTCCTAGCTTATTCCTCTATATTAGCATCAACTGAAGTCAGAAACAAGCTCTATGCAGAACAATGTCTTGAACTGTATTGATTTGCCTTTCCTGGTTAATGAGTATTTACATATGATTGCACAAATGGAGATATTTAATTTCGGGAACAATTTAATTTTAGTTTATTTATTGGAGTATAAAATGGCACAGGAGTGCACAAAAGATTTTCTTTTTGAAATATGATTGCCTAGTAAAGGATAATCTCTCTGGGGACTTTTCCTGGATTACAGCAGAGAAGTGAGTCTTGCCAGAATGCAATTTAGGTGTCTGGACAATGGTGAACATGCTGTCGAGACACAGCTAACTGACAGTCAGGAAAGCATGGAGGTAATGCAATATTTTCCACAGTAGCCAGATTTCACTTCCACAGCAGCAAGTTTAAATTAACTCCTACGTTTTCATATCTCATGGAGGTTTGTTATTCTTTTAGGTGTTACTGTTTTGGAAATAATATAGGGCAAGAAGATAGAGAAAATCAAATTGAGTGCAACTTTACTGTTTCAGTAATTGTGTTTTGAAATTAGCAGATATACTGAAAAGCTTCCAAGTATGTCTGAGAGACAAACTGTAGCTGGAACATGCTGGAAGATGTAAGGGAGAAATTTAAAGATATGAAATTTTTAAATACATGAAGTTTCAAAAGCAGCTTCAGCACAAGAAAACGTAAATCTGCATACCTTGAGCTTGTACTGACAGGGAAGGCTGTATTTGTCTCTGTTTTACTAAAAGTCAGCTAAAGCAATTTTGATTAACAAAGGCTGTGAAGTGTCACAGAGTTAATGGCATCCTGAGAGGCAGGGCATATCAGTTAGATTTAACTCCTCTGTGGAAAGTAGTTCATAAATAAAATCTCAAGATCTCCTGACAAAACATTTTCTGAGAAATGTAAAATTATAGGTGTGTGCTTGACAGTAAAATTTATTCTAGAAGCAGTAAAAAGAACTTTATTAACATAAACAAGTCAAGTATCCTAATCCCTTTCAGAACTCCTAAGCTTCTCAATAAGATGAACTTTGGATAGGAAAGTTATCTTGCATATAATTTAGCCTTGGGAGAGATCCTTGTCAGCATCTTTTTGAACAATGCTTTCTCTCAAAGGATGGTAGAGGGGTTTGTACAACTTCTTCTGGTGTAATGCAGTTATCACAGAGGCTGAATTTCACTGCAGTTTTGGATGAAAAAGAAAATGGAAATGTGTATGGCAAGGGTTAATTTTTTTAGGCTAGCACAGATCCTCAATTATTTATCACATTTCATGAAATTTGAAGGGCATTAAATGAAGGCAGCTGTACTGGCTCCTGTGTCAAGTTACTGTCTGACACCCAAATAACAGAGAAAGACCACTTCATGTCTTTGCCACCATGTATTGTACCCCTGGTGAAATCTGTCAATAATTGTTGGGTTCTTTTTTACCTTCCTGAATGCTCATAGGCAACTTCAAACAGTTCTGGTAGTACAGAATCAATACCTTAGCGCCAGCAGCCACGGCAAAACTGTTATCATTATTGTGTTTACCCTAGATCAGATTACACTTTTTCCTCCCAAAGCCACTAAAAATTCCAGAAAGCACACACAGCATCTCCTTAGCAAGTTCTTTTTGCCTTCTACAGATACAAAACATGTTTCTTTTTTTTTCCCCTCGTGGGAGGGTGCTATGGCTAAGAAATAATTGAGATAAAAACAGGCAAAGAAAGGAAAGATTTCCCAGTCTTTAATTAAATGTCATCATAATACTGTTCCAAAGCACCAGTGATTATTGAATGGGCACCCTGACCTACTAAATCCAGGAAAAAATAAGCCAGTAAAAGAAACAGACTGAAAAACTTTGAGTTTACTATGATAGTAAACAATATGCTCTTCCCGTGATTCTCTTCTCTTCTCTTCTCTTCTCTTCTCTTCTCTTCTCTTCTCTTCTCTTCTCTTCTCTTCTCTTCTCTTCTCTTCTTTCTCTGACAAAGCATACACATGCAGGTTTGTGCTCAGAATGCTGACGAAAAAAACATGAAAAGGTATGATTTTATATAGACATGTTTAGTCTACCCTTTAATTAATCAACTGAATGCTTCATTTTTACTTCAACTCATTCAGCATTTCTGGCTTTGTTGTGTCATTAAATATGACATTTCCATGTTTGGAAAAAAATGTCGAGCTATAATGATACACCTACTGCAGTGTACTGCCTCTACTAAACAGAAATCATGATTGACTGACAGCTTTAGTCTCAGAAGAAACAATTTTCAGTAAATAGGAAATACATAGCTTTCATTAGTCGCTTTAAAATATTTGGAAAAAAGTGAAGTGAAACAATTTTTTCAATTTTCTTTCTGTTTTTTTGTATTGTTAATCCTTTCTCTGTTTCTTGGCCTATGACTTTTTAATGTTTTTTATTATTATTATTATTATTTAACCTTATATCTCACCCTATGTTCACCACAGACATAATGTTAGAACAAGTCATTTACCACAGTTTGGCTCAAGTAAAAGATCTGTGTCATTTACTAGGAAAAGTGACATGTATTAATCATGGGCCTCCTCTTAAAGGTCTATTCATGTTACTGCTTTTGAGTGCATAGTGTTGATGGGAAGGTGGAGAGCATGATAATTAAAGAAATTTCAGCAAAGAGGAGAGTTTACTACAGTTAATGCTACTAGTTCACAGCCATTACAACTCTTACTGTAGGACTTTTATTCCTGGTACATTGGGGTTTCTTTTGTTATTATTGTTTAATAAGTACGAGGAAAGAAAACCCTGAGGTAAATGCTAGTGAAAGTAATGATCAAATGGTTGATCAAGACCTGAGCCTCAATTTTTAAGGGTCAGGTAACTTCATTTAGACTACTAAATCCCTGATCAAGCTAAGGATTAAGCTATTCCTCAGAGATTTGCACCCTTAGATGTGTGTGCTGGTGTTCCTTTGTTAATAATGTAGCACTAGAACTAGAGGCCAGGTTCTCTGCTAGTAAAAAAGCCCCATGACAGAGAAGAAACGATGTCAACATAGAACTTTTTGTCTAACAATAGAATTTGTACAAAGCTGGTTTAGTTTTTCAAGTCTCTTAAGAAAAGACAGCTAGGAAATGACTAGTCAGTAAACATTGCAATGGAAAGGTCTTTTCTATCATTGTAAAGTCTTTGTAACTTTCGAAAACCAGGGTCGTACACATAAACCATTTACACAGGGTTGGATTTTTTTAAAAAAAATCATCAATAATTTTTGTCAATATTTGAAAGAGACTAAACTTTTTAAATTTACAGCTTACATTTTCAAAGAAAAAGTAATTTTCATATCATAATAACATTCATTGCTTAGAAATTAGTATTCAATATAAAGACATTTTGGTTTTTTCCTGTCATTTTTGCTTCATAAATCTGTAAAAGAACAATTCTTTCACAGAGAGGTTTCTGTTCTGATGTACTGATGAATTTTTTAAAACGTTTCACCAAAAAATTCTTCATTAGCTCTACTGCTGACACTGCCGCTAATGGCTAAATTCAGTCTCCTACACAAAGCTTCATGCTGTCATCCTTTAAGAGGAGCACAAGCTACTCCACTGGGCAGTCATGACTCAGTAAAGTCCTTAAGTGTGGAGTGACGGCCTTTTCTCCTGCCTTGACTCCTTGTTCTTTGGGGTTATGCAGAGCTGTTAGGATTGTCTAACTCATAACCACAGTTGTGTGGACTTTTTCGCTTGTTATGGAGTCCTGCCTGTCACTACTGAGCAGATCTGGTGGTGTATTTCGTCATGTGTGCCAAGGCTTCCTAGCAGTGTCGCTGAAGAAACGTAATATTGCCAAGCCATAGCATTTCACCATCAGTCTAGAACCATCATTTACAACATTGTTCTTATTTACAGTACTTCTGAGTTTATGTCAGCTGTAGCTGAGCTCCACCAGGAGTTCAGCTTGAGCACTAATTTATACGTGCCTTCTCCCCCCAGCCCCCTCCATACTCAATGCACATCCATGTTTGCATTCCCTGTTTCTGCTAAACAGCATGGGTCATTCTGCACCACTTCACGAAAAACAGATTGAATTCTCCCAGTGATCTCAGTAGATAACTCTCCATAAAGATACAGACTATTCAGAAAGAAGGCAGAGAATATCTGAGATATAAGTTTGCTCTGCAATTTACCAGGACATTTAGCTAAATTTTACAGATTTGCATGGCTAAGATATCAAGCTTGTAAAAATTGGGAAAACTGCATTGAAAGAAATCAGTTGAATCTTTTTCTAATACTATCTGATAAACTATCTTTCTACCTGTGTAGAGAAATTTCTGTGCTAGGATACACTCAACTACAATAAATATAACATTTATCATAATATCGGAGAGTAATTCCAGTGGCTGTAGACATGAAGAATTCTATTCTGTTGAAAGGAGAAATTGTCAGTGCAGTATGAAAGGAGTTCAGGAAGAAAATGTATGTCATTGTAAACACTGCTTTCTGTGAGATTATGTATTGTGTGATCTCCTTCAGACATGTGAAAAGACAGGAATAAATGCAACCATTATAATCTACTGAATAACATATCTCTCCTAAAAGTTTTGTATAAATCATCCAGTCCTTAGAAATTCTGATAACAATATTTTTCTTTTCCATTATATATATTTTTAAATTAAGTATCATAGACAAACTTTTTTTTTAGATAGAAACCTAATGTTATTTCTTTGAATTGCCTTAAAGAAAAGTAGAATGTAGGAGGATATAATATGAAACTTTCCCATAGCCCGGTCTAGTCTTTCTAAAGATTAGGATATCTGGTACATGTTATGCTCCTGGATTCCAAACAAATATATAATCATTTTATAAAGGAAGTATTTAATATCAATGTAATCGTCATCTCTAAAATACCACTAAAATAAATGAGATAGTAGTCCTAAACTGGTAGAGCCACTATTTAAGAAGTCTACTTCTTTTAAAGATACCACACAACTCTGAACAGTAAAAAGGCAGTCATTGACCAGTAAGAGTAGCAATGCAACTTTTGAGATGGTTTATAGATCAGTTAAGAAAAGCTTTTGTTGAACTTGGGATAGTAAAAGAAACAGTACTTCACAAAATGTCTGTGAACTGTACCAATTATCTCCCTTCTGCTGGTACTGAAAAATTAAACCTAGGTTAAGTTCATCCTCAGCTCTTAAATACACTGTAATTACTCTAACTGCCTGTGTGTATATTTTATTTCAGTTTTTCAATGACAAACCAGGGTCATAATACAGATAAAATCAGATTATTTCTTCTATTGGCTGGATGAAGATCTACATGATGGTGTGCAGTTTGTCTTCTGGTTTGTCTTCTTGCTCTACTACCATCCATAAATCCTAGCTACTTTTGCAGAAGGCAGTGTTGAATGACCCTGCCCCTGTAGTCACTTTGTATGAATATGTGGGTAGGTGGGTGTTTTGGAGCGTGACACGGCATGGCCTTCCCATCCACAATTGTTTGGGTCTTTGAGTTAAGCAGCAGAGGCAGCTAAGATTTGAGTTCTAGAGTTCTAGACTTCCCTCAGTTTTTCCATGCTGCTGTGTCCACTCAATGTAGACACCAGCACTGGCTCCTTCTGCCTCCTAAAATTCAGTGTAGACATAGCCTCAAAGTCAAGATTAGAAACAGCAGGTTTCCAACTTCTGATTAAGTACGTAGAACTGTGCCTGTCTAAAAAAAGTACATTTATTGTTCCAAAACTAAGCTTAGTGTGGAAAAGTTTCACTATCTTGCCATTGAAGTCAGTGAGAAAAATTAAACATTTTTTTTCCACCACATGATCAGGCTTAAAGAGGATCATTGGTGCTGTAGCACCTTGACGTCAAAGAAATGAACCATAATCTTAATTTGTACTTAACACATACACTGAAGGAAAACAGATTATTTTTTTAAAAATCCTTTATCTCAGAAACTTGGCATTTTTTTCTTTGTACGATCAATTTTCTGAATGAAATTATATGGCCTTTGTGTTCTACCACCTCAACTTTTCAAGGTATTTTGTTCATGTTTTAGATCCACTATCTTGTAATTATCCATAATACATCTTTTAAAAATGGAGAAATGCCATAAGGATGTTGAAGAACCCAAGAGTATTGGTAGCCTTTCTTCAACCGTTGTGTCTCTGTCCTTTCTTTTGGGAGGAAGAGTCCGTTCACTCTCAGTGTTCCCTAGACTATCATTAATGATCTTCCATGGAAAAATTGCAATTTCTGGCTCCCTCTGATGGTCCAATTTGGAATGATATATACTCATCACTACCCATTCAGATACAATATGCCATTTAGAATTTTTTCATAAGTCATTCTTGGATATATATATCATGGCCCTGTTCCTTTACTTCCCTTCTCTTTTTTGAGAGTGTTTCTGAAACACTTTTTAACTTTGGTATATGACTCTCCAGCCAGCCACTAGCAGATCTCTAATACTTTATGTTCTTAAAATTGCAAATTAGCATTGTAGGGCTTTCTCTTTCCAGGTTTCCATAGCAACTCTTGTACAGCTTATTCATTAGAAAGAGTTCTGTTTAATTGATCTCCTAATGTATTGCTTAATAGTAACTGTTAAGCAGTCTTTTGTTTCCAGGTCATATTTAGGGTTCACATATTTGCATAAAAGCATTTCATTAGCTGAAACCAATCATTATTAGTAATTTTCTTTTTTTGGTTTAAAATAACTAAACCCTCATTGAGATTTTCTGAATAGCAAATATTTATATCTTGCTGAATGGGTTTTCTCTGTGAGCCTGGGTGCTTTGTTTCTACAAGCAGTAAGAAAATTACAGAGCTTCAAAATGTTAATCAGAGAAGACAAAGAGAAAGTGGCTTTTTTTCCAATTGAAATGTAAATGCACAGAGACTATAACTATAGGCCACATGCAATATTTGATGACAAAGTTGTAATGGATAAATATCCTTTAAAAATCACAGTAATGCACTGCTCAAGTTGAATACATTGGGATTTTTTCTATTATGCATAATAATGTTTTTCTGACATCTTAGGCTATGGAAGTTTAAGACCTCAAAGAAATAATTTTTTACAGTGTGGTGCTGTCTAAAACTCTTCCCACTTAAGTTATTCAGCTTTGATAAATATTTTTATAGTAAAATATATTCATTCATCTGGTTGTGCATGAGTTGCAAGCTGGTTTTCAGCTTACTGGGGTACATGAATGTCAAACAATTTACCCAGAGATACATGATGAAGTTTATTCCTGACAATAGAAAAATTGTCATCAATTCACCAAGAACCACCATTTAAATTCCTTCTAGATAGTAACTGCTATGGAAACCAAACTATATAATTTCAAGCAACTCCTCCTTAAACACCTCAAAAAAGGCTAACCCGTCAAATTTTCTCAAGCCTGAATGGAGAGTATAGAACTCACTACATATGGCTGGATTCATGTTATATGTACTATGAATCCGGTTCACAAATTTGTGTTAATTGCTTACAAATCTGGATATTCTAAAATAATGTTTTTATTTTAATCATGTTTCTGGTCTTTTTCCCCCGTGCTTGGAGTTGATCGTTTTCAACATTTGGTCACAAATGTGAGAGCTTTAAGTCTGATTCTCTGACTTTTTGTTTTAAAATGAGACCTGGTATTTTCAAGCACAGAACTTCAGGAAAGACCTGTGAAAATAGAAAATATGGAATGATTTCTAATGAATTCCCAAGACTTAGCAGGAATTACATTTTTCTAAAAACAATTAATTCCCTTCAGAACTCAAACATTCACAAGCAGTTGTTACTCTGAGTAGTCCAATGCAATATGCATAGCTTCAACAAAAACCACAATGTTGGGAAAAGAATTGCGAGAGTCTATAGTGAAAAAGAAAGGAAAGATATTGTGTTTGACCTTTTATTGCCTAATATAATATTGGTAAAAATTGCTATTGTTATTTTTAATGTTTAGAAATTATGGTGAAGGTATCCAGAAAGAGAAATAGATGCCATCAATATTTCTGATAAATAATAGCTTAACTTAGTTCACCAACTCATAATCTCTGGTTGTTCTCTATACTGAAAGAATACATATGAGTACTTCTTCCTCACTGATAATTTTAAAACAGGTAAGAAGAATCTCTAACAGAAAAGTTAATTGATACAAGCTTTTCATGAGTTCCAGATATCTGTTTTCCATTAATTTTCTGCCTTTTTGTAAAATGTCAATATGGAGAAAAGCTGTGCCAAAAATCTTTCTGAGAAGCTCATCAGTACAGTCATAAGGCAGAGTAAGTAAAAACTGAGGCCGTTTTGTGTGTATATACAAATAACTTCAGTAAATAGTGTTATAGTTTCACATGGTATGTTTGCATGTATAGGAGGTAAATTTGCATTGATAAAAGAGGTAAATTTGCATTGATAAAAAACATTTATTTACTGATTTGCATATGCACTGGCATGGCTGCTGAAGACTGAGGATCACTTCACTTTAAAGTCTTCAGTGGCATCCAGGACTTATGCTACAGGCTCAAGTTTCCAAGACTGCTGTAAAAAAGAAAGATAATTTGCAACATTTTGAATTAAAAGGTTTAGATGCAGGAAAATTAAAGATTATTATTTTTCTGCTAATCGTGATATCACTTTAAAAACCTTTTCTTACAGGCACAGTATCAATGATGACAGTCTCACCAAAAAAAGGATTCTTCATTTATATTTTGAACAAGTTTCCTTCTCTACCTTTGGTATTTTTTCCTTGCTCTTTGAAAGACTTTGAGTGTAGTCACAAAGTAATAACTTTATAATCTTCAGTAATGCCCACTTGTTCTTAGTTTTAGAAACCTGCCTTGTGAAACTAGCTTTTGCAGTAATATACCTGCTACTAGAGGACAATCACACATAGTGAACAAAACCAGTAGTTTAGAGGCAGTTATACTTGCTTAATCATGTTGTTTTCCCCTACAAAGAGGGAGAGACATAAGAAAGAAATGAATCACAAAGGAACCAAAGATGCAGGCTCTCTTAATGCCTTTTTCCAAATAGCACTCTTGAACTACTGATGCGTGTGTGCTCTAAGAAGCCTCAGTAATTTCAAGACTTGGTAACTATCTGCTGGTTACAGCAAGAAGGAAATAATCTATGGTTTCAGGTACTATTCTTTTCTAGCAATTTATTTGCTTTGTGAAATTCAGCAAACTACTTCCCTTTTGATGTTGAAACAAAGACTGTGTGAGAGAGTACACATTTATAGCATGCATATACTTGGCCATGTCTACTTGTGTGAGTACAGAGATTATTTGTGTAGGACTTTCTTGTACTCTTGTGTGAGTATACATTGACTATTTTGTGTAGGATTGCTCTTCCTATACAAGTGTCAGCAGCAGAAAACCATGAAAGCTATTACAAAGATCCAACTTGGTCACCTTTAAAAAAACCTTAATTTTGGAGGCGATGTAGCTGGCACTGTGGTAAAGCTAATGTGTCCTGCTGATTGATAAGGCTGAATAGCTTGAGCACAGTGCAGCACAGTGCACCACAATGTCTCTCAGACTGAAGGTTATGTGTGTCTGGCCCGTTTATTTCTCCCTGAACTATATTCCTATATATTAGACTCCACAGTTTGCATGAGCCCATCTCAGGTATAGCATAATTATCTTACATTCTCACTTTTTCGGAAAAAAATGTGACCAACTGAACTCCATTGACTGTACTTCCCTGACTATAACAGGAGATTAGGCAACTGGTTCACATGTGATCTTATATGTAAGGACAACTAAATGCAGATGAGAGATAAGTTCCATGGACTACGAATCTTTATAACAAAAGTTTCAAACAGAATAAAAAAACCTTATCTGTAACCAGTAGTTGTTCAATACTTTCAGTGAAGCTACGTAGAACTTGATTTTCAGGTACAGAATCTCCAATACATCATCTTTTATGATGTGAAGGCTCAGGGTTGTGCCACCATCTTGGGCACTAGTTTTGACAGCAGTATTTGTCTTTTCCCTTCTTCATTCAACAGGTGAAAGATTATTCTTTCTTCATGAAAAGGACAGAAAAACACACCTCAGATTTTATTAGGAGCTCAATACTAATTTCTAAGCATTCACAGGGTGAAATTACCATGTATGTATTCTGGAAAATATTGACTCTGTTTCAGCAGCTTTGATATCCTACAGTAGAGTGATTGGTGCACCTTCATTGAGACGCTTCAAAATAGATTCATTTGGTGGAAGAACATGATAGAGATTTTAATTGCATGCCTAAAACTAGAGAATATCTGGCACCATGTGTCAAATAAAATTTGCTCTAAATTTGGCCTTACAACAGTTTGAATATTTTTTCTACTGTCTTCTTTCTAGCACAAAAAACCCATGAAAGAACATCAAGGAAGCTGCTGCTTTTTAAAATGTTGCTGTGCTATAAAAAAGGTAAAATTTATCAGCTGTGGTTATTTTCCAGGATGTCTTTCTAATGATTACCTTAATTGCATTGCTGGCAGAGTATGCAGTTTTTATTAATCAATAAGACAATGATCCTTATAATGAGATTATACAAGTAGCAACTAATCATTATCTCATCATCAATCTCTAAATCTGTTTCCCATTATTAAAATCCACAATACTCTGTAGGTTACTCAACAGCAATATTTTACCCTACAGTTGGAGTATGTGAGGGCTAAAGCTGGAGTGAGGAAGCCCTGTAGCCTGCATGCTACCAGCTGGGGCTGCTATGTTGGCCCTCAACCTTCTTTTATTGGCTGTGCAATGTCTCCCATGGAGCAGGAAGGTTCTGTCGCTCATTAATGTCAAATGTACTTGTGACTTAGAGTGCTTTGGTATCTGAGTCCATTTAGTCATGCACCATCATTTTCGTCTCAAACTGTGACAGCCTCCCAGCTGAAGTGTGCTGAGAAGATGATCTTCTTTACAAAGACAAAAGAGATTGAATGTAGTAGATACTTATCTAAGGGCAATACTCATTAAGGGCAACTCTTTTTGTTTTACCTCCACTCTTCCTGTACCTTAGTAGACTAACTTAACATCCCAGAAAAAAAATGTTTCTGACATTCCTGTAAAGGTAATCAAAGGGAGAAGGACCCTCTTGGGCAGAAAGGTGTCTTCCTGCCTGAGGTGAGCACCTGTTTGAGAAGGTGACAGTGTTGGCCACATTCTAGGTTGAGTCATAGGAAAAGTAAACCACTGGAATGTAAGTAAGTGCATTGCTGTTTACACTGGGAATTTCTCACACTCCTACACTTTTCATTATATTTTGCCATGAAATTCGTTTCTTGGAAGCCAAAGCTTAAAGTTAGCAGATAGAAGGTTTAAACGGGTATGGCTCTAAACCATTAATGCTTTAAGTGATGGCATTCAGATGGGCATTCAAAATGTAAACAATGATGTAAATGAGCTTACTAGCACTGATATTTCTAAGCAATAAAATTAATTACATCAATAAAGGGCAAGCAAACACTATGGGTTACACTGTATTAAATTATTTTAAGTAACATTCTTTTCTACTTTTTTTTTATCGCTTCTTAAAATAAGAAAAAAAAAACAGACAAAGAATTAAGTAACAACAATACCATTTGAAATTCTGTGATATACTATGATTGCAGCACTATTATCTAACTTAGATATAAGAGTGATGTTCCCAAACATTACAGAGAAAAAAAAAACACCTGCTGCAAGTCTTCAGATACATCCTGTTTTTCTTCTAGGCAAACCAATTCATATTAGAAATGAATCAATGTAACTAGGTCTCCTATCTTTCCTTAAATAGCATTACTGTCACATCTCAAAAGCCCAAATAAATTTAGAAAGAACAACTGACTGATCTGCTTTCAGGTTGTCATAGTTTTACCCCAGCTGGCAGCTGAGCACCACGCAGCGGCTCCCTCAGTCCCCCTCATCAGAAAGGGGGAGAGAATCAGAAGAGTGAAACTGAGAAAACCCGTGGGTTCAGATACAGACAGTTTAACAGGGAAAGCAAAAGCCACGCACACAAGCAAAGCAAAACCAGGAATTCATTCCCCACTGCCCATGGCAGGCAGGGGTTCAGCCATCCCCAGGACAGCAGGGCTCCGTCACGCCTAATGGTGACTTGGGAAGAAAAATCTCTCCAAAAGCTGCTGCTGACCCCACTCCCCTTCCTCTTCCCCAAGCCCCTTATAAACCGAGCATAACGCCATATGGTATGGAATGTCCCTTTGGTCAGTTGGGGTCAGCTGCCCTGTCTGTCCCCTCCCAACTCCCCGCACACCCCCAGCCATCCCGCCGGCGGGGTGGTGCGAGAAGCAGAAAAGGCCTTGGCTGTGTTCAAGCACCGCTCAGCAACAACAAAAACATCTCTTCTCTATCAACACTGTTTTCAGCACAAACCCAAAACACAGCCCCATACTGGCTACTATGAAGAAAATTAACTCTCTCTCAGCTGAAACCAGAACACAGGTTCTCAGGGGTTTCCATTCTTTGCTTGCAACTTCCAACTTATCAGCTTTAGTCATTTTTATAAAAACCTGAGATCAATTCTCACTTGATCCTCTGTCCTCTTGTCTTAGCCCAACAACAAAAAAGCATTTGGTTTTGTTTCCTCACACCTACAAACCCTGTTGAATAAAGCAAACTTCTTCACTTATAGTTATCAAGGATCAGAATTACAAAAGTCTTCTCTTACACCTTCCCAGGGGTTCAGTCTTCCATAACCTATTAACTGTTTCTTGGGTTTATCTATGCTAATCTTGGATCATTTGAGATCTTTTCCTGATTTATTGTTCATGGTCTGTACATTTCATTCAGGTAAATGACCAAAATAATCGTTGCCCCACTCAGTATAAAGAGAACCCAGTCTCTTCTACTCCGCTGTAATTAGTACTGACCTTGTGTCATGAGCCTGACCGCAAGTCCACTGCGCATTAACGAGTTAGTGCTACAGATAACAGTCACCATGAGCAGGCACAGGTCCAGCATGGACTTCAGACCGGCGCTGTGCTGCACAAATCCCTTGGCTGCAGGATAACCTCAGTCAGGTCATTGTACAGGAATATTGTGGGCAGCTTCCCCTCCATACCAGTAACTAGACAACCTGCATGGCCTTCCCTTTATGTAACAATGCATGAAGAAGTTCTCATGTGAACATCATTTTTATTTGACTGTAGACATGATAAATAGAGCTGTTTACCTGTAACAAAATCACATAAGAGCTTGAAAGACCAAAAGGGGGAATCTCTGCTATGGATGAGATCTACATGGTGTGCTGCAGGTGAGTGGGAGTCCTGTTTGATACTATGCTGCTCAAAACTCTCACCATTTAAAGAGATGTAAGATTATAGAATCATAGAATCATAGAATGGTTAGGGTTGGAAAGGACTACCAGGATCATCTAGTTCCACCCCCCCTGCCATGGGCAGGGACACCCGACATTAGACCAGATTGTCCAAAGGCCCATCCAGCCTGGCCTTGAACATTTCCAGGCATGGGGCATCCACAACTTCTCTAGGCAACCTGTGCCAGTGCCTAACCATCCTCACAGGGAAGAATTTCTTCCTAACATGTAATCAAAATCCCCTCTCTTTTAGTTTATACCCATTACTCCTTGACCTGTCACTACACTCCTGATAAACAGTCCCTCTCCAGTTTTCCTGTAGGTCCCTGTCAGGTATTGGAAGTCCGCAATTAGGTCTCCCCAGAGCCTTCTCTTCTCTAGGCTGAACAAGCCCAACTCCCTCAGCCTGTCCTCTTAGAAGAGGTGCTCCAGCCCTCTATTTAACTTTGTGCCCTCCTCTGGACTTGCTGCAGCAGCTCCACATCTTTCCTGTACTGAGGATTCCAGAGCTGAACGCAGTGCTGCAGGCGGGGTCTCTGTTACTCTCTTCTCACAGTGTTAGCTCTAGCAAACAACATTTTAATTGTCACTTTACAGACTCGTAGATACCTTTCTTACTGGGATCATAATGCAACAGCATCTCCTGGTGCAAAACACCGTTCACATATAGTAAAGAAATGACAAAGACAATAATTCTAATTGGCTTGGGGGGAAAAAAAGTGTCAGAAAAGACTTGAATCCTTGGAGTTCAGAAAAGTTTACCTGTCTGTTCATCAGAGAGAAAACCTGTCCCTTCAGTTTTATTGAGATACCACAAGGAATAAATGACCTTGGATAAATAACTGAATTACCGAAATACTGGCAGAAAAAAATAAAAAATAGCACCTCTAGAAATAGACCATTTTAAATGACAAACCCTCATATTTCATCATTTCTCATAGCTAAGATCTACTATTCAGGCCAGGTGGAATACTGGTGTGGTCAGGTTTGGTGACTAAATGAAAAATCTTTGTCTCTGCAAAGTTAGAAAAGATCCACACATTGGTTTTCATGAATTGACAACCAATGACAAACCAATGGCAGAAATCAGTCCCTGCAAATATACAGTGGTAACATAAGTCATAGAGGTCACTGGATCAGCTTAAAAAAAAGAAGAGGTTAAAAAATCACACCCAGAATAAAACCAGAAGAAAACATGGAAATGCACCTCCTTACACCAAAAGAATATGCTGGTGGCAATTTTGGTTGATTTAAAATAAAGCTGTAGCTGCAATAACTGGTATCTTACAAGCAGGGAGAGGTATTTGATTTCTGTCATTGCTGTTTGGAATATGACTCCTCTAAACACATACTTCTTGAATTAAAAGTGTCAAACCATTAGAAAGCTAATGGACAGACACTATTCATCCTAGGGAAAGAAAAATAAGAAGTGGCATTAAAATAAGCATATGTTTTTGCAAGTGCAAATGGGCTTGGAACTAGAAGATAGCTATTCACTGTGTAAATAGTGCCAAAAGTCTCCATTAATGGACAGGTACTATAACATCTTTGAAAGAGATTTCTACTTTGATAATTTGTTTCCACTATGAATAATTTAACTGAATTTTCTGAGATTGGACCCTTTTCTGCTCCAGGTGAGAGCATTTCCAGGTGAAAGCATTTCCTTTTATTTAGTGATGAATTTCTGGCCAGCGAGGTCATGTCATCAGCTTAACTCGACAAAGTCCATGTACTGGGCACCTAAAGAAAGATGAGGGTCCTGTCAGGAAAACATAAACAAAACGTGAAGATATTTCAAAGCCAGGGGAAGTCTGATATGGTACTGAGGAAAGACAGAGGAATTGGTATAATAATTTAGGATTAGGTAGGATGAGAACTTTCTTTCCTATGAAAACTAACAATCTTTCAAATGTGATTAGAATGAATTCTTTTATTTCAAACTTCATCCTATAGACACTGTATTTGCCTCCAGGATATGTTTGATTTGACCATAGGAGCACAGATTGATGATGGCAAGCCATGCATACAATTTTATGTAAATAAATATTCACAGTATAACTACTAAGTGTTTACAGATTGCCAAATGTATCCTGGAAGATGTTGCTCACATGAACTGTTCTCTCTCTCTCTTTTTTTAAAGGTTATATCAAGTTTACTTCACATTTTTTCTCAAATTCATGGACTTGTTTTATGTTGGTCTAATAAAATTATTTCCTCCTTAATAAAACTAATAAAAAAGAGACAATGTGTTCAATAAATTGTTTGTCTAAAAATAGGATAAAAATATTACAAAATTAATAAATAGCAAAAAACAAAAGTAGAAAGTACAATAAGATTACAGTTGATAACATCCTGCTTTGATTATTTACATAAATTGGTTATATGTTTTATCTGGTACAAATGCTGACTAGATTTTAATAATCTGTGTTTATAATACATATTTGGAATGAACAATACAGTTGTGTCAACTACATTTGTGAAAAAAGTTCTGTAAAGATATTAGACAACTCTTGAAGCAAAAAGAAAGGTCTTGAAAAATCCCGTGAATTGCTTGCTCAGATTATCTGTTATAAATACACTTCCTGGTGTGGTTTTTTGAAATTTAAGCAACATCTTCTAATTATTTTATATTCTTAACACAGAAGCACTTAGTAGTTGAATATGTTGAGATGCATGCCTTGGGCTCATCCCATGAATGGACATATTTGGGGCGGAGAGGTACTCAATACAAAAATACAAGTGACATTACATAAAGTTTAAAAAAGTACCAAAATAATTCACAGTGTAGAGCTATTTACATTCACAGCTGTAGACTGACCTTCCAAAGAATATTTTTGTTGTCAAGGATCACATCACACACATCTTAAAAAAATTTAGAAAATGGCATTTTTAAATTCATAGGACTTTCAGAGATGCATTCAAATGACATGAGATTTAATTTGCAATACTATTCCTATGTGAATACAGAGCAAGTCTTTAATGAATGTATATCATTATGACTTAGGGTAGATTTTAGCACTTGACCATGCTCTTTCACACACAATTTCCTTAAAAAAGAAGAAAAGAATGTAATTCCTTTCAACCTGCAGTGTATTCTGATGACAACTTATATGGAAAAATGTATTCTCATCAGCCATCCGTCTTCCTACACTGTTAGGTTAAAACATTTTAATGTTAACACTGATATCTACATAATGATGAAATAGGTACAGTGAAAAGTTTTAACCTCCTTCTCTGCCCCTTCATAATTTATGCTATTGTTCCAAAAAATCCATATATTTTTCATGGAGTAATGCATTTAAGAAATACATTGTTTGTGTAGAAAGTGCTCAAGAGTGATATGACCTGATAAAAAGGCTTAAAAATGTCTAGTCCTGTAGCAATTTATTCACATTACTCCATAAGGCAGACTGAGAGAAGAAAAGAATAGTATAAAAGTGGGCAAGAATTATGTGACAGATAGGATGACTGTGTCATTAAATACTAAAATGTTAATAGGAACAGCAATCAAGAGAGTGCAAATTCCTATACCACAGGCTGAATTCAGCCTTCATCCAAAAACATATCTGAAGTAATTCAGAGATTTGGCAGGAGAAAATTCACATTGTTATTTTTCATTTAAAAAAATAATGATTTGGACCAGAGCTGAGGGTACATCACACAGCAATATACGGGAACAAGCAGACACACCTTAAGAACAGCCTCCCTGAGTCCACCACAGGTCATGATCAGCAGAGAATATGAAGAAACAAAAATAAGAACAGGGCAAGGAAAGAACAAAAGATTTCTTGCTATGAAAAAGTGAAATTCATTACTATCCCTCCTTCTTCTAACACAGGTTAAACTTTTGTTACCACATTAACTTTTTATTGACCATTCTTCCATTACTTTGTCTAACTACTTTTTAAGACCACTTATAAACATGCAATGCAACTTACATGAATATTTTCTGTGATACAATATTTGAGTTTATGAAAAAGTCTCTTTTTGTTTGTTCTAAACCTGTTTACCTGGCAATTTCATTAGGTGTCTCTGTTTTCCTGTTGTGGAAAATAGAAGTTAATTATTCCCTATCCACCTTCCTTGAGAATCTCTCTCCTGTTGTGTCTCAGTCCTATGTTTTCCCAGTTTGAAGAGCTTTATGTTTAACCTTTCCAAATCTAGAAGCTGCCACACACCCCTGATGATCTAGCCATCCTTCTTTGGAACATTTTCTAGGCTTATCATATTATTTTGAGATTGTGAGACAAGTACTACATGAAATTGTCAATCCAGCGAGCAAATTGATTACATTTGTTTCACTTTATAAGCAGACTTCAGAGAAGTCCAGTAGGTTCGTAAAACATTTTTTTCCCCACAAAAGCTTTTTTACCCTTTGCTGTTACAGTCATTATAGAATCCCAATTTGCCAGTACAGTATTTCTCTATGCATATGCTAACCTTATTTTTACGCTATTCTTGCAAATGCAACCTGTCTAAAATCCAGAATTTCTAGTCTGTGAAACTTAAACCCTGCCTTAAGTCTTTCTTGAAAATGTGTACCATCGTGGATATCTATCTTTTTGACCTTAGGCATTTTTGGTAAATAGTTTGTTCTCCGTAGTCGGTATTTTCTGAAACTCATAGTTGAGTATTTGTCATTACTCATTCCATAACTTTGTTCTCATGCTGACATTTCAACTTCTGACACCTAGATTCATTAGACTCCTTAAGAAGGAACATCCTTAAACTACTAGTGAATACATTTAGATTCTTTTGAAATATGTTTTTCTGAATGCACATCACCCACATACTCATCATCCTTTTGGGCTATGTGCCCCATACAAGACACAAAACAGAATCCTTTTGGAATCTGTTATAAATAACCTCATGTTGAGATGACATAATTAATAGGAGTCCTGTGACAGGAAGGCAAAAAATTCAGGTTCACAGAAGAATTTTGTAATAGTGAGAAAGGAGAAGGGGCAGGAAGTTAGTTACAAAAAAAGAAAGCAGATTTTTTTTTTCTTCCTATTCAGCAGCAAAATCTATACAGTGAACAAAGCTGGGAAAATTTTACTTTTCCACATTCTTGATATTAATGGAAATATTTGTTAGCAATGTTGAGAACAATTCAACACCATGTAAAAAAATTGCCCACTTAGGTCTGTCAAAGCTGATATCTATGAATATTATCTGATACCAGTGCTAAGAGTGAGAAAAAATGTTTCTAACCAGATAACACAGTAGAAAATAGAATAGAAAGAAGCAGCCTTGAATCATGTTTTAGAAAACAAATAACGTTATTACATTGGTTTCAGTACCCTGCAATATTTGACAGCTTCAGGTTAACTAAAAAAAAAATAATTGTCCAGTTGCGTGGGTTTTTTGTATCATTTCCATTTTAAATGGCCATGCTAGTGAATTATTTGGTCCAGTGGCACACACTATGTCAGCAGCAGAGCTGAGTGTAGAACCAGGATCTCACAATTTCCTAAATAAATAAAAAAGGCAGAAAGTGAATTTACAATAGGAAGATAAACATAACTAGCCTACAAATGATCATCTATATCAAGTTGGTAGAAAGGGAGACAGGCATTGACTGTGTGTACAGTCTAACTATGGGGTTTTTTTTGTGTTACTGATGCTGAATAGCACTGCATTCTACTGTGATTTCATTTGTCTGCTGCCACTGATGGGGAATGACACTGCTCAGTCTAAACAGGGCTATAATAATTTGGCCTTAGATATTAAATAAAGTACTCTATATATGAAGTAATAACCATCTGCGTTTATACACATATTCATTAAATATTCCATGTATAAGTCTAAATACAGAAAGTTTGTCTACCTACCTCTAACATACAGCTCACTGTATATATATTTATTAGATGAGAATGCATACTCTCTCAGTGATATATAAACATTTAAAAGCCCAGATGTTTAGCTTAAAGAGAGTAAGTTGCAACTACAGATGCTGGAAAAGATCTCCAATGGGATACTGTAATCTGTTGGGAAACTTGTCATAACCAAGTAGCAAGCTATTTCCTCTCAGTGTTTGGACCTTGGTTGACCTCGGCATCTGAAATGGTGCAAACAGCAATCTGTGATCTCAGCATTAGTCTTTACCAATCTACATGATAAAGGTAAGCCAATTGCTTTACAGTTTCTTTGAATAGTCATAAATTGTGACAGGAAAGAAACATTCTGCCTTTTTGTCTATCAGTGTACCATGGTTCTGTGATAAAGCATAGCAGTCACCCAGTCTCAGTAAAAATACTAAGATATACTAAAACACCGTCTGTGGACTTATTTCTATGTATTCTGAATAATATGTAAAGCTTAATATTATAAAGTTTATTCAAGCAAATGTGTTCTTTTTACAATAGTGTGATTCCCACCACCACCACCACCACCTCACGTTCTTTTACATGACACTCACAGTCAAAGACCTTTATAATCTTAAACACATTACATTTGCAATTTGCCTATTTTTGCCTAAAACATTTTGGAAGGATGGTCTCAATGTGGCTCACAGTATTCTGTGTAAGGATTTGTGGCATGGCATTTTCTGGGCATGATCCTTAGAGTATAAGAGACAAATTCTCTCCAATTTCAGCAGCACCGTTTTACCCCATTGCACTGTAGCACTCTGAGATAAAAGTGGCAGTTCAGGCCCTGGTCTAATTTTTGCCTTTATTTTACTGAGCCTAGATGGTAACCATCCAGCAAGAGACCTCTGCTTTTGCATAAAAGACAAGTTTTTATGTGCTATATTTGGATGGATCTTTGATCCTAGCGTAACAGTAAATACTATTAATAAAGACACCATGGGCCACATACACATGGGTAAATCAAGTGTATATTCCTAGAGACTATGGTACTAGAGTTACAGACGCATCACTGTCAAAGTATTATGCTATGCATACAATTAATTTCCATGTCCACAGCTTAGTTACCTGGCAAGCCAAAGCCTGCTGCTTTTGCATAAATGTTTTTACATTGGTGAGGCCTATTCTGTTGTGTTCTTGCTTTTACGCATTTTCTTCTGTCCTTTTCAGTGTGCAGCAGCCAGCTAGTTTCCTCCTCCCAACAGCACCATCGGATATAACTTTCCTTGCAAAAGGTCTAAAGTAAGTGATAACTCTGAAATCACTGCGTAAGACACAGCAACATACTGACAGGAGTCAATGGATTCTTTGTCAGGTAAATGTCTTGAACTTCTGCTTCTACTCTACATCTCTTACCCTGATTCTTTTAGTTTCACATGAAGCAGCTGGTACCTTCCATTCTACAGTCAAATTAGCAACTATTTAATGATTTTGCAGTTTATCAATTGTGGAGTAATTCCTTCTGCCTGCTGATATTATTTAATATTCCAGACCTCTCTAGGCCACCCTGTGACCATGAGGCCATAAGAAAACTATCTGACAACAGGTATAAAACTAACACATATGTGTATTTTAAAAACCTATACATGTAATGATTTAAGGGTCAGATTAAATTCCAGTATAGAAGAGCATATCAACCACCAGCTGCACTGGGATCTTCATCTGTTAATGAGAGGGCTGGGTAATACTGCATGTTTTTTACAGATGTGTTTGAAAACAGAGAATGATATTCAGTCTTGCTTCAGGTTGCTTATCTGTGCAACCTCATTGAAATTATATGTATCTAAGGAGCCTAACTTAGGAGCAAATTTAGCCATGGTTTAATTATCATCTCTGATATTTCTGAACCCTTCTTTCACATGAGAATATGGTCACATGCAATATTCGTTCATCACCTTTAGACCAGGTTATGTAGGGATTTGTATTTTGAGTAGCAGTATGCATTCATTCATAGGTGAGAGGTGACACCTCAGTTTCAGCATTTAATGATCCTTTCTGGTTCTGTCAGTCTTAAGCTACTGTGGTCATATCTAGGATGAAAGACTCAGTCTTATCAGATTGCATTAGCCATCCCAGGCCGATGATTACAACTCCACTTCCAGCAGAAAATGTAGTTCATTGAGGTCAGAACTGCATGGGAACCAAAAGTAAAGTAGCCTTCATTTAAAGAGGGTGGCTATGAAACTGGCAGTAGAAAACCGTGAACTCAGGTTCAGCTTAATTTTTCCTCCAAGTTGAAAAGTTAATGTTTCTCTAACACTTCACACATGATCGCACCATAACAAGCCATCTAGCCATTACAACAAATGTGAAGGTCTCTTAAACAAATAATTAAGTCAGGACTGAAAATCTCTCTCACCTATTTTTATGGTAGCTTTCTGATTTATTTACTAAAAACCACACAACTCTGTTCATCTACATTGTTATTCTCCTAAAGATTATATTTATTAATTTATCTATCTAGTTAGTTAGTTAGTTTAAAATGCATTTATATTTTTAGGGAAATTATAGTTACTTAAAATATAAATTACTGAGAAATAAGAGAAGGAAATAAGAATTTCAATTGCCACTGTTTAAAGTTGACTCAATATTTTTTCAAAAATCTCCTTTCTTCCTCTTTCTTTTATTTTTCAGAGCTTTTAATTTACCAATGGGAAGGTGATTGATGGCAAGTTTGTGCAGAAATCCCGTAGTATAAAAACACATGGCCTAACAAACTTCCGATTTAGGGAGATGATATCTTTTTTGGAACTTCTACTTACATGCACTTTTAAGTACGTTCAGAGACCACTATAAGTCTTCACACACTAAGTCTGTGTGTATCTGACTGAATGTACATACATAAATATCCAAACAACTGAAAAAACATGGTTGTATGTTTGTCTCTGTGAACATACAAGCATGTGCACACACCCCTCTATCTATCTGTCTCTCTACATATTTGCTACTCATTCTAGCAGGTTGAAATGACTAGTCACGGTGTGTGACTATTCTAATAAAATAGTGGCTTGCTGAAATGCAGTGTAAAGTTAGAAACCATGCTACAGCCTAGGAAAAAGTAGCAGAAGCAGAGTATCCGTATCAGCTTCTCTCAGATCTTGGCTTCAATTTCTTCTGTTTTGTTTTGCTACAATACTTAATATCAGACCCTCAGGAAACAACAATTCTGCTTAACACAGTCCTTATTCTGAGAAATTCAATCTCTGCATTAGCTGTGGACTCTATAACAGGAACACTGGGATGAACTGTGGTCTTCTGTTCACCTTCTTTCAGTACCTCAGCATTTTAACCTTTCCTTTTCCAAGGTAATTTTCTCAAATGTATGAGATGATTAATGAGAGCAGCTTTTTTCTGCATTCAACAGTCACGTGTCCTTCTTGCCCATCTGTCCTTGCATAATTATGGTTATGTTTTTCATGCCAGTATTTAGGGCTGTGTCAGCACTTCCATTACAAACCCCTGTTTTCAGGAGTTTGTAATAAGACTGGTGCACTTGGCATTTGGCCGAAACTGGAGGGGGCTGGAAATCACACTAGTCAGGGCACTGAATCCAGAACATGAGCTGTGATTTGTTTTGGGCCAGTCTCCATATTTGGCAAGAAAGAGTGGCTGACAGCAAGCTCAAGTGAAGTAAAAGAGATCGAAGTGTCTGATAGTACAGCTGAGTTTTACATAATGTCAGAGAACAGCGCAAGAGCAGGTCCAGCTAAGTAAGAAAGTCTTTCATATGGCAGCCAAATAATGTTCCTTTCTTGGAAGGAAGCCAGTGTGTAGAAAAAAAAGGAAGGACCAACAGCAGGGCTGGGTTTGTAGCTCTCTCAATGCCAACTCATTTATTCATGAAGAGCAATGAATACCTATGTACAGCTCTGCAAAGGAGGACAAATTAGTAGGGTATTTAAAGAAAAATGAGTCCATTTTCAAAAGTGGCTGGTGATTCTGGGGGCAGACTTTTATAGGGCAGATTCAGCTCGACTTCTTTTTTTTGCTGTGTGCTGAGTACTTTCTAAGATCCTTCCTACAGCTAGAATTTGTCACTTGTACAGCACTTTGACTCTTTAATAACTGGAATCTGAATAGCCATAAGACACAAAGACTATTCCTTGATTATGCAGAATTACAAAGAGTGGGGTAACTCAATAAAGAAAAGATGCAGATAATGCAAAACTTATGCAAATTATGTTGTAAAAACATAATGTATTTAGTATTTTTTACCTTCAGATAAGGAAATTATGACATAGAGGTAGAGACAAGGCAGCGAGAAAGGTAAAAAGGTGGGATCATTATTTAAGTAGAATTATCTACAAGCTGAATAAACACCTCCTGGATAAGAAAGAGGTAACTTTATGGTAAGCACAAATAAAAGAATTTCTAATTCAAAGTGTTTACTGAAATATTTGTAAGTTTTTTCATATATATGATCACAGGTTTGGCTTTGCTCTGGGTAATTAATGTGCAGTTTTTGACTTCTTGACGATGTTGAGAACTGGTTACGAATTTGTATCTTGTGAGAGCAAACAACACCACAAGTCAAAGATAGCACTGGTTTCTTGCTGGGACACCACTATTCCTTTTCTTTCCTCCTCCCCCCCTTTTTTTTTTTTTCCCCGTAGCTGTGACATTGTTAGGAAACCTGAGAGAGAAATACAGTTTCAAACACATGCAGAACACATGAACATGGTAGCACTGAACAAAATATGGCCTGAAGTTACCATGTTTCAGTTGTTGCAGTGGTAATTACTTATGTTTGTTATTCATATCCTCATTTCTAACTTATCTACTTGCCTGACACTTACTGAATCTACAAGCAAACAAACAAGCAGTTACTGTGATCAACTGTACCACGTGTTTGCTCGTATCTGTGCCTCCATGAGTCTACACCGTCATTCATTCTCAGGTAGCTTAGAGACCATATACCATGATATTCTTTTAGATTTGAGCAACTCAAGTTCAGTCTGTCTCCAATGAATGTTTACTTCTACCAAACAAAACAGTTTTCTTCTGTAATTTCAAACGTAAATTAGCTGATAGACTAGTTTTGTCCGTGTAGTAAAACCACTAAATGTAAACGTGTCAAAACAGATATTTTTTTTAAAATTCAGTGAGGTGATCAGTAAGTATTTTGAAGCTTCTCTCATAAAACCCCAAACTTGTTGTACAGTGAATCTGAGAGACCAGAGAGAGGTTGTGTAGGGAGAATGGGGAGGATGAGAAGGAAATCCTTTCCAGCTAGATAAATGTCTGGAGAAATACATGGACACATAGCTGTACCAGTCCTGAGTACACAGCAGCATTCCTGCATTCTTACATTCTGCAGTAAGCTTGGAGCAGCAGCTCATAGATCAGCCTTCACAAATAAGTTTAAATAACATGTAACTTTGAATAACAACGGATTGATTCTTTGAACAGGGCTTAAGACACAGGAAAGTAGAAGTAGTTTAGGTCTGAGAATGTTGGATTCAGCTTTTCTAGGTTAAGTAACCTACAGTTGCAATCCTATAGCACCCCTTGTTGCTCTTAAGGGAGTCTCATTACCCGCCAGAATTGTATGTCCTCTAGTTTGCCTGGAATCCTGCTGCTGTTCCGCCCCTATTTCTAGGAGATCTCACATCTCTCTTAGCCTTCCATCCCCTTCAGTCTTACCACTGCCATAGAAGATACTTTTGCCATCTCAAAGTATTTCTGTGTATTTGCAGATTCAGAAAGGATTTGTGCAATTGGGAATCTGTGACAAAAAAGGATCACATGTTATTGTCACCTTTTGTCATGTCTTTACATAACTTATATCATAATCATTTTCAAAAGATTGCACTGTGCTTCTTATTCAAGTATTCCCTATTAATTACATATCGTTTTGCAAAATCTCATAGAAATATACGTGTCTGTGGAATGGTGTCCAATTGCTTTTGGATCAGAGGAGAAAACACCATCATGACATGAGAGCTGGACCTTTGATTTCTCCTGTCATAGACAGGTAATAGAAATTTTTTTGGTGAACACCTCATCTTTCCCTCTAGAGAATTTCAACTACAGTATTTGGCCTTGGAGGGGAGTCACAGTTTATACTCAGTCCCTTTCCTTGCTCTCCATTGAGGCTGGAAGTGGAAGAAGTAACGTTTTCAAAGGAGCTGTTCTGTGCAAAATCCATTGTAACTCTTCATTTTGTAAAGGGAGTGTGAGATGGGGGACAGGGAAAAAGGAAGCACTTCTAGCAATACAAGTTAAATTGAAATGAAGAGAATTTTTCAGCAATGGAAAAGAGAACTAGCTTTTTTCCCTTCCTAGATCTACATGGTATTGGAGACAAAAAAAGATTTTACTATAAATCAGGTGACTTTGTCATGTTGCTATATATTTTATTCCATTACTGTATAGTTGGTGCAGTCTAAAAGGTTCTTTATTAAACCACTGAATGGAACAAATAGAATTGAAAATGTCACTTTGCTATTCTAGTGTCCTACTGAATTACATCTATGCCAAAGAGTTGTGATTTATTTATTTTTACTTGGTTTTTTTTTCTCAGCTGTTTTACTTATATTTATTGGGTTAAAAAAAACAACAAAAACAAAACAACAAACCACATAGCCGGAACGAGACCTTGTGAAAAAAAATTTAAAAAATTAAAATTTCAGAACAGGCATTAACAACAGACTACAATGTATTACTGTTACATGTTGAAAATAAACTGCAAACCAAAATGCCACTTTACTAAAAGGAAAAAATCCAGGACTTTCCACAGTACCTTGCATCACGGTTGCTGTGACATTTTACTAGTCTTGGAAAATTCTTTGTGATAACATCATATCTAGGTAAACTGTTGTTATAGTAGCTGAAACAGTTATCTAGTGTGTGAATACACTAATAAAGCTGAACTCTATAATTTGGGATGGATCTCTGGATATGTCGTAACAGTATTTATCCTGTGGGAAACTAGGGACTGTGTGCATTGTCCTCTTCTTAGTTTGTAATTGATTTAGTTGGGGTTTTTTTTGAATTTTTTAACATTAGTGACTAGAATATGTTGTACGTAAGAAAAATATTATGCCTAAAAGTAGAAATCCTTTCCAACCGACACCTTTTTCTCTTTTTTTTTTTTCTCTCCTTTTTTGTCTTTAGGGACATCTTACATTGCTGGAGATGGTGTCCCATTATATGGATACCTAAGAGCATAGTTATAATTTGATGAGCATTGTTAAAATTTGATGAAGGAGAAGGTGTCTCACACGCACATTCTTTTGTTACAATACCTCATTGGATGTGTTCAATTGCACAGATTCTGAATTTAATGACCTTGCTTTCAGAGCACTGAGGCCAGAATAGTACCCTTAGTACAATCTCCAAACATGTTTTGCAAAATATTCAAATTGACAGAAATGCTGGTATCTCTCCAGAACTGCTTTGATTGAAGGTTAAAAATAGTCTTTAGTTTTGCTGCTGAACAGCTGAAATCCTATTACAAAAGCTGTTTTGCAATATGACAAAAGTAGAAAAACTTGCTACTTCTCTGTTCAGGTTCTTTAAAGCACGTTGTGCTGCCATGCACTTTTAAGTAACCTTGTGCTATAAGAAAATACAGAGGCTACCTGTGTAACTACTGCCTAGTGTCCACTACTGAACTGTGTGAGGCATGATAGAGTAAATTGAACAAACTGGAGAAAACCGAACAATTGATATAATACTTAGAGAAGCATTGTGAACCACTATTTTCACTACTTTGGTTTTCAATGGAAGAGTCTTTGTACCGAAGTTTTACTCTATTCACCTGGAGTACTGAGAGGTGTTTTAAAGTATTTTTTTTTAAAAAGAGAAAGTTTTGAGTAAGAGGCAACGTTGGTTTATGCTAGAAATACGTAAAGAGCCTTACTTGACAAAAATATCAATCGTGTTTTGTTATGTGAGGCCCTCCCTCCAAGAACAGAAATCATGGTGATACTCAGTAATAGGTAATTGTTTTATTTGTAATTTCTTTTCCTGTGAGACTGGTTATACTGCACATTCTTTGGTTATTTGATGCTATTGCTTATACTGATGACAAAGTGTAACTGAATACACTTTGGGCCAAGAGAGTGGTATTCTTTCATGTCCAGCAGCATAGCATCAGGCCATGGTCACTGGTTGGTTTCTCAATCGGTCAGAAAACCTGAGCCTTTGTACGAGAAGTTATTAAAGCTTCTGGTAGTCTTGTTCTGAAAAATTCAATTTTCATAGCTACAGGATACCACCCTCAATCAGTAGTTTGCCTTCAGGGACTCGTGTTGGATAGGATCTCTGATGCCAAAGAGGGCTTCGGCTTGACAGCAAGAATATAGCTGGTCAAAAATAAATGATCGCTATAGACCATTAGTGAAAATAACCTATTTTATTTTACTAGCTGCTGTAAATATTTACTTTGACAACCCGCTTTATTGAACTATGAGGATACAGTTTTGTGTATGATAAGCCTGAAGGTCAATGCTTGTTTAATAAACTCTAAATAAAGAATTATGTGATACATTGTACACATTTCACATCCAGTGATGTATTAATGCATTGTTGCACTCAGCAGCAACAGTTGTATAATCAGTTCAAATGACTTCCTTTAAGGAGACAGAGATTGTTTCACTTACATTGGTTTGGGGTTTTCATTTTTTTTTGTTTGTGTTTTTTTTTTTTTTAACAATTTAAATGCACTATTGGTCAAATGCCAGCAATCCAGCTAACATTTAAGGTGAATATTGTATTAGATCTATTGAATTTTGTAATTTTCAATGCCCTAAGGATAAATGAGAGATAAACAAGCCCAGCCTATATTGCAACATAGTTTTAGAATAATTACCTGTTGATACTACAGTCAAATCCAATGCCAGAATAGTCAAAGACTCGTGCTTGGAGTGCTGATACAGCTTCAGTGTTTTTCCAAGCATAAGTTTCACTATGGCTGCTTTGTTGTATTTTTCTTCTTGGTTATTTATTTGGCTGAATATCATTGAGTGTGAATCATGTTACTGCAGGGTGCAAAACACAGAAATATATAGACATAAATAAATACGTAAAATCCACTGAACAGAAAAACTTTGAATGCTCTAAGTTGGATAAAAAATAGGGCCTCTGATATGCATGGCTAGCTATAGACATGAATATAGGGCTAGATAAATTTCCTTCAATGCTGAATTGTGCTGTCTGTTTCCTTAATGTTATTAGAATTTCAGCTACTGTAAAAGCAGATGTGAAGATATTAAAATGGCCACTGTGGCAGTCTGCTCTGGGATATTAACTGACTAAGTCCTTGTATGTGGATCACTCTATGTACAGCTCCCAAAAACCATTTTAACTTTTAAATTTTTAAAATCTTGCTAGAACTATTTTATTCCTGACTGTTCCCAGATCCCTGAGTATCCCTGCATTTGCAAATCTTGCTTTGAGAAACTATGTTCATTTTTCTTAACGCTTCTTAAAATCTTTCCTTTTCCTATTTATTTTTTTAATGAAGAATTGTTTCAAATTAGTGATCATAAATGATCATAAATCATATTAATCATTGATCATCAAGATTGTGATGAGTCAGCAGAGGTAAAAGATTGTCCTTTCTTTACTGTGAATACATAGGACAAATGAATGCTGACAGTATGGTGTTCACAGGCTGGGAAAAGTAAACTTTTTTTCTTTGAATACATTTTTTTTTTATTTCAATAAGGTGAAACCTGTGCTTTCTTCATACATGTATGAATCCAATTACTTGTCAACATTATTTATTAACTTGTCAACAAATAATTTATTAACTTGTCAAATATATATTGTCAACAATACAACAATACAATGTAATATATTGTCAAGAAATACATTATTAACTTGTCAACAAATTATTATCATTCGATCAATCTAAGCTTATAAGAAGACTGTTGGGATATGAAGTAACTCAGAAAACTTTGAAATACTCAGGCCTGTAGCTTTCTCCCTTCTATTTTTGCAACACCCTTTTCTCTTTGAAGGGAACTTCAGTTTATTCACATCACAGACAGGAGATGTTTACACAGTCTCAGATGAGCTAACTGTAAACCAAGCAGCTTAGATACTGATGTTAAGTAACTTTCTGTAGCTGAGGAGTCGATTATCAAATTTCCCAAGAGATTCAGAAGGTTCAGGACCAGTATTTAAAGGCAATATTACCATAAACTCATTCTGATCCTATTCAGTTCTCCAGATATTAGCCGAGATCTCAGGTAACAAGCCATCATTATATCTCTGTGGTCAGGAAAACTGCATCAATTCATGCCACTTTAGGACTGGTCAGCTGTATTTACCCTATGGTATTAATCACACCCTATCAGGATCAAAAATCTAATTCTTAAATTCTTGTAAATTCCAACTAAAGAGAAAGCAGTTATGGTATACGACTCCAGGTATTCCATGTCATTGCTAAAATGTCATGGTGCTTTATTATTAGTAAAAATTGTTTTCAGCACTAACTGAGTATGCTCATGGTAACTGCTAAGTAAGAAAAACTTACATATTTAGAAGTTGTACCATTCTTCTAAAACAAGTTTCTGACAGCTATATGAAGGTAGGGGTAAAACACTTGAAAGACACCAGCAACATCAGAATTTCTTTGAAGAGCAACAGAATGCTATTTCTCCCCTCTGACTTCAAGAGACTATAAGACAGAGTGCATTTCCCTGAAGCTTGAAAGTAATGAGCAACTGCAACTTTTCTGTAACAAGTCTGAGTCACCTATAGCTAACCCAGGAGTTGTTCATGGGAGTACAATTAAACGAATACAGTAGATGATGAATACTTTGTGATGCTGCATGAAAGGAGGGCCTCTTCAGTCTATTCACCTCTGCTTCTGTAGCTATTCTCTGGCCTTGAGGTCTCTAGATTTAGCTTTTTTGTTGTTGGGGTTCTTTTGTTTTGTTGTGGGTGTTTTTTTGGGGAGGTGGAAGGGGAGCGAGCGGTTGTTTGTCTGTGGATCATTGACTGTTTACTATAGTGCTGATGCAGCCTCAAGAGATGCAGGGCCTGAGATGTTTTATCTCTTGTCAGAGCTCGCTTCAATTAAATTAATGGATCCATTCAAGTCCCTCTTTCCTCTTTCAGCTGCATCACTGCCGAATACATTAAAAAGATCTTAAGTCTCAAGATGGTACATCATGGCATTAGCCAGGGCACTCATTTCCCTCTGTCTTCTTTTTCTGCAAATCAAATAATTAATGAGATCTCTACCTCAATAGAGCACTTCATCAATATTTTGTAGCAATAGAAAAAAAAGATGCGCTTTTTGCTCTTGGAGGAGCTTTTATCTCCATCTGTGTAGGACTTGGTGGGCAAATGTAATCTAAAATGACAAAATATTGACTATTTTTTTCAGTTTGCTCTTAATTTCTGAGAAAAAAATATTCTAAAGGCTTATCTACTGGCCATTTCTGTTGTAAAGACAGGTAGTGTTTGAAGTTTAGACTTGTAATAAAATTTAATTCAAATTCAGTTATTTGTAGAATATGTAATTGCCAAGGGCTATATAGCTAAGCGTTACAATTTAATGTTCAGTGTTTCAATTTAATTAATAAAAAATAATTATACTGCATATGATGTCAGCTATTCCATTTCCTTTACAAAACATTATTTACCTTGGCACCATCAACACTTTCATGATCAAGAGGAAGAAGAAAGTTATCTGATTGAAGAGTTTCATACTCACAATACAACAGACAATTTATTAGAACATAAAAAGAGGTGCAGAAAAATTTAATAACCTGCCCAAGGCTAAATAGCAGGTTTGAAGCAGGCACAGGTGTTAGCTTTCATTCTTATGGTTTTAGTCTTAATAGTTTTGTTCTTTTCTTAAAGAAAATTTTAGTTCAAAAAATTTAAACAGTCTTCATGATTCTGCTGTTGAAGCAACACTGATTATTTAGTTGAATACCAGGCCTCTTACTGAGAATCATGCACTGATTTGTAATTACTTTTTGCCCTAGGTTTTGAAAAAGGAATATAGTAATTTTAGTTTAATGACTTGGCTGAAAACTACATGTGGATGAATAGAGAACATTTGACTGCAATGAGGAGGAAATAGTCAAATACAGTCTTACTGAGTTGTCAAAATATAATAGCAATTTTTACTGAAATGACAATTTCATTACATTATAATTAGAACAATACCTTTTAATGAAAAGTACAAACATGCAGTACTGGCCTCCAAATGAAATCCATTAAATATCACTACATTGCTGTGGTAAGAATAGACCATTACTGCACAATAGGCATAACTGGAACCTGTAAATGAACATAAAGATAAATAATGTCACCTCAGCATGCTGTTCCTTGCAGAAGGAGAGGCCTTACAAACAAAAATCCGTGAGCTACACAGCAATCCATCCCTATACAGCATTAGTAGCACAATTCTTCCAGACATTCATTTTTCATTACGTAACAACTTTGGCTGTAGATGTGCTAGTAGAGGCTTCCTTCCCAGACAACGATCTCTGTCTGCCAAGACAAGTGTGCAGCGCAGCTCAGCTCCAATCTGCTCAAGGTAAGCCCTGAGGCATAGTACAAATCCATAGGGAGGCTGACCTGGATCTTCTATGGGTTCCATGTGTTGTCTCTGTGACTGCGATATGCATGTACATCCACAACCATGTGTAGTCTTTCAGCTTCAACTGGCTGAAACAATACGAAAACACTCATCATAGCCTCTTGTAACAATATTTTTGCAACAGGCAACTGAGATTGGGTATGCATGGCATGGTGAAGGTTCAGGGGTTTTGAGGATAGCCTTTGAGGATAGTTTGGAAGCACTCCTAGAGTGGAGGGGGCCAGATCTGCTGCAGTTCTGTCTGTACCGTTCAATCCCAAAATCAAGCTATAGCCAGGATCAAACCATATTTATCTTGCAGAGCTTATAGGTCCAAAATCCTTAAAATCTCTGCTTTTAATATCCCACTTTTGTAATTTTTGAGAGAACTCAATGTGGGAAGAGAACATCAGCATGCATTATTAGGTTAAGTATCTCAGACTGGAAGCCAGGCTTAAGATTTTTAGGATGTGATTCACTATCTTTGGATGAAGGGGTTTTGAGCATGATGGTGGTAGGTACTGATGGTCGTGGTGGTATATTTCAGTATGTCTAGATTTTTCCAGCTTTTACAAAATCTAGCTGTTGTCTCTGCCATCAGTACTGGGGTTATCACACAGGAAGCCATCAATCAATGACTAAAGTACTCTGTTTCATGTGGTCTGTGTAAGTAACTTTAACTAGAAGAGTAAATCCAGGAGGAATGGGCTAAACCACAATTCAAATGGCATTCCTGAACAGACTGAGCCCAGTGTGGCCTTTCTCAAGACTTTTACTACATAGCACTGTGTGTTTCCTGACGCTATTTGCCTTGGAGTGGTGTGTGGCAGAGCTGGCAGCTTGGATCGCTGCCCTGTTTTTATTCCTACCTTGTGTAAATGGGTGATTCACCATATACTTGTTTTCCTTGGCAGCCATTTCCAGAAGTGCCACTTGTCTCCAGGAGACACTTGCAAGTGCTGCTGGAAATTTTCTTGTTGCTGTTGCACAGTCTAGAATTTCTTAGAACTGCTAATGCTAATAAATAAAAACAGGGAGGGAAAAACAGTGAAAGAATTACTTGGATTCAGAAACAGGTCTTGGTATTGCACCTACTTTTGAGACAGTTTTCGCTCCGGGCTCTTCATTTCACATTCTCATCCTTTCACTTAATTCCATATAAATAGCCTTTTCTCAGGCAAACGGTTTGTTAACTAAAACGTCCATGTCACTAGTTTGTTTAATGAAAATCGTGGTACTGTACCATGCAAATAATGCCATATCCGTAAGATTTAGTATATGTGTAAAGAAAATTAATATATACTGTGTGGTTGATATCTTAGTATTTATCTTGTGCCCCTATGATTGGTTAACTGTCTAAACCAGGTTGACATCACACAGAATTGTTCGTGATTGTTTTGGAGGATTGCTTTATTGTTTTTGGATGACTTCTGCCATCTAAAAACACTGGTACTGACTCCTAAGCACCAAGATTCTCCAAGAATTCAGTGTTCAATAACCCATGTCCTCCTTCTTGTGCTTTCTACTATTCCATTCCTAAAAAAACAATTGAAACTTAATTCCTCTTCCAGGTTCCTTGAAGACACCAAGAAATTTGTCAACCGCCTGAAGACATGTAGCACATTTGTGGTACACTGGGATCTTGTCTTGCCTTGTACAAATTTGATAGTAGTCTATGGAAGAAATTGTAAAGCTCATAAAATGAATTGGGAATTGAATTAATTTTCCTTATTTCTTTTCCTGGCTTGTTCAAAGATAGCTAATACTTTCTGAGTGTGGAGTAGTGACTGAAAGAAGTTTTAGTCTCTGAGCAGACCTCTGTGTCAAGGAAGCACAGAAGGATGACCAATAAACAAGTTTAGTACATGAATGTAAGGTGATAAGTTTTCTGTGGCATTCAGTTCTGAATGAGAAGGGAATTATAAAAAGAAATTCTGAACCTGGTAGTCCCTGAAATATATATAATCCAAATGGTACTGTGGATTGTGATCTTGTACTTAGCCTTAAACATTTAGTTATGTAAATAGGGTTTCTTCCGGATGGTTTTTAAAGATCATAAAAATGTAGGAAGTATATACCATATGCAATTTTATAGATGGATCTCTGTATGTGCATGTGTGTATAAATACTTTTGTGTGTTTATGTGTATGTACTTACTGGTTGTATTTTCATACTCCGTTAAGCTGAATAGTTTTTGAAAACGTGGATTACCTTTTTCTTCTGGCATATATTTAAAAAATAATTTCTGACTATCTATAATCTCTCTCATACCCAGTAACTATATTTAATACGAAGAAAATCTCACATGGACACACACAAAATTACCCATGATTTACCACATAGATAGTGTGTGATGTCAAGTTTTTCAGTTGGTACAAATGCTTATACAAATAAGTAGTGTGACAGCCACTTATATCAGCTGAGTATCTGGCCAGGTTTCTGCAGACAATAGTTTAAGGTTGCTAGATACTAACCAGGGTTGTGCTATTATTCCTCTGCTTAGGAACCATTTGCCTAAACTTAAGTGCTAGTCCACCAACACTGCTGCGGAGTACCCAAAATATCTGTAAGACACTGTTAGGTACACCACTGACCCTCCAGGTTTACTGTACGATCAGCAGGAAAATGTAAGCAATTTACAACCACGTGTCTACTCAAGTGAACTTGTATCTAATTGCTATTTTTTTGCCCTCTACTGTTTCTTGAGCTCTTCAGGAAAAATTGGACAATAAGTCATCTGGTGTTTGAACTTTAGTTTTGTGCCTAAATACTAAATTGATCCCACAAACTGGCTGTTTTTATCCAATATAAATTTGTGTCATAATTTTGCTACCACCCTGTAATCTCTCTTACCTCCAAATCCAAATAGCTATAGCTTTTCTTACACTCTTCCGAGCTCCCTTTTCAGGCTCTATTGTGAGTGCAAAGGGAGCTTCTTTGGATACTGGGTGAGAAAATAAAATATGCCTTTGTCTGACGTGTTTAAAGCATAGCTTCGCATTGCAGTATAGGTAGGATCTCTGTGTCCGATTAAGTGCTAAAATCTGTGGAGCTGCAAGTAAAAGGACAGTAGAGACAAAAAGGCTTGATCAATGCTCAGTTACAGCTCTGTGCACAGTGCAAGGTCTAAGGTCCTGGTGTGTTATAGAGTCGTTGTGGTGACAGACCTAGTGTGAACACATATCTTTTTAGGACAGGTAGATCCTTTTTCATTCCTGTTACAAAGAACTTGCACTCAGGGCTCTGCTGGTTCACCTCAATACAAATAATAGATAATAAGAAACTAGACAGCTTGAACTGTGCTTTAACCATGCGGGGTCATCTGGGTTGTAATGGGATCCCCTGCCATAGCTGTATTTGTGGTGTAGAAAGGATCAGGATAGGAAAATGCAATGTATCTGGGGTGAGACACATACAGCTGCGCGTATCTGGCACACAGGTTTTTGTGGTTTTACTTGACTACTTGCCAATATCAAAGCCAGATTTATCAGAGGATCCACACTGTTGTTTCACAGAGAAATGACGTATCCTCTGGCACTAATAATAACAGTCCTCTCTCTCATACTAGGCTCTGTGTTTGGGCTAGAGCCACTACTCCTTCTTTCCTGCAGGCTGAGACAGTATCAAGTTATTCACCCTTTCAACAACTCAGTGGTAGAGGTATTGAATGAGAATGAGATAGGTACAGATGGCAGCAGCTGCTAAAATATAGGGGTTCTTGATTCTGTACTGACTCAACTCTGTCTGTTTATTTGTCTGTTTTATTCAAGTAGTTTCACAATGATAAAGTTTCATTGATTTGAGGAAGGATATTTTCTAGGTTCTTTTTTTCCAAGTAAGGACAGGATAGTCTTTCCAACATAAGGAATTTTTAACATCATTGGCAACATCTGTTAGTATATTTAAAACACCCAAAGTACATACCATTCTGAAAGAAAAAAAAAGAAGAAAAAAAGAAAAAAGAACAAAGAAGAAAAAAGAAAAATGCAAGTGAAGAAAAAAAAAGCAAAAAGAAGAAAAAAGAAAAAAAAAGAAGAAACTCCCAGTTTCCTATGAAAAGAGGGTAAAAAAAGCAAACATGGTGTAAAGAGAAGCCTATTGTACATGAAATACAAGCAAAATAAAAAGGACTGGGAGGAGGGCATTCAGATTCTGACAGTCCTGCTTGGGCAAGTGCTTTTGAAAAGAACTGTAGGAAAATGAGGTGATATACAAAGATGCGTCACCAACAGGACAGGTTGCTCAAGAATTGGTAGCATTACATGCTGGTTGGGTAGCAGTTACCTAGAAATCTCAAGTACAAAAGATAATAGCAAAAGTACTGTTCCTGCCTCTTTTTCTGAACTGCTTGCATACTCAGTCCAATCTAAGCAGCCTTTGAAAGTTAAAAAACTAGGTAAGCGTTTGACTAGGTATTTGAGAAGTGCAAGCTTAAGAACATGAAGCAAACTTCATTATCCTCACAAAACATATATGAAACCAAAGATATTAGGTCTGGAAGTTTAGAACAGACACTCAGGTTTGTATTCCAATTTTGGAATCTTGGACGTGATGGTACCACACTCAGAGGCACCTAACTCCCTTCAGCAGTTTGTTACAGATGTGCCAGGAGTAACAAGCAGCGATGTTGAACCCAATAAGCTTATTTGTGGATCAAGATTCCTCTCAGTCAAGAAATGTGAATAGTGTAGTCCTAACAGTTGCAAGAGAAGACAAATCCTTAGCAGATGAACCGTAAGCAAAAGCTCTTTTCCTCTTCTCTTTCTGTTGTTGTATGCTAATAAGCAAGGAGATCTTTTCTTCTGTCTTGGAAGCTATACCTGTCACGTAAAAGGTTGACAAGACTCTTCAGCACATATGTGGGATAATTTCTTGTAGTACTCTAGCACTTGACCCGCCAAGTTGTTTAACTTCAATACCTGCAGGGTTTTTAAGTTACACCTATGATTATCCTGCAAAGGAAGGCAGCACATCTCTAATTATCTAATAATTATATATAATTTAACTGAGACAGATAAGGAGAAATGAAAAGATTCATCTTCTCTCAGGCAAGTATGCAGCATTATACAGAAACAATTAGGAACTGAAATAGTTAAATCTGCTTTTAATAAAGTAATATACCCCAGCACTATGAAGAGTGATTTTGTTGTTGCACATATTCTAGGCTTGAAGAGGAAAAGCTGACAGTTACAGTTATGTGAGGCCTGATGCTGGATACTGTTACAAAATTCCTTTTAGAGGCATAAAAAAACAGAGGGAGAATTAACATCTTATGCTGTTTTATCTCAATGCAGCCAAAGGGAATAGACTTTGTATAAAGCGTTTCTAGATGTGGCAAAGTGCACGGTACTGCCACAGAAAAACCCTCGTTAGGAGGGAAAGTATAATGGTCTAAACCCAATGGTAGCTGACAACAGAAACTTTATATTTTCTAAACAGAGCGTGTATTCAGATTGCCTGGTGTGAAACAGCATCCTGCGCTGGCCTGGTTTCACATGCTAGGTAACTAATCTCGGTTCGGTGGTGACAGGTGCAGGCCTTATGGCTTTCACTGAAATGATGGGAGAGTGTTCCTTCACTTGTTACTCAGCAATTAATATACTGAATCTTGGCTGCATTCTCCTTCCTCGTCACTTATTATTTACTAAAACTCTCAACTGACTGAAAAGCAATGGGCAAGTACCTTTAGTACCTAGTTCAGTATTTAGAAGTATCTAGCTTACTTCTTAAAATTGGCATTAGAAATATTTGTAAAGCTGCCTAGAATCCTATGCAAAAAAACTTCACTAGCAAGGGGTCTGGAAAGTGAATGAATGCAATGCTTATGTTCAACTTTTTCCATTGTAACTATGAAAGCAAATTTAAAAATAAAGTATATTTTACTTTTTTTTTCTTTCTTTCAAAAAAAGGAGAGCTTAAAACTGTTCTTGCACTCCAGGACTTGCTTATTTCTTCCTCTGATTATCCCCTGGGGTTGTCATTGTGCCTCTAAAGAGGGAGGGAAGATCAACAGAAGCAGTGAGAAGGGTCAACAACAGGTACAGTAACACATAGCAAATTCCTGTTGCTTCCTTTCTGGGGACACTGGTAGAAGGGGATGAAAAAGGCAAAGGCAAAGGCAAAGGCAAAGGCAAGGCAAGGCAGGGCGAGGGGAAGGGAAG